>CM064568.1:53401957-53671957 GCA_032716605.1 Paralithodes platypus | reverse complement strand
AGTTTGAGTGGTATGGGTGAGTAGATAGGGTAGATTTGAGTATTTTTGTGGGTTAGGCGTTAGGGTGAGTAGATAAGATAGGATGTGAGTATTTTGAGGGATTTGGATTTATTAATTGGATTTAAGGACTTTGAGGGGTTCGAAGTGATAGGGTAGTATTTTAGTAATATGAGGAACTGTGGAATGAGAAGATAAGATAGGATATGAGTAGTTTGAGGGGTTTCGGGTGAGTAAATAGTCTATAATAGTCTGTGTACTTTTAGATGACGGTAAATTGTCATGTTCTCTTCTCGATTACTCAGCTTTCACAAAGTTTGTGTACCGAATAATGTTGTTATTGTAAGTATTGTTAGTATACAGAGGCAGGTAGTTCCATTTTTACAATAATCTTCGGAAAATCAGCTGTTAAGGGATTCATTTAACCACCATCTGGAAAATACACACACACACACACAATAGTTGAGTGGTTCGAAGGATCTAGTTTTACTTGCATCTTCATGATAGTTACACATACGCAATCTCTCTCTCTCTCTCTCTCTCTCTCTCTCTCTCTCTCTCTCTCTCTCTCTCTCTCTCTCTCTCTCTCTCTCTCTCTTAAGGAATGGAACAGTTTACCAAGGGAGGTGGTCGACAGTAATTCAATTGATAAGTTTAAGAAAAGACTGGACGAACACCTGATGAAGATTGGATTAATAGGAATTTATCAGTAAGCATGTGTAATTTCCCTTTCAAACTAAGTTATTTCTATACTCTAAAAAAAAAATCCTTGTGGGCATTTCCTAACCCATAAGGTTACACTTCATTCTGTTTTCCGGTACGGCTTTTTAGCCGGAGGGAGCGGAGGGTGGGGAGAGACTTTACTGTCCTTTCATCCACTATAAACTGTCCCTGTCTAGTAGTATTAAGGCCGTACCACCTAGTCGAGACCGCAAGGTCTGTGTAACACTATCTCTCTCTCTCTCTCTCTCTCTCTCTCTCTCTCTCTCTCTCTCTCTCTCTCTCTCTCTCTCTCTCTCTCTCTCCCACACACACACACACACACACACACACACACACATCTTAGTAGTTGGCTGACAGTTCAAGAGATGGATCAACTGGACATGTAAACAGGCTATCAGGAATCTCTCAGTATTTGTAGACAGTGAGAGAGAGAGAGAGAGAGAGAGAGAGAGAGAGAGAGAGAGAGAGAGAGAGAGAGAGAGAGAGAGAGACAAAAAAAAGATAGAGAGAGAGAGACAGAGACAGAGAGAACGAGAGGGAGAGAGAGAGAGAAAAGAGAGAGAGAGAGAGAGGGGGGGGGGGTATGAAGAAGATATACCATCTATAAGGGAACCACACCATTATGTGTACAGTATCCTCCATTTCCCTTATCTACAGTATGTCATGTCCTTAACTTCATTGATGAAATGTGGCTTGATTTAAATAATGGAATAATATCGTGATCGTATTTTATGGAAAGAAACAAATAATATGAAACAGATATGTACTATAATTTTGTTTGTTTTTGTTTTTTTTTACCTGGGGAGATTGCACTCTCCTTGTTAAACTAATTGGCTAATGGCACTGTGCCCGAATAACATTGTTCAGTTACCAAAACAAACACAGGACATATATTACACATTACGTAAGCCAGTCTTCTCGAAGTAGAGTTGTATTACGAAAATGGACAAACTGGAAACTCGTCAGATTAAAACAAGTATACTGTAGTTTATTATTCAGCAATTAAGTATGAATAAATGGCTGGAAAAGGATAAAATATCTCGTCAAGGACTGTAAACCTTCCTGGTCATCATTAAACTATTTCTCTCCAGCTTAATAAGGGTCTGTGATGGAAGCATAGGGAGTGATTTAGATACATTGTTTAACCCTATGAGTCCTAGAGGTCCTTCCTAGTTTGATAAAAACAAAAATTATAATATTAGGCAGAATAAAATTAATATGACCATCGTAAGGAAGGGGTGTAAAATGTGTCAACACATTAAAAAAAACAAGGTGGTAATTTTCCCTATCAAGGATATTTCAAGGAAGGGAGGGGTTGGAAGAGGGAGGGGCAAGGTTGGAGGGGGAGGGGGGAGGGTGCAACATCAGAATTCAGGGGGCGTCAGACGCTTCAATCAAGGGGGCGGTATCCCCCCTCCTCCTCCTGAGACCTCTCCCCCTCCCGCTCCTCCAGCTCCCCCTCTCTCTCTCTCTCTCTCTCTCTCTATCTATCTATCTCACACACACACACACACACATACACACATTCACATACATAAACACAAAAACACTCATACATTTTACAAGCTCGAGTAAGGGCAACACCTGTGAGCAAACGATAATATTCTCTCTCTCTCTCTCTCTCTCTCTCTCTCTCTCTATCTATCTATTTATTTATATATTTATCTATTTATGTATGTATCTATCTATACGTCTATTTATATATCTAACCATATACAATCACACGCTCAACCATACTCTCTCTTTCCCTCTCCCTATCTATCTTTCTACCCCTCTACCCTCCCTCTCTATCTCATTCCCTCACCCACCACCACACACACAACACAGTAACTTGACAATAAACTTGTGGAATATCGACAAAAGAGCGCCAAGTTTAGGCCACCTCGTGATGACACCGGCTTAACTTGTCCTGTACCGGTTTAAATTGTGGCCCTTGTTTTGTGAAGGGAGCGACCGAGAGAGAGAGAGAGAGAGAGAGAGTGTGAGTAGGGGGGGGGGGGGAGGAGCGCACAGGTGGTAAGTACATCTAAACGTTAGGGTCTGCATGTGCGTGTGTGTGTGTGTGCTAAGCTCCTTGTAACCATTAATATATAAAAAACTAAAACGTGTTTTGGTTGAATCGGGTCAAGCGGTCAAACCTCTCTGTGGAGTCGAATTGAGCCAAGTTTCTAAAATTAGGCAGAGTCATCGAATTAGGTCGAGTAGGCGAATTGGGGCAAGCTCTCAAACTTAGTTGAATGGTTGGATAGGGGCGAGCGGTCAAACTGGCAGGATGGGTCAAACTGGTAGGATGGGTCGTCCATTGGGTCGAGTCGTTAAATTAGGTTGAGCAGACTAATTGGGCCTGATCATACAAATTTGGCCGAGCATTAAAATTAGGTTCCGCAGTTGAATTGGGCCAAATGGTCAAATAGGGCCAAATGGTTGAATATGATCAAGTAGTCAAATGGGGCCAAATGGTCGAATGGGGCTAACTGGTCGAATAGGGCCAAATAGTTAAATAGAGACAAGTGGTCAAATGGAGCTAAGTGATCGAATGGGGCAAAGTACTCGAATGGGGCCAAATAGTTGAATGGTGCCTAGTGGTCGAATGGGGCTAATTGGTCGAATAGGGCCAAGTAGTCGAATGGGGCCAAGCGGTCGAATGAAGCCAAGTAGTTGTTTGAGACCAAGTGGGCGAATGCGGCAAAGTGGTCGAATGAGGCCAAGTGTTTGAATAGGGTCAAGTGGTCGAATGGGGCCAAGTGGTCGAATGGGGCTAAGTGGTCAAATTGGGCCAAGTACCTAACTGGGGCCAAGTATCGAATTGGGACGAAGTTTAATAATCCATGGTTAAGGGGGGTGACCTGCTTTTTTTTCTCTCCTTTTCTCTCTTTTCTCTCTGGCTTGTATCCATTCGGCTCCATTCAGCCTACTGTTTTAAGACGTTTATCCCCATCCAGGTGTCGATTTATTCCTGGCGAGCGATAGCGAGCCAGCATTGTATGGAGAAATCCGGCTTCGCCGGAGAAATTTTTCTATCGACAAATGTACAAATTTAGCCTGCTGTCAAATTTTGTTTTTTTAAATATGCTGGCTTGCAGAAAAATTCGACACCTGGATGGGGATAAACGTCTTAAAACAGTAGGCTGAATGGTGTCGAATGGATACAAGCCAGAGAAAGAGAGAAAAAAAGCAGGTCACATTCTGTAAGTTTGATGGGTAGCCACTGACAATAACCCCCTCCCCCGCAACATTTTTGTTCTCATTTTTTCTTTGTTTTCGAACATTTTTCTTTTTCATCGAAGCTCAGAAAAGTGTTTGTATAGTTTATCCGAGGGAATAGACTATGAGGATGAATACAAATTTGGATATTGTTCTTATCAGCTTATTAGTCTGTCCACATATTCTGTATGCAAATTTAATAGGTAAGCAAAACTCCTACCCTCTTACAAAAAAAAAGTATCTGTATAATACATGTGAGAAAAGAAGATGATGAAGACAAGACAAGTTTGGAAGATTTTTGTGGTTTTGTGTGTGGGGTTTTTCATAATATTGTTTTGCCTTGATGGTGTAATGGTTAGAGTTTAAAATCTGTGTATGGTAACCCAGGTTCTAATCCCGGTGGATCACATGCTTGCTTTCATTAATTTCATTGTGAGGTGTTTGGTATTGGAGTGAAATTAATAAAAATAAAATACGTTATTTCCACATAATGATTTTGATAAGTTCGTTTGTATTTATATTGGACGCTTTCTGGTTTGGGTTTGTTTGTTTTGCAAGTTTGACATCTTATTTCCTGCTAACTTATTGTTAACTCACCAACCTCTCCGAGTAAATAAAACTCTCCCTCCCTCTATTTGTGTCTTCGTTTGTTTATTTTTGTTCCCAAAACTAATATGTATATTGTTGAACTGAAAAAGTATACTAATGGGCAAATTACGAGAATTTTTTTGTCCTATCAGCAAATTCGTCGGTCATTGTTCTCTCTAAGTAAACAAGACTCTTTCTCACCTTTTTTATATTTCTGTCACAGTTCTCTACTAGTTACCAAAGACCAGAAAAGTGTTTATATAGTGTATCCGACGAAAGACAAATATGGGGAGAATACAGGTTTGTGTGTGTGTGTGTTTCTTTTTAGCTTAGTAGTCTCTCGTTCTTTCTAGGTAAACACAATTCCTTCCATTCTTTGTTTATATTTCTATCATATAATTCTGCTTATCATAGAATCCAATGAAAGCTTATATACTGTTCAGATAAGGAAACATAATCTGGAGAGAATACAAATTAGGGAAGAATGCAAATATAAGCAGCTTATTTTATTTTATATACTGTATAGTGTATATATATATATATATATATATATATATATATATATATATATATATATATATATATATATATATATATACAGTATATATATATATATATATATATATATATATATATATATATATATATATATATATATATATATATATATATATATATATATATATATATATATATATATAAAGAGAGAGAGAGAGAACAAATATTTCTCACCAACGTATTAGTCTGTCAACGTTTTCCCTGTGCAAACTTGATAGGTAAACTAAACTTCTTCCCCTCTTTGGGTTTTTTTCTATTTTTCTTACCTAAGCCAAAAAGTTGTATATGGTTCATCTCAGGAAAGAAGAATTGGGAGCGAATACAAGTTTGGGTATATTTTTTTTTTATTTCCTATTGGTCTGTCAATATTGGTCTATGGAAATGTAATAGGTATCGGTAAACAAAACTTCTTCTTTATGTTGTGCTACTTATGTATGTTGTTGCCCAAGCCTCTAAGTGTGCGTATGTATGTTGTAAATAAAGAAGACTGCAGGGGAAATATGTAAAATGTGATAATTATTGTTATTTTTTAATTTCTTATATATTTTATGAGTTTATTTATATCTTACTATTTTTCATCTATTTACTATTATGTCTAACCTAAGAATATTGAGAGAAGACGTGGAGTTGATTTGTGTGTTGTTGAAGAGTAATGGGTAGTGACGTGGAAGATTGTGACGGGTATATAGATGGAGAAATTGGGTTTGGTGAGCATTGAAAGTAACCAAATTTTCTCTGCCCCAATCACAAATAGCTTATATATTAAAAGATAGGCGTGTTATGGCCTCATCACGTGAGTTTTTGAGTGATTGCATGGTGGAACGTTGCAGAAACTAGTTGAATAGTGTAAGGTAGAATCCTCAGCATATGAGTGGATGGGACAAGAGGTACAGTTGAAAAGGTCATTAATTAATATAAATGGCACGAAGGGTCTTAAAAATGGGGCGAAATGTCTTAAAATCGCAAAACTAATGGGGCGAACGGCTTAAAATCTTAAAACTAATAGGGGAGAAGGGAATCCAGAATTTTACATTTGCATGTTGGAGGTTCATATTAGACGGTAGAAAGAGTCAGATAGTATGCTAATTTGCGAACCTGCCCCAACCGTACAGAAATCAAGTGGTAGTACGCCTCGCCCACTCTCCACTTGATATTCCCCGCCCACCACCTCACCGATAGCAAGCCAAGTGAAGAAACGCCCGCATTTGCATTCTCCCCCCGGGCCGCCTTTCTTTACCTCAACCATATAGCAACTTTTCGGCTCCTCCAACTTGAAAACAGAAAAATAAGGAAAAGCTGAATAAAATCGTCTAATGATAGTCAGAATAAACGGGCAACCTTTTTTGACATCAACCATATAGCAACTTTTCGGCTCCTCCAACTTACAAACAGAAAAATTAGAAAAAAGATGTATAAAATCGTCTAATGATATCCAGAATAAACGGGTCGCCTTGAAACATAAGGAAAAAGTTGTATACAATCGTCTAACGGTCAAAACGTCCATGTTCCTCAAAGGGTGATATTGCATGACTGATTTCATACCCGTAACCCTTGAATTAACAATATTTAGATAGTTAAACCCTTTAATAGATAACATTTAATATATATGTATTCTATAATGGTTAACAACTTATTCTTACATAGTTCATTTATTTACGTAGTGTTTTACTGTGGTAGCCTACTGTTTGGAGATATGGCTGCATAAGTCGAACAAGAAAGAGGCAGCAACAAGTTTAAAAATATCTAAACTCCTGAAACATCTTGCTAAAGAATAATCAGTTTTGAGTCAGTAATTCTAGCCACTATAACCTAATCAATGGTTGTTTGTTCGTGTTGTTGTTTTTTTGTTTCATGGTCGAAAAATAGTCATTAAGGAAAATATTAATTAAGGAACACCCCCGTTTTAACATTAATCCTCCATTACAAACCCCAATGCATTAGAATAATACCAGCTGATCTTTTATACAAATAAAACAAAATGAATCATCATATTATTTACTAGGGTTAATCAATAACAACACTTATCTCTGTAAAATCTTCATAATATCTGCATAATTAAGATGGGGACATGGCAAATTACCGTCAGCTAATAAATATAATATATAGTCAACGCTCGCTTCTTCTTCTTCTTATGTGTATCACTGGATACTGCACAACGAATATCAGACCGCAACTCTACAAATTGCCCCGACCAGACAGAAAACAAATACTACGCGGGGCAGGGCGCGGCGGGAAGTAGTGTAGGTGGGCGTGTATTACTCCGCGGACCAATAAAATGCGGGAATTTTCAGCTTAACCAAGTTTTATCTGTGGGAGGATCAAGACGCTAGGGAGCATGAAGGAGAGAGAGAGAGAGAGAGAGAGACCAATTATGAAGGAAAGGGAAGCTGCACATGGCCCTAGGATATATTTATGCTATTGGTTTTGGTGTATAGGCTATATTGTATAAGGAATGAACAAATACTGAATAAGAAAGCCAGTATGATGAGCATTTATCTATACTTATTGAAGTTATTGGTTTCCTTTTCTAGTACTCGAACCGCATTCCGTCTCGGAGGTCGACCCATCCACCATTTGGGCGGCCGGTCTTATTAAAAGTGTCTTTCTCCAGCTATTCTAGAACCCACATCTTCAATGTCACCCTTTAACGTTCTCTCTCTCTCTCTCTCTCTCTCTCTCTCTCTCTCTCTCTCTCTCTCTCTCTCTTCACCACCACCTTCCCAACTTGAACGATAACATTGGGGCCCGGACGATACCCACTGAAAACCCCCATGAACTTTAATCGAAGCGGCCCAGAAACTTACACGGAATTTAAAGATAGTTCGATCTAGCTTATGGTTTGGCTTGGGTGGCGGTGGTGGTGTTGTGTGGACTGGCATTATATACACACGTGCACGCACACAAAATGCATACATCCATCCATATATACATACATACACTATTATACACACTCACATTTGTGTAATTAAATACATACATGTATTATAAATATTAGCCTACATTACATGAATGCGAGGCATTTCGCACGTTACATTGATACACAATATAGGCTACATACACACAAATATTCAATGTTAAGCGTACACATAAGTGTACACATAAGAACATAAAAAAACGAGAGTGTAGAGAGCCGACTGGCCCACACAGGGCAGATCCCTTTCACACTCAAATTATCTCGTCCATATGCCTATCTAATTTTATCTTAAAGCTCTCTCTCGTGCTTGATCCCATTATAACACTCGGTAGCCTATTCCACCTATCTACAACTCTGTTATCAAACCAATAGTTGCCTATATCTTTTCTGAAACGAAATTTGGGGATAAGCCCATAGTCGTGCTTAGTGCAAGTTTAATCCACTTCACCACGGCGTGATAAAGGAAACTTATCCTTTTCCTATTTATATTAAGAAGGGAAATCCTACTTGGAGAATGTATTTCAATTCATGCACAACTCACAACTCACAAGATCCATATTCCATGATACCATACAGGGATTTTTACAACTTAGCCTAACCCAGGAAACTCGGGTTATATAGATTTCATGTAATTCTCGCCCAGCAAAACACGAGTCATTAATATCAAGTATATATTTGGGCGAGAAATAATGAAATCTCTATAACCCGAGTTGCGTGGGAAATCTTTTAAAAATCCCTGTATGGTATCCTGGAATATGGATCCTGCGACTTGTGCATGAATTGAAATACATTCTCCAAGTAATTTTTCCCTTCTCCTTAATATACATAGGATATAAATAGGAAAATATTAAGTTTCCTTTATCACTCCGTGGTGAAGTGGATTATAGCTTGGACCCTCGTTCTGAATGTCGGAGGATCGAGTCGGGCTGGGAGTAGGCTATATAAACATATATTAGCATATATATATATATATATATATATATATATATATATATATATATATATATATATATATATATATATATATATAATTATATATACCGGTATATATACCGGTGTGGAATGATTTCATAGAAATATATACATATATATATATATATATATATAGACTATATACAGAATGAATATATATATATATATATATATATATATATATATATATATATATATATATATATATATATATATATATATATATATATATATATATATATATATATACAAACGACACTCATAATCCTATTTGAGGCTATTTCTCTCTAATGATTATACTGTACATTAAAATAACGGATGCCATATAAACTGATGTGGGCTACCGCACCTCATTTAACATGGTATGGTGAATTATATATCACAAAGAATTTACCTTTTAGTAGGCTGCAAGCTTCAACACTACGCGGAGATAGATAGATATATAGATAGATGGATATATAGATAGATAGATAGAGAGGGAGGGAAAGGGGGGGGGGGGGATCACAGAAAGACCCGGATGTCACCAATTTCCCGCCCAAATATCTAGACCCCCGTTTTCTGTGTGGCCGCCTCTAATCAAGTTTTGCGAATAAATTGACCCTTATTATCCTAGTTACCGTTGAATAAAATCGCCTAGCGTAAACCCGGACATAAAATAATACACCATTGTAAATTATTGCAAGAACAACACTTTTGATATGGCAGCATGAATAACAACATCATGTGAATAGGCCTATATTGACAGGACAAAATTTAACCTACATTATGGGCAACTCAGATTGTAATAGGCTTACGTCACGTGTAAGGTTAACACTATAGCTGGTCCGATTTCTGGTAGGTATATTATATTTGGTTTAATTATTATTGAAGATTTTGCTTACTTTTGCCATTTTCGAGCAATGGATTTTAGTTTGTCCCCTAGGCTAACAAAAACGCCTTCCCAGACTTCATAACTGAATTTAGCTTTTTTTGTTCTTCCCTGTGTTGGATCATTGTATAAATATACATTCATTATACAAGTTGTATATAGGCCTATAACTATTCAGCATTATGCTTACCTCTTTTGCTGGTCACTTGACTGCGGGACCGAGCCTGGGCCATATTTCTTCCAATAATAAGCAAGTTTTATATCTATTTAACGTTACTTATGTAGTGGGATTAAGGTCATTTGTCTATAATGAGTCCGTGTGTTCATAAAGAGTCATTGATAATCACTATTTCACTAATTAACCATGAAAACTAACGACCGAAAAATACCCCTCTTGCCAGGGTGGTGTCGCGACACCTTCTGAATTTCCCGCCTAATGTGACGTCATCAGGGACCTGTCTTCGATTGATATAAGACTATAATTTTTCACAATGTTCAAGTATCAGTATCAGCATTTGTTTATACATCTTATATGATGCAACAAATGTGAGAATATAAGTAAATATAAATGGATAAATATAAATCATTATATATAACCACTGGAATCTGGATATAACTCTTCGGAGTCATATGTTATTTTCAAATGTTTCGTAGAATTAATTTATGACCTTAGTAACCCTAAGAAGCTTGTGATTTGACTTCATCTGTATAGCAATGGTTTATCCTGATATATTACGTTTTCTTTCATTACTGTTTCCATTTTCTTATATGCAATTTATCCATAAACTTTTAAATTCATCTATAAATCATCATTTACCAATAAATCGACCCCTACGTGTAGGCCTATAGGGGATTGTAATGAAGAGTGAATAAAGGTTAGGTTAGATCAGATATGAAGGTTAGATTATGTTAGGATGGTTAGGATAGTTTAAGATAGGTTAGGTTCAACTGTTCAACAGGTTTCCAGGGTTATATTAGCCTAACTTTGTGTTTTATCTATGTTAACTCTTAGACCCTTATTTGCCATACCTTCCCTCCATCTTTTGAACTTCACCTCTGCTTCCTAGTTTAACCTATATCCAAGCTTTCAAGAGGTGGTGACCTCTTCCTTCAGGTTTACCATATTTATTGTTGGCTTTCTTCCTCCCACTAAAAATTCATAAACGTGGAGACCAGACAACGCATTGAACTCAACCAGTGACCCAATTTATCCTGTAACTCTCAACCAGTGCTAACTCATAAATAGTAGGCCTATTAGGTTAATTTAGGGAGTATAATTGCATAAAAGCTTATTTTACTAAAACTATTTATATTAATGAACCCATTGTTTCCCTGATCTTCATAGCCATCCCCGCTAGCCTATATGGGTAGGCTACATATTTCAAGATTAAAGCTATCCCAACAATGAATCTATTCCTAACAAAATAATAGCCAAAATCATTCTACCAGTCATGGGCAGTTGGAATGCTCAATTTGTGATAAAGTGGTCTAATATAAATATATATATATATATATATATATATATATATATATATATATATATATATATATATATATATATATATATATATATATATATATATATATATATATATATATATATATATACACACACACATACTACACTCATAATCCTATTCGAGGCTATTTCTTTCTATAGATTATAAATTAAAATCACGGATACAACATCAAATTATGTGGGCTACCGCACCTTATTTATCATGGAATAGTGAATCATATATCATAAAACATTTACCCTTTAGTGGGCTACAAGCTTCAACACTATGCAGATAGATAGATAGATAGAGAGAGAGAGGGGGGTGGGGAGGGGAGAGGGGGAGGGTGCGCGGAGTCACAGAAAGACCTGGATGTCACCGATTTCCCGCCCAAATATCTAGACCCCCGTTTTCTGTGTGGCCGCCTCTAATCAAGTTTTGCGAATAAATTGACCCTTATTATCCTAGTTACCGTTGAATAAAATCGCCTAGCGTAAACCCGGACATAAAATAATACACCATTGTAAATTATTGCAAGAACAACACTTTTGATATGGCAGCATGAATAACATCATGTGAATAGGCCTATATTGACAGGACAAAATTTAACCTACATTATGGGCAACTCAGATTGTAATAGGCTTACGTCACGTGTAAGGTTAACACTATAGCTGGTCCGATTTCTGGTAGGTATATTATTTTGGTTTAATTATTATTGAAGATTTTGCTTACTTTTGCCATTTTCGAGCAATGGATTTTAGTTTGTCCCCTAGGCTAACAAAAACGCCTTCCCAGACTTCATAACTGAATTTAGCTTTTTGTGTTCTTCCCTGTGTTGGATCATTGTATAAATATACATTCATTATACAAGTTGTATATAGGCCTATAACTATTCAGCATTATGCTTACCTCTTTTGCTGGTCACTTGACTGCGGGACCGAGCCTGGGCCATATTTCTTCCAATAATAAGCAAGTTTTATATCTATTTAACGTTACTTATGTAGTGGGATTAAGGTCATTTGTCTATAATGAGTCCGTGTGTTCATAGAGAGTCATTGATAATCACTATTTCACTAATTAACCATGAAAACTAACGACCGAAAAATACCCCTCTTGCCAGGGTGGTGTCGCGACACCTTCTGAATTTCCCGCCTAATGTGACGTCATCAGGGACCTGTCTTCGATTGATATAAGACTATAATTTTACACAATGTTCAAGTATCAGTATCAGCATTTGTTTATACATCTTATATGATGCAACAAATGAGAGAATATAAGTAAATATAAATGGATAAATATAAATCATTATATATAACCACTGGAATCTGGATAGAACTCTTCGGAGTCATATGATATTTTCAAATGTTTCGTAGAATTAATTTATGACCTTAGTAACCCTAAGAAGCCTGTGGTTTGACTTCATCTGTATAGCAATGGTTTATCCTGATATATTACGTTTTCTTTCATTACTATTTCCATTTTCTTATATGCAATTTATCCATAAACTTTTAAATTCATCTATAAATCATCATTTACCAATAAATCGACCCCTACGTGTAGGCCTATAGGGGATTGTAATAAAGAGTGAATAAAGGTTAGGTTAGATCAGATATGAAGGTTAGATTATGTTAGGATGGTTAGGATAGTTTAAGATAGGTTAGGTTCAACTGTTCAACAGGTTTCCAGGGTTATATTAGCCTAACTTTGTGTTTTATCTATGTTAACTCTTAGACCCTTATTTGCCATACCTTCCCTCTATCTTTTGAACTTCACCTCTGCTTCCTAGTTTAACCTATATCCAAGCTGTCAAGAGGTGGTGACCTCTTCCTTCAGGTTTACCATATTTATTGTTGGCTTTCTTCCTCCCACTAAAAATTCATAAACGTGGAGACCAGACAACGCATTGAACTCAACCAGTGACCCAATTTATCCTGTAACTCTCAACCAGTGCTAACTCATAAATAGTAGGCCTATTAGGTTAATTTAGGGAGTATAATTGCATAAAAGCTTATTTTACTAAAACTCTATTTATATTAATGAACCCATTTTTTCCCTGATCTTCATAGCCATCCCCGCTAGACTATATGGGTAGGCTACATATTTCAAGATTAAAGCTATCCCAACAATGAATCTATTCCTAACAAAATAATAGCCAAAATCATTCTACCAGTCATGGGCAGTTGGAATGCTCAATTTGTGATAAAGTGGTCTAATATAAATATATATATATATATATATATATATATATATATATATATATATATATATAATATATATAGATATATATATATATATATATATATATATATATATATATATATACATACACACACACACATACTACACTCATAATCCTATTCGAGGCTATTTCTTTCTATAGATTATAAATTAAAATAACGGATACAACATAAAATTATGTGGGCTACCGCACCTTATTTATCATGGAATAGTGAATCATATATCATAAAACATTTACCCTTTAGTGGGCTACAAGCTTCAACACTATGCAGATAGATAGATAGATAGAGAGAGAGAGGGGGGTGGGGAGGGGGGGGGAGGGGGGGGGGGGTGCGCGGAGTCACAGAAAGACCTGGATGTCACCGATTTCCCGCCCAAATATCTAGACCCCCGTTTTCTGTGTGGCCGCCTCTAATCAAGTTTTGCGAATAAATTGACCCTTATTATCCTAGTTACCGTTGAATAAAATCGCCTAGCGTAAACCCGGACATTAAATAATACACCATTGTAAATTATTGCAAGAACAACACTTTTGATATGGCAGCATGAATAACAACATCATGTGAATAGGCCTATATTGACAGGACAAAATTTAACCTACATTATGGGCAACTCAGATTGTAATAGGCTTACGTCACGTGTAAGGTTAACACTATAGCTGGTCCGATTTCTGGTAGGTATATTATATTTGGTTTAATTATTATTGAAGATTTTGCTTACTTTTGCCATTTTCGAGCAATGGATTTTAGTTTGTCCCCTAGGCTAACAAAAACGCCTTCCCAGACTTCATAACTGAATTTAGCTTTTTGTTCTTCCCTGTGTTGGATCATTGTATAAATATACATTCATTATACAAGTTGTATATAGGCCTATAACTATTCAGCATTATGCTTACCTCTTTTGCTGGTCACTTGACTGCGGGACCGAGCCTGGGCCATATTTCTTCCAATAATAAGCAAGTTTTATATCTATTTAACGTTACTTATGTAGTGGGATTAAGGTCATTTGTCTATAATGAGTCCGTGTGTTCATAGAGAGTCATTGATAATCACTATTTCACTAATTAACCATGAAAACTAACGACCGAAAAATACCCCTCTTGCCAGGGTGGTGTCGCGACACCTTCTGAATTTCCCGTCTAATGTGACGTCATCAGGGACCTGCCTTCGATTGATATAAGACTATAATTTTACACAATGTTCAAGTATCAGTATCAGCATTTGTTTATACATCTTATATGATGCAACAAATGTGAGAATATAAGTAAATATAAATGGATAAATATAAATCATTATATATAACCACTGGAATCTGGATAGAACTCTTCGGAGTCATATGATATTTTCAAATGTTTCGTAGAATTAATTTATGACCTTAGTAACCCTAAGAAGCCTGTGGTTTGACTTCATCTGTATAGCAATGGTTTATCCTGATATATTACGTTTTCTTTCATTACTATTTCCATTTTCTTATATGTAATTTATCCATAAACTTTTAAATTAATCTATAAATCATCATTTACCAATAAATCGACCCCTACGTGGGGAGATTGTAGGCACCAATCGATCAGGGCTAGACCCAGGTGAGGTTATAGGCATGTGATAAAGAGTCGCTGGAACTCCTGTTTCATTTGCTTGGCCTCTCTTACTGATTTTCTTTGTGCCTCATTTACACTGAGAGCAATCCAGCTAGCTCTCACAAACACCTCCTCCTCCTATCCACTTCACTACACTAAACATGCACACCACACTTCATTCCTCCACACCAAAATTTAAAAAAAAAAAAATTATGAATTGTAGCCCAGCCTCGGAGTCCCCAGGGGGGGGGACCATAAATGCCCCCTCATCCGACCGACCATCCCCTGACGACCCCACACAATTACCTGGACCTCGGCCTGTTACTCTTTCTATTAATTTCTGCAACATTCGCGGACTTTCCTCTAACTTTCACTCTGTTGAGCACCATCTCTCCTCCTACAAACCTGATCTTCTCTTCCTCACCGAAACTCAGGTGTCTGTAGCAACTTCCAGCAACCCCTTCTCTGTATCCTCCTACTTTCTCTATCCTAGTTTCAAAGCCAAAGGCGGATGTTGTGCATATGTGCACAACAAACTCACTTGCTCTCGTGTTCCCGATTTCGACTCTTCTGAATTCTCAACTTTATGGCTCAAACTTTCCTGTCATTCTCTTACTAAATATTTCTGTGCTGTCTATCTTTCCCCTAACTCTACCAACTTTCCCAAATTCTTTGACTATCTAAACTCTACAGTGGAACACATTCTATCCATTTCTCCTTTCTCAGAAATCTCCATCTTAGGAGATTTCAACGTTCACCACCGCCATTGGCTCTCCTCTCACACTACTGATCCACCTGGTGAACAAGCCTACGTCTTTTCTATCCTAAATGACCTAGAGCAGTTAGTTCAGCAACCCACCCGTATCCCGGATCGCATCGGAGATCGGCCCAACATTCTTGACTTGTTTCTAACTTCTAACCCTTCTTCTTATACTGTCGATCTTTTCTCTCCTCTGGGCTCCTCCGACCATAAACTTATCTCTGTCACCTGTCCTATCTCTCCAGTACAGCCACCCGATCCTCCTAGCCGGCGGCGCTTGTGGCACTTTGGCGCTGCCGACTGGGAGGCTCTTCGGCAGTACTTCTTTGATTTCCCATGGAATGATTTCTGCTTCCATGGCCGAGGACCCTCGGAGAGTGCTGAACGCATTACCGAGGTAATCCTATCGGGCATGGAAGCATACATTCCATTCTCTTTCTCTCAGACTAATGCTAAAAAATCTTGGTTTACTCACGCCTGTTCTACTGCTGTCCGCAATAAGGAGGAAGCATTCAAACGGTACCGACGCCTTAAAACTCAAGACTCTCATTCTTCATATGTTTCTGCCCGGAATCAAGCCAAATCTGTTCTTCGACTTGCCAAACACTCTTTCATCAATAATAAATGCACTGAACTATCCAACTCTAGCTCTTCCCAAGCTTTCTGGCATCTAGCCAAAAACCTCTCCAACAATTTCTCTTCCTCGTCTTTCCCTCCCCTTTCCCACTCTGATGGCACAACCATCACTTCTTCCTCTGACAAAGCTAAACTCTTCGCTCAAACTTTTGCTAGAAACTCCACCTTGGATGATTCCGGTGCTATTCCTCCCTCTCCGCCCTCCTCTCTCTTACTTATGCCTAATATCCTAATCTCTTCTAAAGATGTACTTTCTACCCTCTCTGGGCTTAACACTAATAAGGCGTACGGTCCGGACGGTGTTCCTCCTGTTGTTCTCAAAAACTGTGCTTCCGTGCTGACTCCCTGCCTAGGCAAACTCTTTCGTCTCTGTCTATCCTCTAACGTCTTCCCTTCATGCTGGAAGTTTGCTCACATTCAACCTGTCCCAAAGAAGGGTGACCGCTCTCAACCCTCCAACTATCGTCCAATTGCTCTTATCTCTTGTCTTTCTAAAGTTTTTGAAACTATTCTTGCTTCCAAATTTCTTAAGCATTTCTCTTCTCATAATCTGCTCTCAGATCGCCAGTATGGCTTCCTTAAGGGTCGCTCTACTGGTGATCTTCTTTCATATCTTACTAACTCTTGGTCATCCTCATTCCGGGACTTCGGTGAGACTTTTTCTATTGCACTAGACATATCGAAAGCCTTCGATAGAGTCTGGCATAAATCTTTAATTTCTAAACTACCCTCCTTCGGTTTCTATCCCTCCATCTGTGCCTTTGTCTCTAATTTCCTTTCCGGCCGTTCCATAGCCGCGGTTGTGGACGGCCATTGTTCACTTCCTCACCCTATAAACTCCGGTGTTCCTCAGGGCTCTGTCCTATCTCCTATTCTCTTTCTAATTTTTATAAATTATCTCCTTAACTGTACCTTAATTCCCATCCATTCATACGCAGACGACTCAACCTTACACTACTCCATTAGTTTTTCAGAACGCCCCAGCCAGCAATCCCTCAACGACAAAACGTAATGAAGCCATAGAACTCTTAAATTCTGATCTAAATACTATTTCCAATTGGGGCAGAGAAAACCTTGTTAACTTTAATGCTTCTAAACCCCAATTTTTCCATCTATCTACCCGTCAGGATCTCCCAGCGGACTATCCCTTATTCTTCAACAATACAAAAATCAACCCTTCATCTTCTCTCAATATTCTTGGTGTCTCTTTTTCTTCTGCTCTCATTTGGAAGGACCATATTACCAGTCTTGCTAAGGCAGCCTCCCAGAAGCTGGGTGTGCTCAACCGCCTTAGGGGGTTCTTTTCCCCTGCACAGCTTCTTGCTCTGTACAGGGGCATAGTGCGCCCTTGTATTGAGTATTGTTCACATGTGTGGGGAGGTTCCTCTCACACCGCTCTCCTAGACAAAGTTGAAAGGAAGGCCTTTCGTATCATTAACTCCCGTCCACTCACCAACTCTCTGCAATCTCTCTCTCTCCGCCGCAATGTTGCATCTCTCTCGCTATTCTATCGCTACTATAATAATCAGTGTTCCTCAGAGCTATCCCAGTGCATACCACCTCCTTTACGTAGGGCACGTGGTACCCGTCTTGCAACTCAATCCCACCCCTACTCTGTGCAACTCTCCAACCCAAGAGTGAAACGTTACTCTCAAACTTTCTTCTACTCAACAGCTGAGCTCTGGAACTCTCTCCCAGAATCAGTCTTTCCCTCTTCCTATGACTTAAATTGCTTCAAACTCCGTGTGTCCAGGCATTTTGGCTCGAACGTCCCTTGATTTTGGCCCTGTCACTCTTTCAACTATGGGGGAGGCACTCGCTATAGGCAGTTATGCCTTTTGCCTCCCTCAATCACATAGAAAAACAAAAAAAAACAAAAAACGTGTAGGCCTATAGGGGATTGTAATAAAGAGTGAATAAAGGTTAGGTTAGATCAGATATGAAGGTTAGATTATGTTAGGATGGTTAGGATAGTTTAAGATAGGTTAGGTTCAACTGTTCAACAGGTTTCCAGGGTTATATTAGCCTAACTTTGTGTTTTATCTATGTTAACTCTTAGACCCTTATTTGCCATACCTTCCCTCTATCTTTTGAACTTCACCTCTGCTTCCTAGTTTAACCTATATCCAAGCTTTCAAGAGGTGGTGACCTCTTCCTTCAGGTTTACCATATTTATTGTTGGCTTTCTTCCTCCCACTAAAAATTCATAAACGTGGAGACCAGACAACGCATTGAACTCAACCAGTGACCCAATTTATCCTGTAACTCTCAACCAGTGCTAACTCATAAATAGTAGGCCTATTAGGTTAATTTAGGGAGTATAATTGCATAAAAGCTTATTTTACTAAAACTCTATTTATATTAATGAACCCATTTTTCCCCTGATCTTCATAGCCATCCCCGCTAGCCTATATGGGTAGGCTACATATTTCAAGATTAAAGCTATCCCAACAATGAATCTATTCCTAACAAAATAATAGCCAAAATCATTCTACCAGTCATGGGCAGTTGGAATGCTCAAGTTGTGATAAAGTGGTCTAATATAAATATATATATATATATATATATATATATATATATACATACACACACACACATACTACACTCATAATCCTATTCGAGGCTATTTCTTTCTATAGATTATAAATTAAAATAACGGATACAACATAAAATTATGTGGGCTACCGCACCTTATTTATCATGGAATAGTGAATCATATATCATAAAACATTTACCCTTTAGTGGGCTACAAGCTTCAACACTATGCAGATAGAGAGAGAGAGGGGGGTGGGGGGGGGGGGGGGTGCGCGGAGTCACAGAAAGACCTGGATGTCACCGATTTCCCGCCCAAATATCTAGACCCCCGTTTTCTGTGTGGCCGCCTCTAATCAAGTTTTGCGAATAAATTGACCCTTATTATCCTAGTTACCGTTGAATAAAATCGCCTAGCGTAAACCCGGACATAAAATAATACACCATTGTAAATTATTGGAAGAACAACACTTTTGATATGGCAGCATGAATAACAACATCATGTGAATAGGCCTATATTGACAGGACAAAATTTAACCTACATTATGGGCAACTCAGATTGTAATAGGCTTACGTCACGTGTAAGGTTAACACTATAGCTGGTCCGATTTCTGGTAGGTATATTATATTTGGTTTAATTATTATTGAAGATTTTGCTTACTTTTGCCATTTTCGAGCAATGGATTTTAGTTTGTCCCCTAGGCTAACAAAAACGCCTTCCCAGACTTCATAACTGAATTTAGCTTTTTTTGTTCTTCCCTGTGTTGGATCATTGTATAAATATACATTCATTATACAAGTTGTATATAGGCCTATAACTATTCAGCATTATGCTTACCTCTTTTGCTGGTCACTTGACTGCGGGACCGAGCCTGGGTCATATTTCTTCCAATAATAAGCAAGTTTAGTATCTATTTAACGTTACTTATGTAGTGGGATTAAGGTCATTTGTCTATAATGAGTCCGTGTGTTCATAGAGTCATTGATAATCACTATTTCACTAATTAACCATGAAAACTAACGACCGAAAAATACCCCTCTTGCCAGGGTGGTGTCGCGACACCTTCTGAATTTCCCGCCTAATGTGACGCCTTCGATTAATATAAGACTATAATTTTACACAATGTTCAAGTATCAGTATCAGCATTTGTTTATACATCTTATATGATGCAACAAATGAGAGAATATAAGTAAATATAAATGGATAAATATAAATCATTATATAAATTATAACCACTGGAATCTGGATATAACTCTTCGGAGTCATATGATATTTTCAAATGTTTCGTAGAATTAATTTATGACCTTAGTAACCCTAAGAAGCTTGTGGTTTGACTTCATCTGTATAGCAATGGTTTATCCTGATATATTACGTTTTCTTTCATTACTGTTTCCATTTTCTTATATGCAATTTATCCATAAACTTTTAAATTCATCTATAAATCATCATTTACCAATAAATCGACCCCTACGTGTAGGCCTATAGGGGATTGTAATGAAGAGTGAATAAAGGTTAGGTTAGATCAGATATGAAGGTTAGATTATGTTTGGATGGTTAGGATAGTTTAAGATAAGTTAGGTTCAACTGTTCAACAGGTTTCCAGGGTTATATTAGCCTAACTTTGTGTTTTATCTATGTTAACTCTTAGACCCTTATTTGCCATACCTTCCCTCCATCTTTTGAACTTCACCTCTGCTTCCTAGTTTAACCTATATCCAAGCTTTCAAGAGGTGGTGACCTCTTCCTTCAGGTTTACCATATTTATTGTTGGCTTTCTTCCTCCCACTAAAAATTCATAAACGTGGAGACCAGACAACGCATTGAACTCAACCAGTGACCCAATTTATCCTGTAACTCTCAACCAGTGCTAACTCATCCAATAGTATTAGGTTAGGTTAGGGAGTAGGCTATAATAGCATAAAAGCTTATTTTACTAAAACTATTTCCTTTTGTTCCCTGATCTTCATAGTCATCTCCACTATAAGGGTAGGCTACATACAGTAATTCAAGATTAAATCTATCCCAACAATGAATCTATTCCTAACAAAATAATAGTCAAAATTATTCTACCATTCAGAGGCAGTTAGAATGCTCAATTTGTGATAAAGTGGTCTAATATATATATATATATATATCTATTGCCTGACGCCGTGATCCCCAAAGGGGTGGCCACGAACGAACCGCCCCCATGCACCTGTCCCCAGTCAGTCGACGCCCCTCCCCCCAACCAGCACCGCCTTCGTTCATGTACTTCCTCACTCCATCCTTCCACCTCTCATTCGGTCTAACTCTCCCTCTCTGTCCCTCCACCTCGCTCTCGTACACCCTCTTAGTCATTCTCTCGCTTTTCATACGTTCCATATGGCCGAACCATCTCAAGTTGTTCCTTTTCACACTTTCCAGCACATCTACCTCCACACCACACCTCCTTCTTACTTCCTCATTAGTCTGTCTATCCCTTCATGTAACTCCGCACGCACTCCTTAAGTAATTAATTTCCACTGCTCTCACTCTTGGTCTGAGTCTCTCAACCAACGTCCATGCTTCGCTTCCGTAAGTCAGTGTCGGGATTACCACACTGTCATGCAATGACTTCTTCACTTCCATACTGACCACCCTATTTCTTGTTACTGCTTTTAGCGTTCCTACAACCCTCTTCCCCTGTTGTACCCTCTCCCGCACTTCTTCATCCATAGTCCCATCTTTACTCAACACACTGCCCAGATACTTAAAAGAGTTGACGATCTCCATAGCCTGACCGTTCAGCTACACCTCACACTCTGTGATTTCACCCCTTTCGAAGACCATAACCTTGCTCTTCCCCGCATTTACATTTACCTTCAAATTCCGTTTTTCGCACACTGTTCCAAACTCATTTACCATATATATATATATATATATATATATATATATATATATATATATATAGACCTATATATAAGAATACTGTAATAATAATACTAAGTATGATCAATAAAAGACTATATCTTTGATTTGCTTTATATAATTCTGAGTCCACACATTACATTGCACAGTCTATTACAAAACATGAATTGGCCCTCATGGTTGCATATAAAGACCATTTATCAAGTATCCTTTACACAGACAACACCGTTGAGTCCCTGATAATTCTACCAATTTGGAAGAATCAACCAGTAAATATGTGGGGAATTTTATAGTTTGTTTGCTCTAGCCACTCCCAAGTTACAATAGGCAAGGGTTCACAATTTCTAAACTCGTCAAACGAACAGACTATATGAACTTACAGGCTACCTACAGCCATTTTACTAAACACTCCCTTCCATCAATGAGACTTCATCCATGTTTCTATAGCTTTCTATTTTTCCTCTGGTATCCTACTGCATGTCGTACAAGGCGAATAAAAGGGGGGAGGGATACGCACCAACGAGATCAACCTGCAATGGTAGAGGAAACGATGGCCCAAAGCTACGAGCCTATGGATCGACGACCTCCTCACCCGCTGGTCTCTCACAAACGGATCTCACCACACCCTACCTCCCTCTGGGGAGGTGCGGCACACTACCTCGGAACTTGGGGGAGACTGCACCTTTTTCTTTATGTTGTCACTCTCGTGTTGGATAGTTGTTATTAACCCGGGAACTGCGAGAAGACTCTTAAGAGTTCCCCCGGCGGACTGCGGGAAGACTCTTATGAGTCAGGGAAAAAAATAAAATCAATAAAAAAACCGATTTTTTTTTTTTTTTTTTTTTTTTTTTTGCCCCTGGGCCATGCCAAATATCACTCCTCTACCTCCCCTCCTTCCCCACTTTCCTCCCCTCCTTCAGTTATCACCTATTTTCCCTGTTATTCCCTTATTCTGTGGTACATTTTCGTGCTAACATTAGCAAGTTGCAAGCAGGGCATTGTCATCACTGTTAGCAAGCGAGTGCAAGAGAGAGAGAGAGAGTATTGAACGACAGTTTCTCTCCAGACTTGGGGAAAAGTGGCGGGAAAGGAGGATGCCTCAGCCATACATTATGTAACTCCCGGCCTGTATCGCCGATTTTGACCATCCAAACGCTGTTTCCACTTGTTTTATTGTTGTAACAGGTTAATACCTTTATAATCAACCTATAATAGGCGCATATGGAGAAGTATTAATGCTATTTATGGTAAAATAAATATTTTAGTGATGGAAACAGCTCAAATACGTGCGCACAGGCAGAGGTGTCTCATACCCCCATGCGCAGCCGAGAGGTTAATGTCTTAGTTGGGTAAGTTTGCCAGCAATGAAAAACTACCATTCCCAGGTTATTGGCTCCCAATTATCCCGAAAGGCTATACCCAGTAACCACATCCAAAATAATCTTTAACCCGGGAACTGCGGGGAGACTCTTAAGAGTTCCCCCGGCGGACTGCGGGGAGACTCTTAAGAGTGAGTGAAAACAAAAATAAACTTTTGACATCGAAAAAAAAAAAAAAAAAAAAAAAAAAAAAAAAAATTGGCCCCTGGGCCATGCAAAATCTCAGTCCTCTACCTCCCCTCCTTCCCCACTTTCCTCCTCTCCTTCAGTTATCACCTATTTTCCCTGTTATTCCCTTATTCTGAGGTATATTTTCGTGCTAACATTAGCGAGTTGCAAGCAGGGTGTTGTCATCACTGATGGCAAGCGAGTGCAAGAGAGAGAGAGAGAGTATCGATCGACTGTGTCTCAGTGGCCTTGGGGGAAATTGGCAGGAAAGCAGCTTGCCTCACCCATACATTATACAACTCGCGGGCTATATCTCCGATTTTGACCATCCAAACGCTGTTTTCACTCGTTTTATTGTTGTTTCAGGTTAATACCTTTATAATCAACCCATAATAGGTGCATATGGATAAGTATTAATGCTATTAATGGCACAATGAATATTTTAGTGACGGAAACACCTCAAATACGTCAGCACAGGGGGACGTTTCCAATTACCCCCATGCGCACTTGTTAGGTTAATGGTAGGGTCAAGTGGCTTCGGATCAGCCCACCAGAACCAGCTACAGGGACTCTCCTTGTGCTAATACATGGTACTATGGCTGGCCTTATCTTATACCCCTACTGATAGGGCAGCCTCCTGGTGAGCTAATGCCAGGTTTAAACCACTATACAGTACTAGTATGAAGTAAGTCCAAAACTGGAAAACAAGAGCAAGCCCCCAATTGCCGACTTGCGAGTTTCGTTCTATAAGGAAGTTGGAGCTGTAGACATCGATATTTAACAGAATTGCGAGCTAAAATACGGTTGTAGTACATTCATAAATACGTAAAACCCAATTCAACATACCCTTTAGCCATCAGAAACGTACATTATTATTGTATTTCTGTTTAATATCGATGTTTAAGGCTCCAACTTCCTTATAGAATGAAACTCGCAAGTGGTCAATTAGGCAACCGAGGCAGGTTTTAATGGGCTTACAACTTTGCATGCCCTTGCTGACCCCAACCACAGATATTGACAGTGGGTCTAGCATTTACAAAAATGAGCAAACCTTGCAAGGCAGTATGGATAATGAACTAGTGGGAAAGGGAGTCTAATCCACAGCTAGATTCCATTGGGGTATGTAAAATCCCTCTTCCACTATCAGCACTTTTGGTGACCTCCCTAGCAACTCACACAGGTCAGGGATGCTACCCACTAAAATGGTTTGATGTCCACCCAGTTATTCACCTGTCCATAATAATCTAACCTTTATTGGAGTAGTGGTAGCAATAAACTTATGATATATACAGATAAATTTATATATCAAACAATCAGGGGTAATCACAATCAATATACCCATTTTATTTTATTTACACCCTTTGAGTATATTTACAATTAATATAAAAATATATTATACATGGAAGCTATACTGGCTATTCCAATATACTTCCAATAATTTTTTACAATACACTTACAAATTATTGAACCCTCTATTAGATAATTTAATTATAGTAGCTAAGATTAAAATTGTCATCGCATATAACTATACCTAATAATTATAATACCGGTACTGTACAAAAAAATATATATTCTATTTGAATCTTAAAAATACTGATGCCCTGTAGTCTTCATAGTTTATTAAATATTGAAAACAATGAAATAAAAACTCTTCCTATAGTCTATATAGCTATATTCCAATATATATTATAATGGAATTTAATATTTAACCCTCCAGCCCCGGCTATGTATTATATATATATTCCTCGAAACCCGGGTGTTTTGGCCGAAAAACGTCTAGGCTAGGCTACCGTATATTCGTTAATCAGACTGCTTCCCACATTCCCGCGCATCCCCAAGCGTAGCTGTGTTATTTACCTGTAGAATGGCATTAAGTAGAGCTCTCTAAGTCAACTGGTTGAGCTGTGATGATGATTTCATTGGAGATAACTTTATGGCCAAAACAGCCACTTTACACCACTTTTCGATACTTAACAACAACATACAGGCACACACGAACAAGCGACGCTCTCCTTCTTGTGGCCGGAGATGCGGGGCGACGGTCCAGCCGGCTGTTGTTTACATGCGTCGGACCGACGCCTCGCACACGAAGCTCACAGGCTTTCAACCACTGGGCGTTCAAGAGACCATCCGGGTACCTGTTATATGCTTTTTTATGGGCGTTCAAGAGCCCTTCCGTGGTGAGAGGGTTAAAATAAAAAGATATAAGGTTATAAATCACATGGGTCAAAATCTTACCAAACAAAAACTCTTCAAACCATTCATCTCTGAAAAATCTCATACAGTAACCCCTCGCCATTTCGGACCTCTAATTGTCGGAAATCCGTACTAGCCGGATCGGCGACAGCCTCCCGGATACGTACTTCCGTTTCTCGGACATTTCCGTCATCGTTCCGAGTCTCTAACAGTGTCGAAAGATTCTAACAGTTTTCGGACAAATAAGGGCAAATGTCCGTCATAACCGTCCAATGTACGTAGTCTGATATCTCGTATGTTCCCGAGATGTGTCCGTCAGCCTCGAAAGTGTCGGACGACGAGCTCCCATCCCCGGTGAATGTCCGTCAAAACGGGGATTCGTCGGAGCGCCAGTATAAAGGCTAGGCTCTTAGTCACCCGCTTGGACGAGACGTGACGTCACGGGCGTCAGTATGCAGTATCTTGTGTTGTTGTTGTGTTAAACATATCCTCCGTGCATATTCCCGTTTATAATGCCTCCCAAAGCGTAAGGTGACCTCGATATCACTTGAGATGGAGAAGGGGAGTGAGGTGGTCAAGGAGAGTGAGGTGGAGAAGTGGAGTGAGGTGAAGGGGAGTGAGGTGGGCCTGGTTTCAATGAAGGGGTGAGTGTTATTCCTTACCGTACTTATTGTTCTAAATAATCTACTATACAACACTGTATGTGCTATTATATCAATATATTTAAATCTAGGGTATGAATAGGGTAGCCTCCGTTTTCTTGGTCGCATATATTACGTTGTCATGGTTGCATGAAGTTTGCTCCCATTTTCCGTTTCCCAGTTAATAACGGCCCGCTCGGCGCCCGGTGAAGTCTGTTCCCGTCTCACTATTCACTATTCGATATTCGTCGGATTTTTCTCTTTCAGGTCGGTTTTTTGTCCTCTTTTAGATCGGACACAGCCGGAGTTCGGACATCTCGGATAATCGGACATTTCGGACAGGGTGTCCCCCCAATTTGTCCGAAATAGCGAGGGGTTACTGTACAATTGTACATACACACCTAAATATTTGCTTAGCTAATTCTTTGTCACCAAGTATCTGCATACCAGTAATTAAAAAAACTTGTTATTAACCCATAAGCTGCAACGTGCCTCAGTTGATATTTAACCCTTTCAGCAGGATGACGTTATATTAGTATAATTTTAATTCTATCTATCTATCTATATACTCAGGCCCAATCCCCACTTTTCCGGTTTTTTTTTCATTTTAATTCTATTTCTATCTATCTATTGCCCGACGCCGTGATCCCGAAGGGGTGGCCACGAACGAACCGCCCCCATGCACCTCTGTCCCCAGTCAGTCGACGCCCCTCCTCCCAACCAGCACCGCCTTCATTCATATACTTCCTCACTCCATCCTTCCACCTCTCCCTCTCTGTCCTTCCACCTCGCTCTCGTACACCCTCTTAGTCAATCTCTCGCTTTCCATACGTTCCATATGGCCGAACCATCTCAAGTTGTTCCTTTTCAACCACACCACACCTTCTTCTTACTTCCTCATTCGTCTGTCTATCATAAGAACATAAGAACATAAGAAAATGGGAGTCTGCAGAAAGCCGATTGGCCTAAGCAAGGCAGATCCCTGTCCCACACAACCCCAATTACAAAACCCAATTATAGGCTCAACACTCTAATACCCTGAGGATCATCTTACCAAAACGGTTAGAGATTAACGCAGGATTACGGGGGTCTGCAGAGCGCTGATTGGCCCAACCCGGCTGATCCCCCTTCACACCCAACCCTTCTCGTCCATATGCTTATCCAATTTTATCTTAAAGCTCCCTACCGTTTTTAATCCCACTATAGCACTTGGTAGTCCATTCCACCCATCTACAACTCTGTTACCAAACCAATATTTGCCTATATCTTTTCTGAAACAAAATTTATCTAATTTGAAACCATTGGTACGAGTTCTTTCGCTATCACTAAGCTTTAGTACATTTGTCATGTCCCCTTTGTTAATCCCACTAACCCACAACACCTCTATCATATCCCCTCTAACTCTGCATCTCTCTAACGAATGTAAACCTAATTTCTTTAACCTTTCTTCATACGGAAGATTTCTAATATTATGGATCTTTTTGTCATTCTACGCTGTACTCTCTCCAATGAATCTGTCCATTCTGTAATAAGGACACCAAAATTGGACAGCATGATCCATATGGGGTCTCACTAATGACAAGTAAAGTTTTAAGATAACATCAGCAGTTCTGTTACTCACACTCCTAGAGATGAACCCGAGAATCCTGTTTGCCTTATTACGAACGCTTATACACTGTTTTCTAGGCTTCAAATCATTGCTAACAAACACACCTAGATCTTTCTCGCAGTCTAAATTTTCTAATTCTAAATTAGCTAGTTTATATTTAACATTTGTTTGCATCTTCCCTATCTTTAATACCTTGCATTTGTCAATGTTAAATTTCATCTGCCAATTTACTGACCATTCATGTAAGGTATCTAGATCCTTTTGGAGGCACTCTATATCGTTATCTGAATCAATTGATCTCCCCATTTTAGTATTGTCTGCGAATTTACTTATCCTACTAGTTATACCTTAATCTAGGTCATTTATGTATATAAGAAACAACAGGGGACCTAATACCGATCCCTGGGGGACACCACTTTTGACTGCTCCCCACTCTGACTTGGTACCATTTATGCTGACTCTCGGTTTCCTACCAATT
This sequence comes from Paralithodes platypus, assembly GCA_032716605.1. Taxonomy (NCBI): domain Eukaryota; kingdom Metazoa; phylum Arthropoda; class Malacostraca; order Decapoda; family Lithodidae; genus Paralithodes; species Paralithodes platypus. The sequence continues at coordinate 53,643,537 of CM064568.1, read as the reverse complement.
AGCCATGAACCTAATCCATCCCAACAACGACCCTCCTATTCCATGTGCCTCAACCTTTCTCATCAATCTCTCATGAGGGACTCTGTCGAAAGCTTTACTGAAATCTAAATATATAATATCATATGACTTGTCACTATCTACTGCTTCATATACCTCTGAGAAAAAGCTAAGCAAATTAGTAAGGCAAGAACGTCCCTGAGCGAATCCATGCTGAAAAGAATTTATTAAGTTAAATTTTACTAAGTGGCTTCTAATTTTCCTAGCAATAATAGACTCTAGCAACTTTCCTATGATTGATGTGAGACTAATGGGACGGTAATTGGATGTTATCTATTTATCACCTTTTTTGAAGATCGGAACTACATTTGCAAGCTTCCAAGCTTCTGGAACTAAACCTGTTTCTAATGACTTGTTAAATAAAAATGCTAATGGGCTACTTAACTCATCTCTGCATTCTTTTAATACTCTAGCATATACAGTACCTCGTCAGGACCAGGCAATTTTTTGAGGTTTCAGTCTGTCAATTTCCTTAAGCACATCATTTCTACTTATACTAACTGTACTTAACATATTTTCTATACTATCACTATATACCATATTGACTTCTGGAATCTGTGCCAAATTTTCATTAGTGAAAATGGAAAGAAACTGACTATTTAATGTACTGCACATTTCTAAATCATTTTCTGTTATTTCTCCTATTGAAGTTTTTGAGCTATCCCTCCATGTAACTCCGCACACACTTCTCAAGTAACTCATTTCCACCGCTCTCACTCTTGGTCTGAGTCTCTTCCCGAACGCTCATGCTTCGCTTCCGTAAGTTACCCTTATATAATTTTCTTTAGCTTATATTGTAGGTATTGGACTTGAAAGCGGTAAATACTCTCTCAATAAATCATCTTAACCCACAAAATCTAGGGGGGGGGGGGGGGGGAGGAGGGGAGAGAAAGTTAAATATTCGCGCTGCTCTTTCCAGGTGGTTTTCGGCACATTGCTGTATTTTCGTGTCTTTCAACTCTTAATATATGAGCAATGGAATGGCCTAGCCTAGGTAAATAATACAGGTCTGTATGTCTAAATGTTGCACAAACTTTCATCATGAGAATTTCAAAGACTAGAACCCTCTACATCAAGTGGTTGTGGCGTGATGATGTGATGAATAATGGTATCTTTGCTGCCAGAACCACGCAGCGCCTGAGCCTTTGAGACGCGTCCGAATGTCTACCCGCGCTATGACTTTGGGGAGTTGTTGTAGTGTTCTCGCAACTAACATTGCTGTAGTGGCTGTAGTAGTGTTCTGATGCAATTTTCACTCTTACGACCGCCATTACTCGATAACCAGGAGGATCGCCATTCCTTGATAACCAGGAGGATCTTAACAAAACTGTTTTAGGGTCATATGAACAGACCAATATTTAACAATGAGGTATATTTGGTCGTGTTTCAGGGAAGTTGATTTTTGTAAGAAAACATGTCTGCTAGAGGCAGTGGGAAAATCAAAACATGCAGGTTAAAGTTAGGCAATCCCTAAATCCCCCTAAATCAAGCTAGAGAATCAAATGAATTGCTTAGGAATATGGAGGCGATTCATTCTTGGTCACCCTTTCAGAAAGCAAGGCATCTGACAATAGACAAGTTATTGAAAATTATGCTGAAAAATATGCACCTCCGCACAATACAATTAGTGAAATGTCTGAATTTTGCCGAGACTAGAAAGAAGTTGCAGTGTTTTGGCCATTTACTCACTTGCAGGGGCATTAAGGCAACTATAGAGCATAACTTTAAATTTATATATATAATAACAACTAAAAACAAGGGACTTAAACTTGGGACTGTGTTTGAAAAGTTTCTTGTTTGCCAGCCTGATGATAATTACATTTTAAAACTTGCAAAATAAACAAACCAAACCTTGGACGAACACAGTAAAAAGACGAAACAACTAATCAAAATCGCCATGTGGAAACAACGCTTAAGCAAAATAATAATTTATAAATAAAAGAACATAATCAACCACATAGGGTGTACATTACTACATGAGCAAGTTAATACCATAGTTACCCATGTGATCTAGAAGGAAGAAGGAATTTGTACTTTGCCTATATGGGACCGGATACTCAAAACATTTATCTTACAGTTTCTTACAGTAGATCCTCTGGAAAAAGGCAAACTAGGCCTGTGTGTCCAGCTCAGTACCAGTACAGTACTTGCACTGCTGCGGTCGTTCACGGTGTTGGCGGCGGCGGTAGCAGACGCAACATTTTTACTATTCTGTATTTTTGTTTTATAATCAAATTTCAAATCTTATCTTCCCCATGCTTTATCAAGATTACTTTCAAACTCCCTTATTGATTCGGAATCGACTACATACTGGGGCAGTGCGTTCCACTCATTTACCACTCTATCACATCTATGGCACCCTTTGATTGTCATATCCTACATGCTGACATCGTAATTCTAGCATCATTAATACTGTAGGCTACTTGAAAACTAGTCATAGTTGAGCTGTGCATAATTCTTTTAACTGTCTTGATAAGCGTAATGCATAAATTCGCGGAATTACGTTGTGAGTATCCTAGGTTCAAGTCCTTGGAGTGGCACATGTATTTGTTGATTTCATTAATTGAGTTTAGAAGTAAAGTTAGTTGGTGAAAAAAAATGAATTATAACTTATGATAGCCTAGATTTTGTAAGTATGAAGAAATTGTGATGTAGCAGGCAAGGAATAAAAGAAGAAATTTAATTAAATATTCATCGATACTGGATGATTATGAAATTGGAGGAAATTTGTTAAGAACAGTTAAGAGCTTTTATGAAGAGAGCAGAGCGTGTGTTAGAGTAAGAAATAATGAGTTAAGTGAATGGTTTGAGGTAAATGTAGGTCTGCGACAGGGTTGTGTAATGTCACCGTGGCTGTTTGATGTATATGGATGGTGTGGTGAGGGATGTGAAAATGAGAATTATGAGTAGAATTATGAGTAGAGGATTGGGTTTAGTAGGAAAGAATGATAGAGATTGGGAGTTGACTCAGTTGCTGTTTGCTGATGACACAGCGTTGGTGACGGATACTGAGGAGAAACTGCAGCGAGTAGTCAAAGAGTTTGTGGAAGCTGAGGGTGAACGTCAATAAAAGTAAAGCGATGGTGTGTAATAGAGGTGCTCGTATGTGAAACTGGATGGGGAAATACTGGAACAAGTGGAGTGTTTTAAATATCTAGGAGGAATGATAAGCAGGAATGGAGGTAAAACAGAGAGTATGTGAAGGAAGGAAAGTTTTCGGAGCAATGGGAAGTACAGTATGTGGAAGGTGAGAGATCTTGGAATGAAAGTTAAAAGTGCAATGTATCGAGGGATAGTTGTACCAACAATGATGTATGGGGCTGAGACATGGGCTCTGAAGAAAAAGGAGAGAAGAAAACTGGATGTGATGGAGATGAGCTGTTGAGGAGTATATGTGGAGTGACTCGTAGAGACAGATTGAGGAATGAAGAGATACGTAGGAGAGTGGGGCAGCAGGAACATTTGTCGGCCAGAGTGGACAGAAGGGTGCTGAGCTGGTATGGTCATGTTGAAAGAATGGAAGATGAAAGGCTTACAAAGAGAATATGTGAATAAGATACAAGGGGAGGTAGAGGGGTAGGAAGACCTCCATTGAAATAGAGAAACTGTGTAGGACAAGCGTTGGAAGATAGAGGAATGACCATAGATCAGGCAAGAGAAGTGGTAATAAATAGGAATGAATGGAGAATGCTAGTGAATAGATGAGTGTAAATGCGGTGGTTGGGAGAGGGGGTCGGGCGCCAGTTGGACTAGATAATAATCCGTCAGGCGCCAGGTCCGGGGAGCCGGTAGAAATGAAAGGTACGCCTGGATACATGGTGGGCGGGCATTGTGGTGTGCTCCGCTGAGTGTCTGTCTGCGGAAATCGGAGCCTCTCCGGGAGATGTGGGATCTGGGAATCTTGCTGGAGACCCCAAATGGGCCTAGGTCTCTGGGTATTTCTCCTGGACGACCTAGATGTGTGTGATTTTGTGATTTGTTTATGCTTTGTTTTTTGTGTGTTGTGTTGTCCATGTTCGGACTCTGTCTCGAGTCGGCCACCCCCAATTTAAAAAAAAAAAAAAAAAAAAAAAAAAAAAAAAAAAAATTAGGGTATATGCCAGAGTAAATATATAGATAGATAGACTGGAAGAATTATCAACTTATCAACTATTTACAGAATGAAAGAAAGGAAGGAGGTTGCTTAAATATCTACTGATACTGGAATAACAGACATTTAATAATTTACTGATACTGTAAATCATGTAGCAGCCGCACTACCATAGGGACCGGGGGGGACTGCTGTGGCGGAGTTTGTTCCAGGGGCTGAAATTGGAAGGTGGTTGCATAAGGGTTGTGGTGCTCCATGACAGCCTGGGGAGGGGGTAACATGGTTGCGGGGGTGGCCTGGGCTGTCAGCATGTTGGAGTGGTGGGTGGTCTGGAAGGTGGTGGGGGCCGGCGCGGAGCAAGCTAACGTCTGCGCATACCCGAGATGTGCTGTGGGAGGAGTGGCAGGCTTGGGTTTGGGTTTGGGCTCCCTAGGAGGTAGTATGCCCGGGGGAGGGTGAGGGACACTGTCAGGAAGGTTGAGCTTTCTTCGCTGGTTGGTACCGATATATACAGTCTTGTGCACCTTCTTAACGTGGTCGGAGATGTGGCTGGGCCCGTGGAAACACTTACCGCAGTGGGGGCACTCGTATGGGGTCTCTCCTGTGTGTTTTCTGCGGTGGTACTTCAGGTGGGAGCAAACCTTGAATGCTTGGCCACAAATATCACAGACATATTTGCGCACATTGTCATGGACCACGCGTACATGAGTCTTAAGATCACTGGGGGAGCAGAAACCTTTACCACAAACCTGGCAGATGTTTCTCCTTCCCTCCGGTCCTCCGTGCATGCGGCGTCGGTGGGTCACCATGTTTGTCAGCGAGTGGAACACCATTTTACACTCAGGACACGGATGCTGGACCTCTTTCGTGTGCACCGCGTTCGTATGAATCCTCATGGCCCGGGAATCTGAAAACGGTTTCCCACAGACTTCGCACATGACCTCATTCTTGCGCACCTTCAAGTGGACCCTCTCAACGTGCTTCCTAAGATCACTGGGGCAGATAAAGCCCTTGTTGCAAATGTCACATAGCAACCGCCGCGCCTCCTGACCCTGGTGTACGCGGCGGAAGTGGTTCTGCATGTTACCCTTCTGGTTGAACACTTCCTTGCAGGCTGGACACTCATAAACCTGAAAGAATAAACATAATACTAAAGAGAGTAAGTACCAGTAGCTATAATCTATATTTTTTAACCTCGCGGATAGTTATTCCCATAGCAGCTGATTTCTTGATAATTAATGGGAATTAAAGAAACTTCTATGTCTCTGTTGCCAAGTTTTCACAATTAACACCATATTTGGCTTTAAAAAATATTGTACAGTATTAACCCTTTCAGGTCCGGTGGTTGCCGTTGTAGTATTCATAAATAGAATTATCTTAATCTCATAATTAACTCTCCAAAATTTGTTTTCTACCCACAACTCGCTAAAAGACAACTGCAGAGGTTTAAGTAATTAAACTAAAGGTTTCTAACAACCCCTGATGGTCACAAAGGTTTAAAGTATCCCTGTAAGGACCGATCGCGTCCTGCAGTGCGCGGAAGGGTTAAGTGAGTAAGTAAGATAGGGATAACTACATTTCTCGCCAGCTTAAAAAAATAACTATAAAATTTAACACTCAAGCCGCAGAGCCCGACATATGTCAAGTGAGAGAATCATGACCACCCCTGCGGGGCCCGACATATGTCGCAAGGGATGTTGAGCACATTATCGGCTCTGAGAGAGAGTCCACGAGTTGGGAGGACGATAGGCGGGCTCTGACCGCTCGGCATGGACCGAGCGAGGTGACTGAGCTCCCCACCACATATCCCACACCCCTGGCCTCGCGAGACAAGGGAAAAACTCAGGAATTTACCGTATTTTAGGGTATTTGCCCTCGTCTTGCGCAATTGTTGCAAGAGAACCCGTGGTCGTACAAGGATGATTCAGGTGTCATTGGAAAGCTCTATTATTGCCCTTTCACGGATACATAATTGTATTACGCTCTGGCTCTTGTTTATGCATGTAAAAGAGCATGGAATGAAGCTTGTTTAGGGTAAATATGCCAGCCAGGCAGGTAGTAGAAGTTACAAACATCCCTGTCTGTAAGGGGTTAATACTGTGTTTACAAATCTACTACTTCCTTGCAGGCTGGACACTCATAAATCTAGCAGAATATGCATTATATGTAACAGTAGCTGATTATTTTCCTTACAAATAAAATAAAACAAGATTGCTATACAGGTACTAGAAAGATGGTAACATTCTCATTAATAAAGTGACAGAGTTGGAGACCAGAGGTAGGTTAAGGTGAAGAGGAAGATTGAGGGAAGAAAAAGATAAAAAAAAAAAATCCCACAGTGATATAAAAAGGTGCCAGGGTAACATTAACCCAATCACGAGTGGAAAAGTTCACAAGAGCTCATTGTTCTCACTAATGATGTGCTGCTGCTGAAGATGAACTGTTGGTGATACTAACAATGATGATGATACTGATCTCTGTATTGGTATTGGTTGAAAGACTAGTCCATGTTTACACCGGTATGCTTTGTTCACCTGATGGTCACTCCCCATGATGCATGATGCCCTACATATTCCTATCAATATTCCTAACCTTGAGATTCTTCCTGAATACCTAGTCTCAGGTCTTCCTCTGTCTACTGAATGTCATCCTTCTCTGGGTTTGACTTCAATCATTCTCATTACATGTATTGTGAATATACTTACTGTACCTAATACATCCGCAGCTAAAGTTGTTAAAATAAATTCATTAATTATAAAGAGGCCGAGCTGAAGCAGTTTGAGTTTCAACTAGAAGGCACAGGATCGAATCATGCTAAATTTCATTTGCTGCTGTAAAAATAAAAACCTCGCTCACCTGTGCTTTTTCGTGTATAGTTTCCACATGAACCTTGAGTCCAGTAAGTGATGAGAACTTCTTGGCGCAGATCTTGCACGCATATTGTTCCCTCTGTATGCCCATATGCACCACCAGGCAGTGTGTGCGCAGCTGCATGAACGTATCAAACACCTGGCAGCACTCTGGACAGGGGTAGTGGATTTCCTCCTGGTGGGATTTGGCTAAGTGGTCTTTGATATCCTGTAAAACATATACAATGATTAAGACCTAATACTACATGTACAGTCATAAGCCAAAGTTTCTTCCTACCTACATTCTGAGTGTAGTTAAAACCAAGGATATTGAGAGTTGAATATCTGAACAAATTGCAACCCTTTTCCATAATCCAAAATTTGTAACCACCATGTCATAATTTGTATGCAAATTAAAAGAGACTATATTTATATTTAATTAACCCTTTCACACTTTTATGACACAGAGGTTGCCAGATTTGCAATAATAAATAGAGTTGTTGTTGTTGTTGTTGTTCCCCAAGCTGCCTGGCCGAACAGCCCCAAGGCCCCGAGCAATTCCAAGGCCATAACTGAGCGCCCCCACAGAACCCTGCCTGCCGACCACAATAAAGCCTGGGTGACCGAAGCCACTCCATGGCGGGGATCTGAGGAGGGTGCGGAAACGCCCGGGAAACCAAAGCCCCACCCAGGGCCCTGTGCCCCTCAGCAATTATGAAGAGAAAGTTGAGGGGCAAGGGAAAAATGTGACGCTTTGGCTTCCAATCTTGGTAGATTGGGAGGTCAATCCACGGAAGAGACGCCGTCACTTGAGATCTAGAAAATATATAAGTTAAAGGAACAGTCAGAGTAAGCTATGGGTATGGCAGAGATTGCTCAGCTCTCACTCTGATAGACCAGCCCATCACCACATAATAAATAGAGTTCTCTCACACAGCAGTCTGGGACTATGCCTGATCAGTGGAAGCTAGCTAACGTAACACCGATATACAAAAAAGGCAGCAAATCCCTACCCAGTAACTATCGTCCAATTAGCTTAACCTCAATTGTATGTAAAATGCTAGAAACAGTCATAAGAGACAGACTCGTAAATCACTTAGAGGCAAATAACTTACTTAAAGATACTCAACACGGCTTTCGTAAAAAACGTTCCTGTTTAACAAACCTCTTAGACTTCTTCCACGATATCCTCAACCTCTACGATGAGAGTAAAGCTGTAGATATTATATACCTTGATTTTCAAAAGGCCTTTGACAAAGTTCCCCACAAACGTTTACTGCTAAAACTAAAAGCGCATGGAATACAAGACGGTGTGTTGAAATGGATAGAAAATTGGCTCAGCGACAGAAAGCAAAGAGTAGTCATAAACGGTAAGGCATCTAAATGGACCAATGTAAGTAGCGGGGTACCCCAGGGATCGGTACTAGGACCAATTCTCTTTCTAATTTACATCAACGACATAGATGAGAGTCTCACCTGTACAATCTCAAAATTTGCTGACGATACAAAAATTGCAAATAGCATACTCTCAAAAGAACAAGTTGACGATATGAAACACAATCTAGATAAATTGTCATGTTGGGCCCAAATTTGGCAAATGAGTTTCAATACGGATAAATGTAAAGTACTACATATCGGATACCTAAATGAGAAAGCAAACTATTCGATGAATGGCACTCAGCTTAAGAATGTAAACAGAGAAACCGATCTGGGAGTAACAATATCGAGTAACCTAAAACCGAGTCAACAATGTTCAGAAGTTGTTAAGAAGGCAAACAAAATAATTGGCTTTATAGGCAGGTCATTTGAGCATAAATCCAAAGAAGTTATCCTAACCCTTTACAATTCCTTAGTCCGCCCTCTTCTGGAATACTGCGTTCAATCCTGGTGCCCTTATTACCAAAAAGATATAAACAAGCTAGAACGAGTTCAACGTAGAGTTACCAAAATGATACCTAGCCTAAAGAACAAACCATACGAAGAGCGTCTTAGAGAATTAAATCTATTTCCTTTAACCCAGCGCAGATTAAGAGGTGACTTAATTCAAGTGTTCAAAATCATCAAAGGCATCGACAATATGAACTGTAGTAAGTACAGTACTTCACTATCGACCAATCTAATTACACGCGGGGAAACGGTTGCAAAATTATTGGTAAATCTTTTAACTCCCACAAATCTAAGAATTTCTTCTTCAATCGAGTTGTCAACTTGTGGAATGGGCTTCCCCCGAGACGTTATAGACTGCAGCACCGTTGATTCATTTAAACTCCGCTTAGACAAATATCTCGCATCAAACCCGCGACTGACTGCGTTTGTAAATGAATAACTTTATTTTATCCCCCCCCTCAGTTACTAACCCATCTGTCCCCTACTAACTTCCTAATCCTGCCACGGACATTAGTTCCAAGGCAGTAGTTCCCTTTCCAATGTTCCCTTACCCACTCTAAACCACTGTTTGGACACTTGATCCTCAGTGTTTTGGAGGACAAGCAGCCTAGAAGGGTCACTAGGACTGTTGTTGCTTGATTTCCTTTGTACTCCTTTGTACACTTATAATTACCTCTCCAAAATTAGTTTTCTGCCCACAGCTAACTCAAAGACAACTGCAGAGGTTAAAGTAACTAAACTAAAGGTTTCTAAATACCCCTGATGGTAACAAAGGCTTTAAAGTATCCCTAATAGGATCAAAATCGCGTCATATGCGTGAAAGTGTTAAGTATAAATTGTCAGGTGTTTTTAGTTAATATTGCTTATGGATCACATAGTCTTTAGAGTGTATGTATACAATGCATGTGCTGCATTATATTTATCATAATTATATGATATAAAAGTATCACTACTAAATCAATCTACTAAGGTACCTCTCAAATGAACGAAAGATGACTCTTCAAGAAGACCACAAATTAATTATCACCGTAAGGCTAGTAATCCTCCTCCCCTTGTAAAATTCACCTACTAGACGAGACAGAGAAAGGGTCAAGGGAATGCAAAAGTGGTCCTGAACCCTAAGAATTGGAACTTAAAACTTTGTTTCTGTTCGGGCTCTGTCTCGAGTCGGTCACCCTCAGCTATGGGGTATGTGCCTGAGTACATACATACATATACTGTATACAATCCCATATAATAAACAACTCACCTTTCTCTTAAATACAGCCTCACAGAAGGGACACGGGAAGAGACGGTGAGCGGAGAGGTGCAGGAGGTACCTTTTGGCGTGGACAGTCTGAGAGAACAAAATATTTCAAATAAATATTGCCTACTACAGGTTGCAAAATTACTGGGTTTGTATAGCACACACACATACTGTACAATAGTGGCAAATATAATTTCCAAGTATTTTGTTAAAATTCCAGTACAAATTGGCTAAGCCTTTCTGAGAACATTCTCAGACTATGGTAAATAGTGGCCCAGAAGAAAAAAAATGTTAAACAGTAATCATATACAATACATCCCTCATAAAAAAAAAATTGCTGGAAAAATTCACCTTTTTACATGATGGGCATTCCTTCGTCGGTGCTCCGGGGGGAATATGTTCATCCTCTTCCTTGTCTTTCTTCTTAGGTCTCCCTCGCCCTCTCTTCCTTGGACGACCCAGCTCTGATCCACCATCATCACCTCCACCACTGCCTGTTGGATCCAGCTGGGGAAACAACAAATCAGATGAAAAATATATTCTGGAAAGTTGACAGAATTACTATAAAAAATACAAGAGGAGGAGCACTTGACTAATGTTTCGCTGAAGAAGGTGTAAGCGAAAAGTTGTCAATAAAGTGGGATAAATTTCCTCCTATTCTTATGGTATTTATATTCAAAGAATCAGATGCAGGATAAAAGTTTAACACTGCCATTCTATTTTTGAATATCTATCTCTCTATAGCAAAAGGACTATACAGTACCTGACAGTACTTGTGTCACTTATTCTATAGATACAGTATATACAGTCCTATGTGTATGTTAAATCTTTAAGAATCAGCTTTGCAAGTGAAGTTGGAATTACCAACCACCTAAGCAAAACAACCTTTTACTGTTAACATAAAATACAGTTGCGGGTGCCCAACCCGAAAATGGGTTGAAATAGGGGAGCTCTTTCTAGGGCCTTTCCTAGCTGATGCTGAAAGGACTAGGTTCTAGTCATGTGGTGATGGGCTGGTCTATCAGAGTGAGAGTTAAGCGTTCTCTGCCATACCCATAGCTTACTCTGACTGTTCCTTTTACATATATATTTTCTAGATCTCAAGTGGCGGCGTCTCTTCCGAACCTAGAGGTTGGCAAACTGGGAGCCAAAGCGTCATATTTTTCCATTTCCCCTTCATAATTGTTGAGGGGCACAGGGCCTTGGGTGGGGCTTCGGTGTCCCCGGCGTTTCCGCACCCTCCTCAGCTCATCGCCTGGGAGTGGCTTCGGTCACCTGGGCATTCTTAGTGGTAAAGCAGGGAGGGTTCTGTGGGGGCGGTCGGTAATGGCCTTGGCCTTGCTCGGGACATTGGGGCTGTTCGGTCAGACTGTCAGACAGCCTGGGGAACAGCAACATCAAAAATAATAATTTTCATCTTACAGAAAGGTTAACAGTTTAAATATGTGAATTACAAGAAACCAATTCACTGAGTCGCACTACTGGCCTGGGTTCGAACCCTGGCTGGGGCATGACACAAAATATTAATTCAGTCGATGACCTACCTACCTTGACTTTGGTGGTGACTTTGACCTTCTTGACACGACTAGCAGCCTTTTTCTTGGTCTTGGGTGACTTTCTCTTCTTGGGTCGTGTTCCGGGTGGGGTCACATCTGGGTCATCAGCGTCATTGTCTACCGCCACCTCTGACTCTCCTGACTCATCCCACTCTACATCAACCTCAAGCTGGAGAAGAGATAATAGATACAAAATACAAATGAATCACCATTATTTCATTATCGGCTATAATTTTCACAGGCAAATAGTTTGTGCAGTATGGTAATGTATTGTACTATTCATATAACATATATAATATTGTATACAACAGGTATGTACATAAATTTAAAGACATAAGTAAAAAAAAATATTTTAAAATTTTAATTTTATTCATGGTCTCCCATTACTATTGCAACAACTCATTCTTGCTATCCGCTAGTTCAACCTCCAATCCATACTTGGAATACTTAAATACCCTATTCAGTATGATGATACTTTGATTCTTTGCATTCTTATTACCATTACATGGTAATCAGAAACCTCTCTAACCCCCTCAGGGGGTAAGGAGGTCTCCTACGCATGTGGTAAAAGAAATATACGAATATGCCCCATGTGTCTACTGCATGTCGTACAAGGCGACTAAAAGGGAGATGACATAAGTCTAAGGCATATTTCATCCTATTTGGCCGATTTCAGCCTTATGGTAGCTACGGGACACCAGAGCGCGAAATCTAATCTCTGGAATGGCTGCTCTTTCCCTGAAGGGTTGCCTTGGGGCATTTGGGGTGCTTCCATGATAGACTTACTCATAACAACTTTATTGTAAATCTGTTCAAAATCGAAGGAGGTATTCCCTGACAATTTCTCGTGACTTTTACCCCAACCAGGCATCTAACCCTCTCCGACATATGACGCGATTTTGAGCCGATTAGGGATACTTTAAAGCCTTTGTTACCATCAGGGGTATTTAGAAACCTTTAGTTTAGTTACTTCAACCTCTGCAGTTGTCTTTGAGTTAGCTGTGGGCAGAAAATTAATTTTGGAGAGGTAATTATAAGAGTGAGAGAACTCTATTTCTTATTGCTAATCTGGCAACCTCTGCGTCATATGAGTCTGAAGGGGTTAATATGCTTTGTTGATCATATAATATTTACAAAACTACAAAACCACATATCAATTCATCGCCACAGGAATATGAAGAAAGCTATAGAGGAATGTTTGATGTTTTTATACAGAAAGGATACCATGTTTCATCACAAGCTACTTTAAGTTTTTCATATACCTTTCCTTTAGAGATAAAATGGGTTCAAGTCTATGAAACACGTAAATTATACCCGGGGCGAAGGGGTAAGTAGCTAATGATGAAATATGGTATTCTTTCTGTAAAAAGACACCAAACATTCCTCTGTAGCTTTCTTCATATTTCCATGGCATGAGTGAGTATTTTATGGTCAACACATCCTAGTGGATACCATATAAGGGTGAATATCACAAGTGTGTCAAGGAATACCTCCCTTGACTTTGAACAGACTTACGCTAAAGCTGTTTGAGTGGGTCTCTCCCCTTCCAGATACCACTCAAGACATAAAAATATGGCCTAAACATCCTAGGACATTCCCAAGGGTAGAGGGGTTAAATCCCTGCAGCCAGCCACTCAATGCACAGTCTATCAGATTATTTTACTACAATACTCACTGTAGGAGGGCTAACGTCTGTAGTTGCTGGTGGTCCGTGTGGCTGTCTAACAGCCATTGTACCCTGGTACTGCTGTAACAATTCATTCTTGGTGTCCGCTAACTCCACCTCCAACCCATCCACCTGATCCACCAGAGCGAAGCACCGGCGGCAGATTATGCTACTGTGGGCGAAGGTAGCAATCAATCCCACCACTCGTCCCAGCATCCCCACCAACTTTCGCTGGCTCACAGTCATGATGGATTTCTGTATCTGCAGTGGGGTTGTCCATAAATTAGATGTGGACTTTCAATAGGCCACTCACAAGTCTCAAGAAATAATTAAGGAAGCTCAATATTAAGTAGACATCGACATTCAGCAATTATACAAAGGTAAGGTATTATGTGCTTGCTTGGTTCATACAACTATAAATTGTTCAGCCAATATGATTAGTACGGCCATGTTGAGAGAATGGAAGAACTTAATTTTATTAGCCTCGCTAATAAAATTACGTGAAGGAAGAAGGCGGTGCTGGTTGGGAGGAGGGGCATCGACTGACTGGGGACAGAGGTGCATGGGGGCGGTTCGTTCGTGGCCACCCCTTCGGGGATCACGGCGTCAGGCAATAAAAAAAATAGACGCAAAGTTAACCGCGGCGATCGCCCCATGTAAACAATGACGACCGTACGCCCGGAATCTACATCCATCCCCTGAAAGCTCCCCTTGTGCTCAGCACCATCCGAGACAAGAGAGAGTGAGGGTGTTTTTCTCTCGCCGCTTAAGGTCAGATTACGACAGCGGGGTTAAAATACCTGTATACGATTTTCACCAGCCAATTGCTGCTACCACTTGTTTTATTGCTTTACAATGTTCATACGTTCATATTAAAAGTAAAATAGGCGCATATGGATAAGTAATAATTATATACAGTATATAATAAATTAACGATTTTAGTCAGGAATGAATGAGAATACCTTCGCATGGCGGGCACTTTCAAATACCATAGCTGCGCAGCTTATGAGTTAACCCAGGAGCTGCGGGAAGACTCTTAAGAGTTTCCCCGGGCGACTGCGGGAGGACTCTTAAGTCTGGGAAAAAAAAATCCATTTAAAACACCCCAAAATAATTTATTTTTATTTTTTTTTTTGCCCCTGGGCCATGCCAAATATCACTCCTCCACCTCCCCTCCTTCCCCACCTCCTTCAGTTATCACCTATTTTCCCTGTTATACCCTTATTCTGTGGTCTATTTTCGTGCTAACATTAGCGAGTTGCAAGCAGGGCATTGTCATCACTGTTACCAAGCGAGTGCAAGAGAGAGAGAGTATCGATCGACAGTCTCTCTCCAGACGTGGGGAAAAGTGGAGGGGAGGGAGGTTGCCTCAGCCATACATTATGTAACTCCCGGCCTGTATCGCCGATTTTGACCATCCAAACGCTGTTTCCACTTGTTTTATTGTTGTAACAGGTTAACCCTCTCAAGACCATAGGACGCAGAGGTTGCCAGATTAGCAATAAGAAATTGATTACTCTCACTGTTATAATTACCTCTCCAAAATTAGTTTTCTGCCCACAGCAAACTCAAAGACAACTGCAGAGGTTGAAGTAAACAAACTAAAGGTTTATAGATACCCCTGACGGTAACAAAGGCTTTAAAGTATCCCTAATAGGCTCAAAAATTGCGTCCGGATGTGAGAGGGTTAATACCTTTATAATCAACCTATAATAGGCGCATATGGAGAAGTATTAATGCTATTTATGGTAAAATAACGATGTTAGTGATGGGAACAGCTCAAATACGTGCGCACAGGAGTGTGGTGTCTCATACCCCCCATGCGCACGTCTTAGGTTAAGGAAGCCATACCGAGCTGGCGATCGGAAAAAAGATTATGAAAGGACAGATATGCTTAATAAAATGTTGAATTAAGAATAGATTTGAAGATTTTAGAGATACAAGATGTGAGATCTGGGTCTTTATAAACGTAACAAACCCTAACCTGCAGGAATTCCGCTTGTTGTGTCATTGGCAAGGTCTTGTTGCAGATGAGGCACCACACGTCCTCCGATTTGGCACTGGTTTCCGCTCTAGTTTCTTCTGGCACCCCTATGACTCCTTCTGTCCTGTTTTCCGTCAATACTTCCCCTCCGCTCTCCCTCCTCACCACTACAAGTTGCTCTGGTACACCTTTTACATCTACAGTACCGCTATCTCCCCCTAAGACACCCACTATACCCCCTCCCGGATCCCCTCCTTCAGACAATCCCCCGACGACTTGTTGGTGGTGACTGTGGTGGTGGTGGTGGTGGTGTTGTTGTTGTTGTTGTTGTTGTTGTTGTTGTTGTTGTTGGTGTTGATGGTGCTGCTGCTGCTGCTGCTGCTGCTGCTGCTGCTGCTGCTGCTGCTGTTGGTGATGGTGATGATGGGGGATGGTGTGGTGGAGGGTAGTGAGGTGGGACTGGTGGGTGGCAATTGTTGTAGCATCCAGTGGTACCCCCACTACTAATTGCTGTTGTTGTTGGTGTTGTTGTTGTTGTTGTTGTTGTTGTTGTTGTTGTTGTTGTTGTTGTTGGTGGTGGTGGTGAGCGTTGGCGTGGTGCGGTAACAACGGATGTCCCGCCAGGTTCATAGTAAACATGCGACGCTGGTCGTCGTACTCCATCTTGTCAAAACTGCAAAAAGAGCAAAACCATTACTATCAATAATGCATCACTTGTTCCCTAGGCTGTCTGGCCGAGGAGCCCCAAGGTCCCGAGCATAACCGAGCGGCCCCACAAAACCCTCCCTGCTTACCACTAATAAAGCCCAGGTGACCGAAGCCACTCCAAGGCGGGCAGCTGAGGAGGGTGCGGAAACGCCCGAGAAACCAAAGACCCATCCAAGGACCTGTTCCCCTCAGCAATTATGAAAGGAAAGTTGAAGGACAAAGGAAATATGTGATGCTTTGGCTCCCAATCTGCCAACCTCTAGGTTGGCAGTAGGGAGGTCAATCCAACGGAAGAGACGCCGTCACTTGAGATCTAGAAAGAAAATATATAAGTAAAAGGAACAGTCATAGTAAGCTAACTGTATGGCAGATATCGCTCAGCTCTCACTCTGATAGACCAGCCCATCACCACATCACTATAGGTAGCGCCAATGAACTTGACAATTATCTCGATCCCTGACCTCTTCGTAACTCAAAAGGACCTTAACCAAATTGGCTGTAAATTTCTACATCTATTTCCTGGTGGACTCTTCCCAAATTATAGAAATGTCAGCCCGATTGCTTTCATTCATTTTGAGTTATAAGAAGGTAAGGGGTCCAGATTATTGTCAAGTTCGTTGGCGCTACCTATAGAACCCCATCCTCTCAGCATCAGCTAGGAAAGGCCCTAGAAAGCCGCCTTTGGCGAGGGGATAGCTCCCCTATTTCAATTCCTTTCGGGGTTGGGCACCCGCCCTGAGTTGCAGGGTCTAGTAAATATGTTTGGAACAGTGTGTGAAAAACGGAATCTGGACACAAACCAAGAGTGAGAGGAGCGCAAATGAGTTACTTGAGAAGTGCGTGCAGTTACATAGAGGGATAGACAGACAAATGAGGAAGTAAGTGAGCGGTGTACTGTGGATGTAGATGTGCTGGAAAGTGTGAAAAGGAACACCTTGAGATGATTAGGCCATGTGGAATGTATGGGAAGTGAAAGGATAAAGAGGGAAAGGTAGAAGGATGGAGTTACGAAGTATATGCGTGAAAGCGGTGCTGGTTGGGAGGAGGGGCGTCAACTGACTGTGGACAGAGGTGCATGGGGGCGATTCGTTCGTGGCCACCCCTTTGGGGATCACAGCATCCGGCAATAGATAGATAGGATCATTGCCTATACCCTCATGGCTAACCCATGACTCAGGATGAGAAGGGGGGCGGGATTTCCAAGAAGTGGGTGGTGGGGGGCGTGGCTCAACTATTTTGTTCGAGGAATAATAATAAGCTTCTTTCAACAGAATAGCTTTGGAAATGGTGATGATTACAATGGTACCGGTACTGTAATTGATTTTGATATATCTATATTCAGAAGTAGAGTACCTGTACCATACTAGAAAATATTCAAGGAGACTACAGTGGCGATCTTCGCATGCTTTACGCATCAGACTTGAACATTTTTATTTCTAATGAACCCACAGCCAGCGGTTATTTCCCCTCTGCTGGCAATGACTGGCATTATACAGTATGTGATGATGATAATAAGTCCGGGGGGTGAGAGGGGCCACCCGAGGGGTCGAACCCCCCAAAACGGTCAAATATGAAGCAAATGCAGAGCGTGCGTCATGCGAACTGCGGCAGTAGGCTCCTTGAATGATACTGAGTACTGTATATGTGCACAATGGGGAGAATACAGGCTGTGTGGTGGTTAGATTTAATAATGTGCCAAGACTTAAATCAATATAGGCTATGGATTACAAAACAATGTTGAAGGCAGAGAGGCCTATGTACGAAATACATTTAGAGTACCGTAGGCCTAGGCTAATAAGCTAATATTATTTAGGCCTAACAATTACAATAAAATTTAAAAGATAATTGAATCTGTAAAGGCCTAGGCTATAGGCAAATCAACTGAACTAGGCTATATATCCTATAGTCTATTTTTATCCAGCTGAGGGTAAATTATCATGTTTCTATTTTTGTTACTCAGCTATAGGCCTAGGCTAAGGTAGATTTTGTAGCGAAATATGATGTTAATTATGAACACTCGGCATTAATACGACACACAGCCATAGCCTAGTAGTTTCATATATTTCCATTAATTATCAGCAATCAGCTACAAAGGGATTCAATTTACCATCAGCTGGAAAAAAATAGAGTATAGTTCAGTGGGCTATTTATTCCCTATGCCTACTAGCCTATATCTTGTCATCAAACATATATAAAAGTAAGCCTAGGCCTATATTATATACAAAGACTCACGGCTGTTGCCAATAGCCTAAAGCAGCTCAAGTAGAAAACAATTAACCAATTTTATACTGTAATTATAATCTCAGAAAACATAGCTAAGTGACGTAAATGACGTATACATCATCTGTCAACGTCAAACAAAGGTTCCATAGTCTTCTCTTGACAGCCATCCTCATTACAATTAACGTCAATCATCAAAAGCTGCTGAAAGTGTGACCGATCAGCAGCGGGGGGGGGGGGGGGGGTTCATCAAAGTGGCCAAAGTCACCAGCTTCGGGTAAAGCAAGTAAAGCAAAAGTTATTTTATGCGTCTGAAACACGTCATGGGTGTCCGAAGCTGGCAGCCATTATTCCACAAGTCGGCCCAATACTTATCCTATTTTTACAAATTTAACCCACTTGTCAGCTTGATATACATGCTTAATAATCACTAACTCACTGGATGATGCACGGATAATGGGTTTATATTGAAATCCGGCGATGGAATGGTAAAATATGGGAGGATTTTAGAGTAAAATGGTGAAGTTCGGGAGGCGGCGTCAGCAGGGAGGAAATTACGCACTTTATTTTTCTCAAACTTTGGCATATTCGAACGTGCGTGATGCAATATAACTATTTTTTGCGCGCCCTGGAAAAATAATTATAGTTAATTTGGACAAATACACGATTCAGGAACAATGAAAATGGTCATAAATCGTGTGAATAATGAGGTGAACTTGCGTGATAATCCGGTCGATACAAAGAGATGAGAGGAGACGCCGTAGGATAAAATGGCGTCCTGTGGCGGGGTTATTTAAAAGTCCTACCATGTGTCAAAATTAAGGAAAGCTTCGCACCCATGCTTTACACTCATTCATCATTACAGCTAGATCCTGTATACAAAGAACGTCCTCATATACCTTATCCATTTCAAGTGCGACACCTTTTTTCCTTGAAATTATATATTTTGTTAGCTATAATCGATCAACAAGTGTTATATATGATGTAATCTAGCATTATAATAACAAGTGTTGATTTGTAGTACAAAAAGACAATCAATAAACTTGTCATACCATAAATATCTCCCCATTTCAGTGACGTGTGACCGATGTCCATTTATTTGACGCTTTATTGGCCAATCTGTACGCTGTTTGTTTGTTACCCATTCATAGTATTCTTGTAATGGTTTATATTTGAGTCATCATGCTCTCCAATGCAGTGTATGATATATAACAGAGGAATAAGGTTTCCATAGCATGGTACATGAGCATTTGGCACTATTCAGAAGCCACTTGTTTACGTAACCATCGGGCAATCGTAGCTAGAGCAATTCACTGGAACACTCCTATTACATGCTAAATGTATGAGTTTGTAAAAATGGGGCTCAACAGATAAACAATTGTGTTCCAATAAATATTAGAAAAGTAAATACTCAATACATTAACGTTTTGTGTACTATTTACCAAGTCACCTATTCCAAGAACACTCCTATTACAAAGGAAAAAATGGCGAGTGGTTAGGGCTGAGTGTACTCCTCAGATTCGACACACCCCGGATTTTTGTTAATGTGACAGTAACACATTTAAAGAGATATAATAAGACATGTTAATATTATTTAATGAATTAGGTTATTGTTATATGTTTTATTGTATGTTGACGATAAATTGTACAGACACTGTAATTATTATTCCCCGAAATAAGCGTGATTATTCATAATGCGCATGTGCAGAGCCAAGGAGAACACTGAGCCTGGAGTTGGCGAATTCTTCAATACAATGTTATATTTATTCAATAGTTGATTACAACTACGTCCATGTCATGGTTTATATTGTCCCTTTCGGTCTATTAGTATATATTAATTATTTTGTAGTAGCCTAATTGTAAAAAAAAAAAAAGTAATGAATGAATTGTGGCAGATGAAGAAAATTAAAAAGACTAGCGGACCGGTTCATCCTACTCGCGCCAGACAAGTGGTGTGAGTGCCGGGTAGCGTGTGTGTGGTGCGTGATCCCCCTTATTTACCCGTGATTTCCCGCGTGATACATGTTGTTGCTGGACACTCGCGGCCAATATGGGAGCGTATTTGTCCGAGCCGGTGACGGAGAAGCTGAGTAGTGACGAGAATGGCGAATGGTTGAGTTATGGCGCCTCGTCCATGCAGGGGTGGCGGGTGTCTCAGGAGGTGAGGATTGGCGCCTTTGTGTCATGCTTCTCTCTCGCTCTCTCCCACCCTTATGCAGCATGGACATTTAATTATTGCTATTCCCTTTACCTTTTCTCTTGGTTTTTGGATAATTTGTGTGTGTTTTGATGTGTATAGGTGTGATTTATACTGGATACCATTGTGTTGTGATGTGGCTTGTGTACTGTCGTCTGACCATTGACTGGAAACCACCTCCTTTCTGCCTAACTTCTATTTTATTATTTCATGTTTAAGGGCTTGGTGTTTTGGAGAACATATGCCACATGGATGCCCAATTTTAGGTCTAGGCTATGCAGTTTATTTTGTTTTTGTCTTAGGCCTAGGCTATTGATTTTAAAATGTACCTGAAGGCTACCTACCTGGCTAGGCCTAGGCCTATTTGTCAGAATGTCTTGAATATGTATGTGTTATAATTAATTATGAAACATAACGGAAAATATCAAGGAAACTGGCCAACTTTTATTTAGTGATTTTGTTTTTTTTTGTTTTAGCCTAGGCTAGCTAGTTTTCATCATTAGCCTATACAGTGGTTGTCATTAGGCTAATTAGAATCTCCGGAAAAAACGTTTTCCCCATTATCCAACAATCTTAAGATAGTGGAGAGGGCTATGAAGTACAGGGAAATTGAGGGGTAAAAGACGAAAATAAGGGGTAATATTAGCGAATTATGGAACTCTCGTCGAAGCGCGAACCTAGAACTCTCGTCGACGACACAGAACACTCGTCGACAGACGAGATAGGCCTATAACTAGGAAATAGGAATCCATAGAATAGTGGATTTCAGAACGGAAATGCGGAATTTAATGTATTATTTGTGGACAAACGATATGTCAGGCGACAGGCGAGCTTACCCTAGAATTTTTTTATTTTTCTCTAGTTACGTTGCGCAATCTCGGAGGTGTTTTTCACTCCTGCAGGGTTTTCTAGTAATATGACTTCTACATATTTTTTAAGAGCAGCGGGGGTCTGGGAGCGGCAGCCCCAGGTTCAGTGTGCCAAAATTCGCCCATTTTCTTTGTGATCCCGAACCTAACATCTGAAAAAATATTGATACTGAAATTGGCTGCGAGCCTGTGACTGTCCCGGGGCGGCCGGGAGCCCCGCTAAACCTGCCATTCTATTTATACATTAAATATGAGTAGAAATGACGGAACATCATTATGGGAGGAAATTAAAATAGCATCAAGGCTTAGCAACGTGTGCATTATGGGGGATTTTAATTTCCCTAATATAGATTTGCAGCAACAAATAGGCGACTCTGAGTCAAAGGAGTTTATTGAGGTAGTACAAGATAGTTTTTTATCTCGATTCATAGATACGCCGACTAGAGGTTACACTTACACTTAGTTACACTTAGTTGTATTCCGTTCAGTTTAGTGACAACAGTTTGAGCGGGGGCTCCACTGCGACAAGGCCAGCTCCCTTTCTTCACTATCCATTCCAGGAAGTCGGTTGCAGTTGGTGCTGGGGTAATCCATGGTGTTTGATGGCCGGTCCGGTATTTTTGCGCCAGGCCACAAGATGTCCAAGTGTTTTCTTGAAGGTGTCTGGAGACACACCCCGGTTATTTCCTGAGAGGGGCTGGGTATACAGTTGAACAGGTCTGGTTCCATTGTATGTAAAGCTGTGGATTGATCAGGGATTATGAGTTTTTAGTGTTTGATCCCCGGAGTAGTCCTCACATCGCACAGCCTCCCTCGCCTTTTGGTGCTGCGAGTCTCCTGGATGGTTTTGGGTTTGGTACCTTTTTTTTTTCCAAAATCTTCCAGTACGATAGATGATGATGTATCTCTCCCTACGTCTTTGAAGTGAGTACAGCTGCAGCGCCTTAAGTCTCTCCCAGTAGTTAAAGTGTTGAAACCCCATGGATTTTAATGGTGAATGTCCTCGGGGTGGCTTTCCAATTTCTGTTATTTCTACCGCTACTTTTGTGGGGAGACCAGAAAGCTGGGAGCAGTTACTCCCGCGGGTAGGACCAGTGACTGACAATGTTTTCCCTAGAACACCTATCCATTTATCTGTGTGGAAGGTTCTCAGGATCCAGCTGCTATTTGTTTTGCTGTTTGTTGTGGCTTTGGTAATATGCTGCGGGAAAAAGTGGCGTCACTGCTCATATTTACTCCCAAGTCCTTCACCTGTGTCCTTTGGCGGTAATTTCTTGCTGTCCGCTTGTTTGTAGTTGGGTGTCGTTGTTGTAGTGCTCTCCTTGTTCAGTAACCTTAGAAGCTCGGAACTTGTCTCCGTTTAGGGCCATGGTTGGTTTTCTTCTGCCCCGACTTAAGGATTTTTGTCCAAGTCTTGTTGGTAGTTAGCTGAGCATCATGTTGTGAGGTGATTTTCTTCATGAGTCCTGGTGTCGGTCTGCAAACAGATGTGGCTGTTGAGTGTTTCCAGGTCCCTGTCGATGATCTCCTATCATGAATGAGGAATCGGGAAGAGTCCCAGTATGATCCTTGTGGTACTTCCGCTGATGACCCCCACCTGCTTATGATAGGCTTCCTTGAACCGTGAACTCTTTTTGTTTTGCTGTTTGGTGATGAAGCTATTGGAGCCATCTTCCAAGGTCTCCCCCTTATTACCAGTGATTTGAGTTTATGTAGAAGGATCCTCATTGGTCCACCCTTGTCAAAAAGTCTTTGGCGAAATCTAGATATTATGACGTCTTACATTTTCTCCGTCTTGAAGATCCTGTAGGATTTTGTCGTAGTGTGATAGTAGTGTGAGAGGCAGGAGCGGGCCTTTTCATAAAGCCATGTTGCCCCTCTTTTGAAACGCATCATTATCTTCCAGGAAGCTGACCATCTTAGCTCTTATTGTTCTGTTCTATGATTTTAATAAAGGTGTGACGTCCGCACCACTGTGTCTGTAATTTTGGGCTAAATGCCTTTAGATACCCCCTTTGTGTATGGTGTGTGACAATTACCTTCTTTTAGGGATTGTGGTACAATATACAGTTGTGGAGGGGGGACTTGCTCCACAGGCAGTTTTAGAGGCAGGGCTAAGCTGATGTTTGCAGTTTTTTAGGCATTGGGCAGGAAAGCAGTCTTGGGTTCCTGCTGCAGAGTTTGGTCTCCAATCTTGTCGATGGCTGGCTATTATGTCCTCTGTTTGATACTGTTAACCGGAGGAGAGTTGATGTGTGTCTCTGGAGCGTTGCCAAGAGAAGTCGTTGCATTCTCGCTATTTTCTTGTCTTTCATTTGGGCGGGCTGAAGACACTGTCATACTGCTGTTTTGAGTATCCTTGGCCATTTCGGTTTGGGTCCCCAGCTAACTTCTCACATCGCCTTCGCCAGTAGGTTTGCAAGTGGTCCTATTGTTGTGGTGTTCCTTTTGGTGTTATGATCCCTCCTTTTTGCCTTGCATAGAAGAATTTGCTATTTAACTCGTATGTTTGCAACTGCTTGTAGTTCTTCGCGGTGGTTCGTTTGCTCTTGGTGTGACTGGATGAGTTTTACGTTCCACTGCTCAAGCTCTTCTTGTAAGTTTGGTTGATATTGTGCGACATAGCTGGTATTCGCTTTGGCTTGGCTCTCAAGTACCCGTCCCTTTTCTTGATTAGTATTTTTCTAACTCTGGGAATCTGCTTGATCTGCCTTCCTGCTTGATTTGGGTAGGTATGGTGTTTTTTTACAGGTCTCCAGGCATTGTTGGGCTGGAGGATACTGAGATGTTTCGTCGACGTTTTTATCTTAGAATAGTTGACCTCCAATCAGTTCCTGCCAGTTCTGCTCTCCAGTCTGTCCCAGTCATATAGCTTTGCTGTAGAAGTTGAGATCTTTCCAGAGAGGTGTGCAGGGGTATTTGGGCTTGATTTCCTGTTTGAAATCTTCTTGTGGTGTGGCGGTTGGTGTGGGGGTTCTAACTTTGATGAGGCCTGTGGGTCGGACATTATAGTATGTTTACAGTTTCAGACTACGAGTGTACCAGGTCGAAGTTGTTTGCCAAATTTAGTACGTCCAGTGTGTGTTGTTTGCCTCTTGTAAGGTTCCTCGATGTATTGCTTCTGTATTGCAGTGGCCCATGATATGTAATTAGCTCCTGTGGCTTGCTGTTTTTCCTCCCTTGGTTCCCTCCATACTAGTTTCATGGTTGGCCCCAAAGTGATGATGGCAGGGTTTGAAGTCTCCTGTGATGATGACATCTGTAGCCGGGAGTTGGGAAGATTTTTGTAGGAGTGATTGTCTATTTCTCTGTGACCCCTTGAAAATTTCCCCTGTGGTGTTTGGAGGTTCGAACAAAATTATGATGAGCAATGTCGGTTTGTCTTAATGTGTACTGCTAGTAAGCTATGTTGTGCCGTTTGAGAATGCAACTAAAGCTTTCGGTATTTTGCAGGCCATATCCCTCCGTGTAGCGTGGCTACTTCCTCCGTGGCTTCTGTCCTTCTCTGGTCGGCTCTTCTGAATGAGAGGAAAATTATGGATATTGATCTCGGCATCCAAAATGGTTTCGGGTTTCAGGTGGTGTTTCTGTGAGGGCTAGAACAATTTGAGTTGTCTCCTCCTGCAATTGTATCCAACAACCTAGGGGACTTTACATTGATTGTTTCGTTGGGTAAAGTCCTCTGATGTTGCCCACAACAAAAACTAGTAGTGGTAGTTGTGCAACCTTCCTCTGTGGTTCAGTTGTCTGGCCCCGTCGGTTTTGGGCTAAGGAAAATCTCTCCATAATCTACTATGAGACCGTTTTTCCACTTCCAGAAGACGTCCCATTACTACCTCTAAACAAAGCACCTTGGTCGGGCATAGCCGGTGTGTAGTGCCGGCTGCTGGTCTGGCCTTGTGGAGTTTGCTGGAGGGTTGGCCAGCTTCTGAGGGCATTGGTTGAACTTTGCTATTTTTTTCATCATATGTTGGTGGTGTAAGCAAATTTCCCTTTGAATGTGTCCTGTAGCGTGTTCCCTTGGGTCTGTTGACGTTGGTTTCTTTCTTGTGCGTCAGTATTTTTGGTTACCTTGATGTGTGGAAGATTGCAGTCTCTCATAGTACATGCCCTGTTGTTGAGTGCGAGTTCTGGATACATATGGTTGGTAGTCCCGATGCATTTCATCCACGCTTGCACAACCTATTCTTTCAATCCCCGCCCGTGCTTCCTTGTATGAAGTGGGCACAATATTTTTGGGTGGTATTGTTTGCATCCCCTTGCCCACTACTCCCGTATCGGCATTCATTTCTTAGGTAGAAATTGCATACTTCTAGTCTTTTCCCCCCCCCCCCCCCCCCCCCCCCCCCTCCCTAATATTCGGTTGGCCCCTGTAATCAGCTCTGTGCCTAGGTCTCCATGAATTGGTATTTTAACAGCACTAACCTCCCCGGTTCTACTGTCTGTAGGAGCATTTTGGCCGCATCCCCGTTTGCATGTGGGGTGTGTGCTCGTTGGGGTCCCCGACCTCCCCTGTCTTGCTGGCATTTGAGGTGGCTCTGCCGTGTCTGATAGTGTTGCGGTGGGGGGGCTATGTGCTATCTTGGCCTTGTGATGCTAATATGTTCCTGGTGTGTTCCCCAAATCCCTAGATCTAGGCCTATAGCAAGGGGGTGGTGAGTTACTGGTATGGGGGTTGTCACCGTCACTGCTTTAGCATAAGGCTACTTCCTGGGCTGTATGGGTTAGGCCTTGGCCTAGGTCCAGGGTCCCCAGATTAATTCCTTGTTTTTGGAGTGGCCTATTGTCACTGTGCGTGTTGGTGACATCTTTGTCTGCTCTGGGGTACTGAACATGATTTTTTCTTCTTACCTTACTTTATCGCTCACAGAGTTGTTATTCGTTCCTTGTGGTTGGAGAACGGCTTTTGCTTCTGCCGCGGCCACCCACTCACCTTTTGTGTCAAGCTTTGTTAGGGAGACATGTTTTGCACATGCATTGTCCTTGCCGTTTTTGCATAGTTGAGAATTTGATAGGCAGGGGATTTCTGTGCAAAAAAATAGTGGCAGCCCCAATCCTGGCAGTAGTAGCATTGGGATTGACATTTTTTTCACCTGCGAACTTGATTCCGCAGTCGGGGCACTCTGGGTCGGGTTTGTTTTGATGCCCCGGGCCATTGTTGGGCGTCATGTTCTTAGTCACTGTTTTTTTTTTTTTTTTTTTTTTTTTTTTCCTTTTTTCTCTTATTTTCATCTTTCAATCATTCTTGTTTTTTTCGGTCTTTGTTTTCTTGTATTAATGTGCAACACTCCACAGTTGGTTTATGTATGTTATTCTGTCTTTGGTAATCACCGATTGCACTTTCTTTACGAGAAACACTTGACAGGTGATAATATTCTCGATTTAGTTGTTTCAGATAACCAATGACACATATGATAAATAGTGTAGAAAGCGGGACCACCTAGGAAATTAGTGATCACAATTCTGTGTATGTTAATATTTACAATTGGGAAAGGTAAATATCAGAGAGAATACAACAATTAATACCTGACTTCAGAAAAGCCAATTATGGTTGGGTTAAAGAAGCCCTGTTTAGCGGATACCCTATGGTCAAAAAATTAGTCGATCCAGGTTTGTTCCAATGAGTGTATCCTTTGCCTCAGGCACATGTCATCCTTAAGTCAGGAAGAGACGTCAAATTTGGTAGATACATACGATAATTTTAAATTCCAGTCAGTATTCAATGCGCTCAAAATAAATATATCCCCAAAAGAAAAGTTTAGATCACACAGAACCAACCCAAATGGATGAATAATAGAACTGATTCGATCTTCTAGGAAAAAAGAGAGGAATATATAGAAAAATTAAACAAAAAGGCGAATTCACCTACTTGCTTACTATCAGAATCTATCACGACAGGTAAAAAAGGAATTAGTAAGAAATTATGAATTAAGGTTGCCAATCCTCAAAAAATAATCCCTAAAGCTTTTTACACCAATATATAAATCCAAGGGTTAGAGACTGTAAATTGGTCCCCCTTTAAAACTTTCGATAGGAGAAATTTGATTTAGAAACTGTGCAGTACATTAAATAGGTCAATTATTCACAATGACGTTTTCACTAATGAAAATTTGGCACAGTTTCCAGAAGTCCGTAAGGTATACAGCGATAGTATAGATATCGCTGTTGTTTCTTATATACATAAATGACCTAGATTTAGGTATAACTAGTAGGATAAGTAAATTCGCAAGCACGATTACTAAAATAGGGAGATCAATTGATTCGCAGTATAGCGAATTAGAGTGCCTCCAAAGGGATCTCGATACCTTACATGATATGGTGCAGTACAATTGGCAGATGACGTTTAACATTGACAAATGCAAGGTATTTAAAAGATCGGGAAGGTATGCAAACAAATGTTAAATATAAACTAGCTAATTTAGAATTAGAAACATTCAGGACTGCGAGAAAAGATCTAGGTGTGGTTTTGTAGCAATGATTTGAAGCCTTAGGAAAACCGTGTATCAGCGTTCGTAAATAAGGGGAAAAACAGGATCCGGGTTCATCTCTAGGATGTTGTGAGTCAAAGAACTGCGGCTGATGTTATGCTTAAAACTTTTTACTTGTCATTAGTGAGACCCCCATATGGAACATAATTAGGCTGTCCAATTTTGGGATGTCCTTATTACAGAATGGAATAGATTAATTGGAGAGAGTACAGCGTAGAATGAAAAAAATGATCCCTAAAATTAGAAATCTTTCGTATGAAGAAAGGTTGAAGAAAATTAGGTTTACATGCGTTAGGAGAGACGCCGAGTTCGAGGGGATATGATAGAGGTGTTTCAAGTGGGTTGTATTGGGATTAACAAAGGGGGACATGGCAAATGTACTAAAGCATCAGTGATTAGCGGGAAAGAAACTAGTTACCAATGGTTTTCAAATTAGATTAACATTTTCGTTTACCGAAACAGATATAGGCAAGTATTGGTTTGGCTAACAGAGGGTTGTAGAGGGGTTGGAATGGAATACCAAGTGCTATAGTGGGAGTCTACAAACTGTAGGGGGAGCTTTAAGAAAAAAATTGGGATAAGCATATGGACGAGAAGGGTTGGGTGTGAGGGGATACAGCCGGGTTGGGGCCAATCCCAAGCGCCCTCTCTGGTCAGGAACTCCATATAACCCTGCGTTAATCTCTAAAAACCTTTTGGTAAGAATGATCCTCAGGGTAATTTAGAGTGTGGAGCCTATACCATTGGGCCTTTTGGTAATGGAATTGGGGTTGTGTTGGGACAGGGATACTGCCTGGCTTAGGCCCCAATCGGCTTTTCTGCAGACTACCATTTTTCTTATGTTCTTTATGTTCTTATGTTCTTATGTTTTATAGGTAGTTAAGTACGGGTTTACTATAAAGTAGAAATGATTGTGCTTAAGGAAAATTTGACAGACTGAAAACCTCATAAATCGCCTGTTCCTGATGACGGTATAATGCTAGAGTATTAAAAGAAGGCAGAGATGAGTTAAGTTACCATTAACATTACTTATTTAACCAAGTAAATTAGAAACAGGGTATAGTTCCAGAAGCTTGGGAAAGCTTTTGCAAATGTCGTTCCGATCTTCAAAAAAAGGTGATGAAGTAACTAGCCACTCCAATTACCGTCCCAGTAGTCTCACTTCAATCATAGGAAAGCTACTAGAGTAAATTATTGTAGGAAAATGAGAAACCCACTTAGAAACATTTAACTTAATCAATTCCTTCTCAGCATGGATTCACTCAGGGACGGTCTTGCCTTACTAATTTGCTTAGTTTTTTCTCAGAGGTATATGAAGCAGTAGATAATGACAAGTCATGATATTATATATTTAGATTTCAGTAAAGCTTTCGACAGAGTCCCTCATGAGAGATTGATGAGAAAGGTTGAGGCACATGGAATAGGTGGGGCATTGTTAGGATGGATTAGGTCATGGCTAATTGGTAGGAAGCAGAGAGTCAGCATAAATGGTACCAAGTCAGAATGGGGAGCAGTCAAAAGTGGTGTCCCCCAGGGATCGGTATTAGGTCCCCTGTTGTTTCTTATATACATAAATGACCTAGATTTAGGTATAACTAGTAGGATAAGTAAATTCGCAGACGATACTAAAATAGGGAGATCAATTGATTCAGATAGCGATATAGAGTGCCTCCAAAGGGATCTAGATACCTTACATGAATGGTCAGTAAATTGGCAGATGAAGTTTAACATTGACAAATGCAAGGTATTAAAGATAGGGAAGATGCAAACAAATGTTAAATATAAACTAGCTAATTTAGAATTAGAAAATTCAGACTGCGAGAAAGATCTAGGTGTGTTTGTTAGCAATGATTTGAAGCCTAGAAAACAGTGTATAAGCGTTCGTAATAAGGCAAACAGGATTCTCGGGTTCATCTCTAGGAGTGTGAGTAACAGAACTGCTGATGTTATCTTAAAACTTTACTTGTCATTAGTGAGACCCCATATGGATTATGCTGTCCAATTTTGGTGTCCTTATTACAGAATGGACATAGATTCATTGGAGAGAGTACAGCGTAGAATGACAAAAATGATCCATAATATTAGAAATCTTTCGTATGAAGAAAGGTTGAAGAAATTAGGTTTACATTCGTTAGAGAGATGCAGAGTTAGAGGGGATATGATAGAGGTGTTCAAGTGGGTTAGTGGGATTAACAAAGGGGACAATGACAAATGTACTAAAGCTCAGTGATAGCGAAAGAACTCGTACCAATGGTTTCAAATTAGATAAATTTTGTTTCAGAAAAGATATAGGCAAATATTGGTTTGGTAACAGAGTTGTAGATGGGTGGAATGGACTACCAAGTGCTATAGTGGGATCTAAAACTGTAGGGAGCTTTAAGATAAAATTGGATAAGCATATGGACGAGAAGGGTTGGGTGTGAAGGGGGATCAGCCGGGTTAAGCCAATCGGCACTCTGCAGACCCCATAATCCTGCGTTAATCTCTAACCGTTTTGGTAAGATGATCCTCAGGGTATTAGAGTGTAAAGCCTATAATTGGGCTTTGTAATTGAATTGGGGTTGTGTGGGACAGGGATCTGCCTTGCTTAGGCCAATCGGCTTTCTGCAGACTCCCATTTTCTTATGTTCTTATGTTCTTAAAATTCGCTAAACTTCCATCTTTGAGGTAACACTCTCAGTGCTCCACGAGTGCTACATAGCTGTATGTGGTGTCATTGTGTAGCGATTTCCACCTAGTTTTCGGCACAATACAGTTCCTTTCATGCTGATGGTTGATATAGCAGTCAGAATGGCCTGAAAAGGCCCAAAACGGCCACAGACCCCCCGCTAGACTAGGGTTAAAAGATAATAATAGGTATTTATCTAAAACTATGTATATATTAACTAAACTACTCCATGTGTTTAATATATTGACTGAATTTCACTGAAATGAATAATGTAAAATATTAATTTAAGTTTGAATGTTAGTTTTCTGATGAAAAATTATCCCCAGTTAACCCCCCGCCAAAATACACGATATTTGTTAGTTTGTATTAATTTTATGGGGTCTCTAATTTCTCAAAAATAGTGAATGAATATAAATTTTATGTGTTTGACAAAGAGCGCAAGACCTTGAGGCATAAGGCAAGCTATAAATTGGTACGATTTTATGATGAATTATTGGTATTTCAGGGGTATATATGTGGTTGGATCAATGGAAAACAACGAACCAATATCAGCTATGTTTTCCATTGTGGTGTTTCCGAGAATAATCCAATGATGACGTCAAATTAGCTTGTCGCCAATCAACTGTGGAACACTTGGAAATGTGTTTAGCTGTTATTTACCGATATATTTGTGGAAAATAGAGTGAATTAAGGGGCTGGAATATAACATTGACTTCATGTGAAGTGCGAGTGCCCTACACATTCTAAAATTGTGCATATTAATCTTGGGGAACTCATTATATATAAGGTATAAGTTCAAGGTGATACTTTGGATAAACCTGGCTTCTAGCAAGCACCAAACAGCGATTTTGTAAGTAGCCAAGCATATTATTTTTTCAGATAAGCCTAGGCCTACTTGTATTAGCCTAGGCCTATGATGATAATGATGATTTGAAGCAGAAATGAGTAGCCTAGGCATATTAGGCTTAGGATAACCCATTATCCAACAATCTTAGGACTGCCCCCACTAGTGGGGCTATGTATAATGTATTGATAGGCTAATGAAGATCAAGGAAGATTTGAGGTTAAAGACAGTAAAAAATAAAGTTAGCTAGGCAGCTGGGAATCTGGTTCTGGTAGGCTAAGACTCAGAGCCCACTCTTAACCCGGGAACGGCGAAGGTCCTCAATTATGGTAATTATTTAGAAGATGACCTTTTTTCTAGTTATTAAAAACTTACTCTATGGTGTATTATATGATATATAGAAGCAATAGAACTGTTAAAATGACCTGGGAAGTGTATATTAAACTTAGCCTAGACCAACATTCCTGTTTTTTTTTTTTTTTTTTGTAAGGCTAGGTTACGCTAGGCTAACCTAGCCTAGGCTACTCTTAAGTTTTGGAACACAGTAGGCCTAAGCCTAGGCCTATTTTAGATGTCTAACTTTTAAAATAATAATATAAAAATACGTAGGCTAGGCCTAGGATTATTTTTTTTTATCATTATACAATAAGTTCATTTGTGTTATCACTCAAAAAAACAGCATCATTCGACACCCTGGCTAGGCCTATGACAATAACAGTTTGCCGTCATGCCGTGGGATTATAGGGGATAATATTAATAGGGGCCGCCTATAGGATTTATTGAGGAGCCCTCTGGAGGCTAGGACTGAGGACTCGTGAGTGACTAATAGGCTATACTAGTTATTTAAGGTTAGGTTAGGTTTTGGTTAGGATAGGCTAGGTTAAAGATATTGTTCAATGTTTCTTAGTAAATAGGCATCTGAAAAACAGTTCCCGCGGGCCGCTACACAGGATCTTATGAACGGTACGTAACAGACAGTCCTAACCTAACCTAACTTAGTGTCCAAAGTGAGGTCTGCTGCTAGCCTATGTTCTTATAACATTTTCTGCCAAAGTACCGGCACAATTTAATAAAGAGTGTACACTGTACCAGTACAGTACTGTACTGTATAGGCCTAGCCTAGGTTAAGCCTGCCACCCTACAGTGCATTTATAGAGTTTTCGGCCATGATTTGGGTAGACCTGTCACTGAAGAATACTTTCACAGTCTTACCGTTTGTTTTTGTTTTCAAGGTATAGGCTATAGGCAGAATAGGCTACAGTAGGTATTACTGGTATCTTATTTTATTGTAGTTTATATTATGAGTGGAAGATTTGCAATAACTTACCCTAACCAATGTCCAAACTTAGTGTCCAAAGTGGGATCTGCACCCTGCCTCTATGTTCTCATTTTGTATACCGGTAACTTTTTAGCCAGATTACCGGTACAATTTAATAAGTGTACAGCCAGCAGCTAGGCCTACCGCCTACAGTGCATTTATAGATTTCCCGGAATCCCGGCCATGACTTGGGTATCACTAAAGAATCTTTCCGCAGCCTTATGTACAATTGTTTGTTTTTATTTCTTCAAGGAATATAGTACAGTAGTTTATTGTTCAATTGTTTATCATGTTATGAGTAGATAATTTGCATTACCTTACCCTAACCTAACTTTACTTAGTCTTAGTGTCCAAAGTGGGGGCTGCCACTATCCCCACAGTCCACACACCCGCTAACTAACATATATTATTGGTATGTCTTGTCATTACTATAACCTGACTTCATGGGGGTAATGGAGACTTGATTGAATATTTTCGGAATTAGCCTAGCAGAATCTTGAGTCTTTTAAAGTTGTGAAAAATAAAGTCAGTTTCTACGTTCCTACTGATTGTACTTAACCCGAGATGGGAATAGCCTACCCAGGTATTTTTTACTCGGCCCAGGGAAAATAATAGACAAACAAATGTTCTAATCAAAGTTTATTCTTGAAACGTGGTACCGGTATGTATTTTAACCAGTACTCTATAGTAACTCATGTATCATATGAAAGGATATAAATTAAGTATGTAATAGTTCTTGGAATGCAACAACAAATATACATGAAATCTTTATTGGACAAAAGTTACAAAACTAAAACAGGGACTGCTAAGAATAATTTAAAAACCTGTTTTCAATGCCTATATTAGTGGACCTGAAGTGAATCCCTTTGAGAATGAAGTACAGGCAGCCAGCTCCCCTAGTATCCAGATTAAACACCAGTAAACATACATAACATCCCTTTTACTTACAATATTTTTCATTCCTTTTAATAAATTTTGAGCATGTATTGTGCGTATATTTACCTTCACATCTCAACATCTCTCCGGGGGGCTACGTCCCCCGGACCCCCGCGGATGCCGCGTAAAATTGATCCTTGTAAGCTTAGAAAAATGATCCAGAACTGGATAATTTCTGTTTTGGCACCCTGCCCAGGTTAGGTTAGGTTTTCAAGTTAGGGTAATGACAATATTGTCGTCGGAGATCCGGAGGCAGGTGACGGTGAGTCACCTGACTGTTCTTGTCCACGAGTATCCTCGCTAGGCAGCATGTTAACCCTTAATTAGCGGCTCACCACATAAGTCGTATTTAATAAAGCTGGACTATGTGGCGGCGCTCGACATAGGTCGAGTGGCAATTTCAGCACGTAATGTTGCTGAGAGAGAGAGACAAGTGGTGGCAGGAGAGTAGCGAGCGTATGACTGCTCCAGACCACCGCGGCGAACATACTGACACGAATCCCAGCTCCCTCCTCCCTCTCTCACTAATAAGGAATTGTATCGGGAAAGTGGCTAATTACATGCTTTTTGCACTCGCGTTGCACGGTTATTGCAAGAAAACTAGCCATCATAAAAGGATCGTTATGGTGTCATTCGAAAGCTCTGTTTATGCCCTTTCAGGGATAGATACTTGTTTTACGTTCTGGGTCTTATTTAGGCATGAAAATGATCACGTAAACAGCCCTATTTTGGCTAAAAACACCCCGCTGGGCGGTACATATAAATAAACCGCATAGGCCGCTCGTAAGGTGTTAAGGGGGGACAGAGCCCCCCTCAACAAATCCTGTATTCCATGGCAAATGGTTATTGTCAAATAGAGCTATATTTGCCGTTTGCGTCTTTAACCCCACATTTTCCTTAATATTCATAGCCCTTCCCGTTCCCACTAGTGGGGGCTGTGCTTATAGATTCTGTCATGGCCATCCTTTAGCGGGGGTTTCCCAGGTGGAAACAAGGCGTCGGAGATGATGATCTGCTTATTGATTGTTGGGAAATGGGTAGGCTAAATAGGGTCCTACTAATTTCTGCTCCACATCATTATAATACACCTAACTAGGTTAGGCCTATATCTGAAGGAAAAAAACACATAGGCTAGGCCTAGACAAAAATATTTACTAATATATCAGTTGGTGCTAAAAGTCAGGTTTACCTAATGCCTTCTGTACTGCATGGTCTCGTTCTTTTTTCATATAGGCCCTAGGCCTATCCTATTTTCACAAATCATATTTTTAACCCTCCTGGCCCGGGCTAGCTCTCCTAATGACAGTGCGGCGTACCCGGGCGATCTGGCCGAAAAACGTCTAGGCCTAGGCTACCGTATTTTGGTTAATTTTAACTGTTAGAAATTTCCCACGCATCTATAAACGTAGTGCGGTTTCCAATCTCTAGACTGGCGTTGAGTAGAGCTCTCTAAGTCAACTGGTTCAGTTGTGATGACGATTTTAGTGGAGAGCATTTTCAGGCAATGTTAGCAATACGACGATCTTTTCACTACTGAAACAACGACATACAGACATACAATAACAAACGAGTCTTCTCCTTCTTGTTTTTGGAGGTGCGGTGACGCAACGATCGGCTTTGTTTACATGCGTCGGACGCACGGCGTTCAGACCAAACTGAATAGGCTTTCAAGCTTACTGTATATTAAAATGACACCCGGGTACCTGCCCATCTGCCGTGGTGTCATATTAAAATGACACCCGGGGAGGAAGGGTTAAAAGAAATTAAAGCTAGGCCTAGGCCTAAAGGGTTAGCTGGCATTCAAGGAGACTACAGCAGGACTCTTCTTACCTCTGACCGGGTATAAGCTATCCTAGTGTTTACTAGCCTATACCCCTTTGAAAGGACATTAGCCTAACCTAACAACCTTACCTAACCTATCCTAGTATTATGGGTGGGGGCTGCTGCCCCCATACGCCCGCTATTTGACATCTTTGACGGATGTTTTGTGTATTTTTCTGTGAAAAGGGTATTTTTTCAATTTGTCAATAACGAAAATCCTCCATGCGGACTATATGGAGAAAAATATGGCGAATCTGTTGGTGCCTATTTTCCCTAACAAATTGGGTAGCATTCAAGGAGACTACTGCAGGACTCTTCTTCTTCTTACCGGGTATAGGCTATCCTGGTGTTTACTACCCTATACCCCTTTGAAAGGACATTAGCCTAACCTAACAACCTTACCTAACCTATCTTTTTCTGTGAAATCGGGTTTTTTCAAGTGTCGATAACGAAATTCCTCCATGCGGACTATAATGAGAAAAATATGGCGAGTCTATTGGTCCCTATTTTCCCTAATAAATTGTTTCTAACAAGGCGGATGTAGTGTCCTTGAAGATTGTCAAAAATTATATAGCAATGAAGCATATCATATGATGATAGGAACCCAATACTGATATTAGAAATTTGTTACCTATATTGTTGCGTCTCGTAAATATTGACCGTTAGTTTCTACCTGATTCCATGCTGCACTGTCAATTGCAATTTCTTTGCCCTATCGATCTATCTATTGCCAGATGCCTTACTCCCCTTAATGGGGGTGGCTATACACAAAATGCCCCCAAGCAAACCTATCCCCTGTAAGAGGGACAACCCATGCCAGTTTACTGAAGGACTTACAGGATTGACCACTCAATTTAGGGTCCGTCTGACTCCGAGGCCTTTTATGTATTTGTTAGCACTATTTTTCTACAGTGGTGTGCGGCTAATCCATC
Organism: Paralithodes platypus; assembly: GCA_032716605.1. Lineage (NCBI taxonomy): Eukaryota > Metazoa > Arthropoda > Malacostraca > Decapoda > Lithodidae > Paralithodes > Paralithodes platypus. Next base: position 53,607,201 of record CM064568.1, on the reverse strand, counting down.
CACTAACCTGCTTCACCCTAAGATAGCAGTACTGATTTGTATAAGGTTTACTCCCCTAGACAGGTTGCCGACCAAGGCTGACGAGTCTCATCCACCCGGATTTTTATAAGGTTATCTCCCCTAGAAGTGTTGCCGACCAAGGCTAACGAGTCCCATCCACCCGATCACCACCTAATATCACTTCTAAAAAGATCCTCTTAGATCTTCCTTGGGTAGCCTTAACCACTTCCGTACCGACGACGTCTTTTTAGCTTCATTCTGGCTGCTATTAGACAATGTTATTCAACTTAAAAAGAGCCTCCAGCAATCGACAGGCTTCGAACTGTTTTTACTACCACAGATCCTCCTTAACCCTCTCACCACGGAAGGGCTCTTGAACGCCCATAAAAAAGCATATAACAGGTACCCGGATGGTCTCTTGAACGCCCAGTGGTTGAAAGCCTGTGAGCTTCGTGTGCGAGGCGTCGGTCCGACGCATGTAAACAACAGCCGGCTGGACCGTCGCCCCGCATCTCCGGCCACAAGAAGGAGAGCGTCGCTTGTTCGTGTGTGCCTGTATGTTGTTGTTAAGTATCGAAAAGTGGTGTAAAGTGGCTGTTTTGGCCATAAAGTTATCTCCAATGAAATCATCATCACAGCTCAACCAGTTGACTTAGAGAGCTCTACTTAATGCCATTCTACAGGTAAATAACACAGCTACGCTTGGGGATGCGCGGGAATGCGGGAAGCAGTCTGATTAACGAATATACGGTAGCCTAGCCTAGACGTTTTTCGGCCAAAACACCCGGGTTTCGAGGAATATATATATAATACATAGCCGGGGCTGGAGGGTTAAAGTGCACAAAATTGTCTAAGTATAGCTAGAATATAATTGAAAAGACGTCGCCAGTATTATAGGGGTTAAGGGAAGACTGAGCTTGGGAAGAACAAAATTAATAATAAAATAGTATTTGCATTTAAGACTTTAAATTTTCAGGATATATTCCGAGAATAATTTCCTTCATTGTGTATAAATTTAAATGTTTTACTTGCATGTAAATTAATTTAAAATGCTCTGGCGGCCTTAGTATTTCTCATTAAGAGACGGAATACAGTCCAACTCGGCCCGAATGCTAGACTACTCGGCCCAGTAAAAACAAGACAGCTCGGCCCCGTGTTAATTACGAGACAACTCTGCCCATCTGCTTTGAGACAGCTCGGCCCACTATATGATTTCAAACGATCGGTGTGTGGTATATTTAAATATGATCTTGTATTTTGTAAATATATATATAATTTATATATATACCGTATATATATATCTGGTAGGCATTGCTAATGACGCTAGTGTCGCGGTTCTGTGAAGTGCAAAATCGAACCGATTGATAAAATATCTGGAGAGATATACGCGTTTTGGAGAAAAAATCTGTTAACAACTACAGCAGTGCCACGGCGCTGGTCTAGGACAGGCCCATAAGGCGGGTGGAAAGAAGAAGGGAAAGAAAAAACCGTTACGTCCCAAAAGCAAAGTGTTAGCCATATAGTCCTATGAAATCAAACAGGGCTACGGGAAAATAGGAAGCCTAAGTTAAAAGTGATAGTGAACATCGTATATCACGTAAATAAACTAGGAAAGTATAATACAGAGAATTAAAGTCAGGGGAACTTTTAACTTTTAGCTTCGGAACAGGACGTATGCTGTAAACAAAATACCCTCGGTGACCGCAAAGACCATAAACACATATATCCCCTCGCTCTCCTGGACACGTCCCCTCCCCTCCCCCTATATGATTTTACCAAAAGCGAAACTTAACCTCGACAGGAAAGGGTACCGACAAAACAAATATCGTAAATAATAGCAAACAGAGAAAAACAATATTTAAACAAATTAAATCAGTGCAGATTATTTCTCGACCATATCGCAGGTTAGTAGTGACGTTATTGGAGAGAAAGATCTCCCACGCAACCAAATGTGGTGAAAATTCGAACCTGAGCAGTGTTGAATCAAGTTGATAGGTAAAATATGAAAATTAAAATAGATACTATATATAGGTAGCCTGGAAAGTTCGTTATTTTCCTAGAGTGCCGTATATTCCGTTAAACAGTCGACCAAAAACGGGAAAAGTGGTTAGGGCAGTGAGAATTCTGTTTCATAAGATAATTATTGAAAGTGTTACTTAAAGTTACTTAAAGTTTAAACATAACGAGTGTAAACGAGTGGCACTCCCCCCCCTCCCCCCCAACACTGACCACAAACCGCGAAACAAACACCTCCTTGTCCTCCCCCCCCCCCTCTCTCTCTCCCCCCTGCCCCCCCATGTAAGGGCGGGTGGAAAAAAATGTTTACCAGAGACAACTGTACGAGTTGTAAGATGAATATACACATGCATAATGGCACCGCATGTCGGATATGCAAGCAACCATACCACTGGATTTGCATAGGATTGACACCAATAAATGAGGCGTACAATACAAGAGGGAAGAACCTCCATTTCTGCAATAGTTGTTTCGATATCACATGGCAAGTCATACAGACTGTAGAAAATACAGAAGTACAAGATAGACTGAAATATAGCCAAGACATAGCTACCTTTCACAGAATATGGGGAACTATTGGGGCCTCAGGGCCCATACTAATATCACAACCCACACACCCACACCTTCCCATGAAAATGCCCACATTGCCTCCTGCACATCAACACACATCGCCTGCCGAACAACAACCTTTCGCACCCTACATATCCACAAACCCTGCCGCACACCTCCCCAGACCCAGAACACACCCACATTAATCCCATCTATGGCCATTGACCACCCTACTGCTGTTGATCAAATACATTTGCAGGATGAACGTAGGATGCAACAAGCCCCCATATCAGGCTCCCCTTCCACATCGTCTCCCCCCTCACCACTGCCACCTGCCCACCTACAACCGACCCGTAACTCCACCCCCCTGCAGGCCTCACCCACCCATACACCAAGCCCACTATCACCCACAACCACACTTAGCCCACCACATAACCCCTTGCAGCCCCAGCCACACCTACTGAGGTTGTCTACACCAGTGTGCAGATATTATCTGGAAAGAAGGTGCTACTTTGGTCAAAAGGGCGAATATAATGGGAATGCATGTAGATTTGCTCATCCCAAAATTTGCAACAACATAACCAGTCCTGGAAAATGTAGATTTGGTGAAACATGTAAATACCACCACCCATCCCTTTGCAAGACATCACTTGAGAACAAGACCTGCTACAATATGAAATGCCCAGCTTTTCATATTAAAGGGACTTGGAGATGTGCTAGACCTAACACGAATGGTAGCCCAAAAAACTCTCTAGCTATGCGAGGACGAGACAGAGGAAAAAGGCAAGGAGGGAAAGGGCAGATGAAGATGAAGAAACTGAGGGAGATGGAAGAGCACATAGAACACCTCGAGCACCTCCTGGCCTCCCAAGAGTGGCCAATACATCCCGAAGACTATTAGGTACACATAGTACTCCAAACAATCCCTCCCCAATCTTGTTTGCAAATATCCAAGGCCTAAAAAATAGAACCACGAACAAAGTACCATTTATTAGGGGCCTGCTAGAAGAAGGAAACGCTATATTTGCGGCTCTCACAGAAACTCGCATTAAAGATCAGCAAGATAGTGAGGTATGGATTCCTGGTTACAACCTACATAGGGCGGACAGAACGCATAGATCACATGGAGGTGTAGCCTTGTACATACATGACTCACTGATATGTACTGAATTCCTAAATAACAGTAATGAAGTGGTGGAAATACTTGGAGTTAAAATAGAATCCCTAAATTTAGCAGTTATTGTTACATACAGGCCTCCAGACTCATCCCGAGAAGAATTCAAAACCCAGCTCAACAAAATAAAATCAGAAGTGGAAACCCTGGGGAACCCAACACCAAATATTATATGGCTAGGAGACTTTAACCTACCAAACATTAAATGGAGACAACTAGAAAACCAGTTAGTGGCAAATAACACCGGAGAAGCAAATACTAATACGAGAGAGCTTTTTGAACTTTGTGATTTCTTTAGTCTTATTGCTGAACCCACACGGGAAAACAATATCTTAGACCTGGTCTTCACTAACAACGACTCTCTAGTACACAGCATTAACATATCGGACACAACATACTCAGATCATAAATTAATTGAGATCAAAACAACCTTAGAAAGTGTACAGACAACCTCGGAATTGAGAACAAAAACCGGCCCCTTCAGTAAATTTAACTTCAATAACAAAAACATTAGATGGGAAGAGGTAAATCAAGAAATGGAGGAAATAGACTGGGAAGATTTAATGGATAACCTGACACCAGCAGAATGTCTAGTCTTAATAACAGAAACCATGACCCAAATCTGTAGCCACCATATACCTGCAAGACAAACAAAACGAAGAAGCAAACAAGATCGGGAAAGGAGGAGGCTGTACAGAAGAAGAAAATTACTCACACAAAGATGCACACATCAAAATCTACAGGATAGGCAAAAGGTCGAAATAGATAGAGAAATTGTGGAAATTGAATAAAGGCTAAGAATATCATATGAACTACAACATATGGAAGAGGAGAGGAAAGCTATTGCAGGTATAAAGGAAAATTCCAAATACTTCTTTTCATACGCCAAACAAAAGGCTAAAACAACATCAAACATCGGCCCACTGAGCAAAGGGGACGGCTCTTTCACAGGGGACAAAAAGGAAATGAGCGAACTCTTAAGCAGGCAGTATGAAATGGCATTCAGTGAGCCTGATGAAAGAAAAGTCATCAGAGACCAAAATATATTTTTCATGGCAACCTCCCCCACGGAAACCCCTCAGATGCTGGATATTGATTTCGGTCCAAAAGACATAGAAGAGGCCATTTCCAACATGCCATCCCACTCGGCAACATTCATGGAGACAAATGAACTACACAACACCGGTCAACATGGGTTCAGAGCGGGAAGATCATGTCTCTCACAACTTTTGGAACACTATGACAAAATTCTTAAAGCGCTAGAAGAAAAGAAAAACGTGGATGTCATTTACACCGATTTTGCTAAGGCATTTGATAAATGTGACCATGGTATAATAGCCTACAAACTGAAAGCAAAAGGTATAACTGGGAAAATCGGACGGTGGATATACAATTTCCTCGTAAACCGAAAATAATCGGTAGCAGTAAACCAAGTCACTTCTGAGCCTTCGGATGTCAAAAGCTCAGTGCCCCAAGGAACAGTGCTACCGCCCCTTCTGTTCCTCATACTAATTTGCGACATAGATACCAACACCAGACACAGTACGGTGTCGTCTTTTGCTGATGACACAAAATTAAGCAAGATAGTAAACACACAAGAGGACACGGGCTGACTGCAGGTTCCAGTGGACCAGGGAAAACAACATGCAATTCAATGAGGAAAAATTCCAATTAATACGGTACGGAGATAATAATGGTGTTAAAGAAATTACAAATTACTTAACAGAATCTAACCACATAATAGAACGGAAAGACAGTGTGAAAGACCTTGGGGTATTAATGTCTGAAAATATGGGTTTCAAAGTACATAACCAGATCAAAGTGGCGGCTGCGAAACGTCTATAACGGGTTGGATTCTGCGTACTTTTAAAACACGCGGTGAATTGCCTATGATAACGCTCTTCAAATCTCTAGTGCTACCGCGGCTTGAATACTGTAGCGTATTAACATCCCCATACAAAGCAGGTGAAATAAATGACGTAGAGAGTGTACAAAGAAATTTCACTTCGCATATAAGTTCGATAAAACATCTACACTATTGGGAGCGTTTAAGAGCACTGAATCTGTACTCACTGGAACGTAGAAGAGAACGTTACCTAATAATATACACGTGGAAAATCGCAGAGGGTTTAGTACCAAACCTACATACTCCGATAGTCATGAAATTCAGTGATAGGAGAGGCTGGGAATGCAAAATCCCCCGGATGAATAACAGGGGTGCTATGGGCTCTCTGCGAGAGGGCTGGTTATCACACAGAGGCCCACGTCTCTTCAACAAACTCCCACGGCGAGTAAGATACATGAGGGACATCTCGTTAGACAACTTCAAGAGAGCCCTAGATGTCGAACTGCAAAAAGTGCCAGACGAGCCCATCCTCGCAAGGGAGCGAGCTGTCGCTTCAAACAGTCTACTGCACCAAATCACCACCCATAACGAGGGGCGCCACGCTCCTTGGTGCCGCTAGAAGAGTGGCGAACACATCTAAAGGTATCTATCATTCCCAGCATCCTCAACAAGAACCCAAGAATAAAGTCCCTGGTCGACGATGGCTTAGCTATGAATTTGCTATTCACCAAGCAAAAGAGTGGTGCACACACAAAGACTGCGGTAGTAAAAATGTCACCTGAAATACGCTCTTCCATTGTGGATGATGGCAATTCTGTGTATGTTGGACTTGTGAGATGTCGTGCATACGATCGCTTCTGGGTAACACAATGTTACCATTGCCAGGGCTTTGGCCATACCAGTGACAGGTGTTATCGGAAAAATTAGGATCCAAAATGCAACTTCTGTGCCGGTACTCATAACTCAAAAGACTGCACCAACAAGACTTCCCCCAAATTTATAAATTGTATGAGCTCCACATCAGTTACGGAGCCGCCAAATAATTTCGCCTCAAGTAGAAATTGTCCTCTAATGACAGCTCAGAGAAATAAAGTTATTGAAAACACCAATTTTGTAGGTTCAAAAAACTGAAAAATGCACACGGGGGCCGGTTGAAACTGGGTCTGTTGAATGTTCGTTCCTTGCGTAACAAAATGGATCATATTTGCGAGATCTTGGATGAACGTAACCTTGATGTATTATGTCTCACTGAGACCTGGTTGTTCGAGTCAGATCTGAATATTATCCAGGCGGCATTGCCTAAAACCCATTCCATAATAAATGTTCCTAGGCCTAGGGAAGATCATCCGGGTGGTGGAGTGGCAGTTGTCTACTCCACATCTCTGGTGAATATCTTGCAAATAAGCCATAACCCAGCCCCTCTTTATTATGAACTGTTGGAAGTGGAAATAAAACTCCCATCAACAAATTCTAAGAATGGCAGTTGTCTATAGGCCTGGCCATCGTGGCACAGATAGGGGTTTTATGGAAGAGTTTGGGCAGTTTCTCGAGGAATTTTCTGCTAAAACCGGAAGACTTTTGATATGTGGAGATTTTAATTACTGGGTTGACAGCCCTCATCTGAAGCCATTCTCTCCCGAGTTCCTTGAGTTGACTGATCAGAACAATTTTGTAAACCATGTGTCCACCCAACTCATATCTTAGGACACACCCTTGACTTGGTTTTCTCTCCTGTGGGTTGTGGTGGTGTTCTTGATGTTGAGAATGCTGACCCTAATACCTCTGATCATGCTTTGATTACTTTCAGCTTTGATTTCCCTAAGCCACTCACACATGAAAAAGTAATCAGATTTAGAAATTATAAAAATACAGACCAAAATTTGGCTAGCAGTGAAGTAAAACAGTACTTGGGAAGTATTGATACTTCCAACCTTACTTCAGATGAGCTGGTGGAGGTACATGGAAATGCACTTAAATTAGTGTTCGATCATCACTGTCCAGAAGTAGAGAAGAAAATCATAGTACGAGATGATTGACCCTGGTATAGCACTCGAGTTAAATTTCTTAGAAGAGTGCGTAGAAGAGTTGAACGTGAATGGCGGAAAAATAAAACAGACTCTACATGGTTGCAATATTTGTCAGCCAGAAGAGCCGTGGTCCACACAATCAAAGATGAAAAGAAAGTGTATTATCAGGGAAAAGTTGACTCATGTGGTAACGACCAGAGGAGGTTGGCTTCAATTGTAAACAGTTTACTTGGAAAAAAGTCAGCTTAAGACCTTCTGTACCCGATGCCGAGTTGGCTGCCAACTTTGTGGCATTTTTTGCTGGCAAGATAACTCGCATAAGACAGGAACTGGATGATGCTTCTGTTGGTGAAGAACTTTCAGTTGTACTCCAACCCTGACACATTCCTAATAATGTCCTCTCATCCTTTCACTCAGTAGAGGTGGACATGATCTCGTCCTACATAAGAAACCTCAATAAAACATTTTGCCCGTTGGATCCCATAAATGTTTCCAAGCTACCAAGAGTCTATGATCACACAGTTGAGTTTATTTCCAAAATAATTAATAAGTGCTTCTCTGAAGGTAGCTTCCCACATTCTGAAAAGCATGCACTACTCCGACCTACTCTAAAGAAACCTGGACTTGATGTTGAGAACATGTTGAACTATCGTCCTGTCTCCAACCTGTCCTTCATATCAAAGATATTAGAGCGTGCAATACTTGACCAATTACAACCACTACTTCAGCAGAATGAAACTATCCCAATTTTTCAGTCTGCTTACCGACAGCATCATTCAACTGAAACAGCATTGATTAGAGTACATAATGATCTAGTTGAGAACATTTGTAATGGTGTGGCCTCACTATTGGTCTTGCTTGATCTCTCTGCGGCCTTTGACACAGTGGATCACAAGTTGTTATTGAGTGATCTTTATGATTGTGGTGTGCGTGACTCCGCTCTCTTGCTTCTTGGGTCGTACTTGTCAGGTAGATCCCAGAGTGTGATGGTAAATCAAATGGTCTCGGACTCGACACCCCTGCAGTATGGTGTTCCGCAGGGATCAGTTTTAGGTCCTATCCTATTTATAATTTATATCAGCAGTTTGTCTCTTCTGCTTCGTGCACATAATGTCACCTTTCACTTTTATGCAGATGACACCCAGATTTATGTGAGAATCACAAATATAGTTGATATACAGAGTAAGATGGAATTGTTGATGTCTGATATCAAGAAGTGGATGAGAGCGAGGAAATAGAAGAGCTGATGATATAGTAGGTGCCCTCTCCATCAATGTGGGTGGATCTCAGCTGCGACCGGCCAACTCTGTTCGAAATCTGGGTGTATATGTGAACTCCCGATTAGATTTCAAAGAGCATGTAAACCAGATAGTTAAAAGTTGTTACTTGCACATCAGAAATCTCTATTTGGTGAAGCCGTTTATAACCAGACGTTGCCTCCTGACGTTGGTTCACTCATTGGTCTTCTCTCGTGTTGATTATTGCAATGCCCTGTTGGTGGGTCTTCCAAATTATATTTTAAAGAAAGTTCAGTCTGTTCTTAACAGGGCCGCAAGACTCATTTTTGGTGTTCCACCTAGAACTCCTACTACATCTCTTCACATAGAACTGCACTGGCTGCCAGTAAGAGCAAGAATAGAATTTAAGTTGTGTTTGGTGACTTTTAAGGTTGTTGTTGTTGTTGTTGTTGTTCCCTAAGCTGCCTGGCCGAACAGCCCCGAGTCCCTGAGAAAGGCCATGGCCACGATCGGGCTTTCCCACAGAGCTCTCATTGAGTGTAGATTGTGTTGTTGGCGTAAGTGGTTGTGTGAAATGCAGTCTTCTATGATGTGTTTAATGGTATGGGGTGCTGTGTTACATCCCGGGCAGGCGTCGACAACGAAGTCATCCAGTCTCTTCTGATAGCTCAGGAGAGCTGGATGGTGTCCGCATCTCAGCCTGGCCAGGTGGACTCTGTCCTCGCGAGGAAGGGAGGATTCGGAAGGATGGATTTCGGGAGGACTTTTAAGGTTCTCAAATTTGGTGAGCCTAGGTACCTTGCGGAGCTGCTCAGGCGCCCACCGGCACACCATGGTGTAGTTGTGCGTCATGACAATGACCCTTTTCGTCTTGATGAACCAAGGGCTTTCCAGCAGTCTTCTTTCTTTGAGAGGTCATTCTCCTACATGGCTCCGAGGTTGTATAACAGGTTGCCGCTGTCCATGAGACAACTGAGTTCTGTTGAATGCTTCAAGAGACAACTTAAGACTTTTCTCTTTGAGAGAAGCTATGATCTTGAGAGAGGTGTCATGACAGATGGCTATAGAGTTTAGGCTATTTTGCCACTGCTAGTGATTGTTAAATGTCTGTTGTACCTTACGATACCTTATGATGTGTTCGCCACTCTTCTAGCGGCACCAAGGAGCGCGACGCCCCTCGTTATGGGTGGTGATTTGGTGCAGTAGACTGTTTGAAGCGACAGCGCGCTCCCTTGCGAGGATGGGCTCGTCTGGCACTTTTTGCAGTTCGACATCTAGGGCTCTCTTGAAGTTGTCTAACGAGATGTCCCTCATGTCTCTTACTCGCCGTGGGAGTTTGTTGAAGAGACGTGGGCCTCTGTGTGATAACCAGCCCTCTCGCAGAGAGCCCATAGCACCCCTGTTATTCATCCGGGGGATTTCGCATTCCCAGCCTCTCCTATCACTGAATTTCATGACTATCGGAGTATGTAGGTTTGGTACTAAACCCTCTGCGATTTTCCACGTGTATATTATTAGGTAACGTTCTCTTCTACGTTCCAGTGAGTACAGATTCAGTGCTCTTAAACGCTCCCAATAGTGTAGATGTTTTATCGAACTTATATGCGAAGTGAAATTTCTTTGTACACTCTCTACGTCATTTATTTCACCTGCTTTGTATGGGGATGCTAATACGCTACAGTATTCAAGCCGCGGTAGGACTAGAGATTTGAAGAGCGTTATCATAGGCAATTCACCGCGTGTTTTAAAAGTACGCAGAATCCAACCCGTTAGACGTTTCGCAGCCGCCACTTTGACCTGGTTATGTACTTTGAAACCCATATTTTCAGACATTAATACCCCAAGGTCTTTCACACTGTCTTTCCGTTCTATTATGTGGTTAGATTCTGTTAAGTATTTTGTAATTTCTTTAACACCATTATTATCTCCGTACCGTATTAATTGGAATTTTTCTTCATTGAATTGCATGTTGTTTTCCCTGGTCCACTGGAACACTACATTCATGTCTTCCTGCAGTCGGCCCGTGTCCTCTTGTGTGTTTACTATCTTGCTTAATTTTGTGTCATCAGCAAAAGACGACACCGTACTGTGTCTGGTGTTGGTATCTATGTCGCAAATTAGTATGAGGAACAGAAGGGGCGCTAGCACTGTTCCTTGGCACTGAGCTTTTGACATCCGAAGGCTCAGATGTGACTTGGTTTACTGCTACTGATTGTTTTCGGTTTACGAGGAAATTGTATATCCACCGTCCGATTTTCCCAGTTATACCTTTTGCTTTCAGTTTGTGGGCTATTATACCATGGTCACATTTATCAAATGCCTTAGCAAAATCGGTGTAAATGACATCCACGTTTTTCTTTTCTTCTAGCGCTTTAAGAATTTTGTCATAGTGTTCCAAAAGTTGTGAGAGACATGATCTTCCCGCTCTGAACCCATGTTGACCGGTGTTGTGTAGTTCATTTGCCTCCATGAATGTTGAAATTTTGCTTCGCAGGACTCTCCCGAAAACTTTAATGATTTGAGAGGTTAGAGCTACCGGGCGGTAGTTTTTTGGTAGTGCTTTACTCCCTCCTTTATGCAGTGGGGCAATTATTGCATTTTTCAAGCTATCTGGTATGTCACCAGTGTCTAGACTCCTCCACATTATAGCCAGGGGTTTTGAGAGGTTTTCCTTACATTTCTTCATTAGGATCGAATTCCATGAGTCCGGGCCTGGTGCCGAGTGGGATGGCATGTTGGAAATGGCCTCTTCTATGTCTTTTGGACCGAAATCAATATCCAGCATCTGAGGGGTTTCCGTGGGGGAGGTTTCCATGAAAAATATATTTTGGTCTCTGATGACTTTTCTTTCATCAGGCTCACTGAATGCCATTTCATACTGCCTGCTTAAGAGTTCGCTCATTTCCTTTTTGTCCCCTGTGAAAGAGCCGTCCCCTTTGCTCAGTGGGCCGATGTTTGATGTTGTTTTAGCCTTTTGTTTGGCGTATGAAAAGAAGTATTTGGAATTTTCCTTTATACCTGCAATAGCTTTCCTCTCCTCTTCCATATGTTGTAGTTCATATGATATTCTTAGCCTTTGTTCAATTTCCACAATTTCTCTATCTATTTCGACCTTTTGCCTATCCTGTAGATTTTGATGTGTGCGTCTTTGTGTGAGTAATTTTCTTCTTCTGTACAGCCTCCTCCTTTCCCGATCTTGTTTGCTTCTTCGTTTTGTTTGTCTTGCAGGTATATGGTGGCTACAGATTTGGGTCATGGTTTCTGTTATTAAGACTAGACATTCTGCTGGTGTCAGGTTATCCATTAAATCTTCCCAGTCTATTTCCTCCATTTCTTGATTTACCTCTAGCCACCTAATGTTTTTGTTATTGAAGTTAAATTTACTGAAGGGGCTGGGGTTTTTTTTCTCGATTCTGAGGTTGTCTGTACACTTTCTAAGGTTGTTTTGATCTCAATTAATTTATGATCTGAGTATGTTGTGTCCGATATGTTAATGCTGTGTACTAGAGAGTCGTTGTTAGTGAAGACCAGGTCTAAGATATTGTTTTCCCGTGTGGGTTCAGCAATATGTTGGGTAAGACTAAAAAAATCACAAAGTTCAAAAAGCTCTCTCGTATTAGTATTTGCTTCTCCGGTGTTATTTGCCACTAACTGGTTTTCTAGTTGTCTCCATTTAATGTTTGGTAGGTTAAAGTCTCCTAACCATATAATATTTGGTGTTGGGTTCCCCAGGGTTTCCACTTCTGATTTTATTTTGTTGGAGCTGGGTTTTGAATTCTTCTCGGGATGAGTCTGGAGGCCTGTATGTAACAATAACTGCTAAATTTAGGGATTCTATTTTAACTCCAAGTATTTCCACCACTTCATTACTGTTATTTAGGAATTCAGTACATATCAGTGAGTCATGTATGTACAAGGCTACACCTCCATGTGATCTATGCGTTCTGTCCACCCTATGTAGGTTGTAACCAGGAATCCATACCTCACTATCTTCCTGATCTTTAATGTGAGTTTCTGTGAGAGCCGCAGATATAGCGTTTCCTTCTTCTAGCAGTCCCCTAATAAATGGTACTTTGTTCGTGGTTCTATTTTTTAGGCCTTCGATATTTGCAAACAAGATTGGGGAGGGATTGTTTGGAGTACTATGTGTACCTAATAGTCTTCGGGATGTATTTGCCACTCTTGGGCGGCCAGGAGGTGCTCGAGGTGTTCTATGTGCTCTTCCATCTCCCTCAGTCTCTTCATCTTCGTCTGCCCTTTCCCTCCTTGCCTTTTTCCTCTGTCTCGTCCTCGCATAGCTAGAGAGTTTTTTGGGCTACCATTCGTGTTAGGTCTAGCATATCTCCAAGTCCCTTTAATATGAAAAGCTGGGCATTTCATATTGTAGCAGGTCTTGTTCTCAAGTGATGTCTTGCAAAGGGATGGGTGGTGGTATTTGCAGGTTTCACCAAATCTACATTTTCCATGACTGGTTATGTTGTTGCAAATTTTGGGATGAGCAAATCTACATGAATTCCCATTATATTCGCCCTTTTGACCAAAGTAGCACCTTCTTTCCAGATAATATCTGCACACTGGTATAGACAACCCCAGTAGGTGTGGCTGGGGCTGCGAGGGGTTATGTGGTGAGCTAAGTGTGGTTGTGGGTGATAGTGGGCTTGGTGTATGGGTGGAGTTACGGGCCTGCAGGGGGGTGGAGTTACGGGTCGGTTGTAGGTGGGCAGGTGGTGAGGGGGGAGGCGATGTGGAAGGGGAGCCTGATATGGGGGCTTGCTGCATCCTACGTTCATCCTGCAAATGTATTTGATCAACAGCAGTAGGGTGGTCAATGGCCATAGATGGGATTAATGTGGGTGTTTTCTGGGTCTGGGGAGGTGTGGGAAGATGTGCGGCAGGGTTTGTGGATTTGTAGGGTGCAAAAGGTTGTTGTTCGGCAGGCGATGTGTGATGTGCAGGAGGCAATGCGGGCATTTTCATGGGAAGGTGTGCGTGTGTGGGTTGTGATATTAGTATGGGCCCTGAGGCCCCAATAGTTCCCCAGTTTCTGTGAAAAGTAGCTATGTCTTGGCTATATTTCGGTCTATCTTGTACTTCTGTATTTTCTACAGTCTGTATGACTTGCCATGTGATATCGAAACAACTATTGCAGAAATGGAGGTTCTTCCCTCTTGTATTGTACGCCTCATTTATTGGTATCAATCCTATGCAAGCCCAGTGGTATGGTTGCTTGCATATCTGACATGCTGTATATGAGCCTTCCTTTGATGCATTGATTTTGTTCTTTTTTCTTTCTCTTTCTGAGCGCTAGTGAATTCTTCGGAAAAATTGGCGCTTATGAGAAATAAGTAACATGCTTATTATTATACAGTACAGTATATATATACCGTATATATATACCGTATATATATATATATATATATATATATATATATTTATATATATATATATATATATATACAGTATATATATATATATATATATATATATATATATATATATATATATATATATATTTTTTTTTTATTTTTTTTTTTTATTTTTTTTTTTTTTTACATAATATATTTATATATATATATTAGTGTTAATTCCCCTAAAGAGGACGACAAAAGAATTGTAATTAATGCTTCATTCACGGTTGTTTCAACAAGCATCTGTCTCCAGTACGAAACTGAATGGCTTCCTTTGCACGTTGGGTATATAAGGCACCAAATTTATTGACAATGCATCATTTACCTCTGGACAATATTATTGGAAAGAACCAGCAACCGCAAACACGATTTAAACATGCCTACTTTTCCGTGTATCCTTTGTGGTGGCGAAGTTCGACCCAGGCAGCATGCCATTCAATGCGACTCGTGTCCGCTATGGCAACACAGAACATGCCACACTGGTATTACTCTGGCGCAGTATCGTCAGATGAATGCGTCTGAAGAACCATGTCCAAATGTTATGGTAGGATAAGTAGGATATAATTGTGACCAACTATGACATAATTATACAATTCACGGCTATATTAACAAAAGTGGTCTTGGCATGGTCGGCTGGTCTTGTCAAATTGCCCCATAGCATAACATGGGGCCGAGCTGTCAGAGCCGTGTTCTCCCATGGGCCGAGTCGTCCATTCACCACATGGCCCATTAAATACCAACTCGGACCACATGGCTATACCAACTTAATTAACTTTGCACTGTTTCCTGCTTGAGTCATTCACACTCACTTCTTAAGAAACGTTTAATTTTTTATATAATAAAAATATAATTACCTTACATATAACGTAGCCTAAGTACTGTAGTTCACTCAAATCATTGTATTGTTAATTTTTTTGAATCCTTTGTTTATCATTGGTGGGCCTACTTATAGGGTATTGACTCAAATCACAAAGGTAATCCGTTGTTCGAATCACTGATTATTAAATTATTTCAACCATACGTGTTTTGAAAGTTAATCTCTTTCAAATCAGTGTAGGCTATCATTGTATTTGGTGGACCTATACTTATATTAACTCAAACCACTAAAATTAAGTTTGAATCCATTGTTCAAAACCTTGATTAACCCTCTGTTCCCGGAAGGGCTCTTGAACGCCCATAAAAAAGCATACACGAGCTGCCCGGAAGGGCTCTTTAACGCCCAGTGGTTGAAAGCCTGTGAGCTGGGTGTGCGAGGCGTCGGTCCGACGCATGTAAACAACAGCCGGCTGGACCGACGCTCCGCATCTCCGGCCACAAGAAGGAGAGCGTCGCTTGTTCGTGTGTGCCTGTATGTTGTTGTTAAGTATCGAAAAGTAGTGTAAAGTGGCTGTTGTTGCTGTAAGTTATCTCCAATGAAATCATCATCACAACTGAACCAGTTGACTTAGAGAGCTCTACTTAACACCATTCTACAGGTAAATAACACAGCTACGCTTGGGAATGAGGAAGCAGTCAGAATAACAAATATACGGTAGCCTAGCCTAGACGTTTTTCGGCCAAAACACCCGGGTTTCGGGGAATATTTATGTAATGCGTAGCCAGGGCTGGAGGGTTAAAGATTTTCAAATATATGTTAATCTCTTTCAAATCATTGTATCACTAAATTTTGTTTGAATCCTTTCTTTATCATAAGTGGGCCTACATATATTGACTCAAACCACTAAAGTTTGAATACATTGTTGAAAACACTTGATTTAAGATTTTAAAATATATGGGCCGAGGTGGTAGGCTAATGAAAGACGGGCTGAGTTGGTAATGCAAGATTGAAAACACTGATTTAAGATTTTAAAATATATGGGCCGAGTTGGTAATGAAAGACGGGCTGAGCTGGCACAGAGTTGGTAATGCAAGATGGGCCAAGTTGGCCCTACACCAAGAAACATGCTGATGCATGTGAATACGTATGTTATGTAAATTTATATATGCAGTACATTGTTAATTTTTAATTCCCCATACATCATGAACTGTCATGGCTGCATGACTTTTGCATTTCATGACATGTTTTTAGAAAATCTTCTGTACATTCATTTGTCCCCTCATTATCAATAAACACACCAAGTTTCTAGTGAATATGTTTAATTTTGGATTTTTTATGAATATTAACCCTCTCACGTCCTGACGCAATTTTTGAGCCTATTAGGGATACCTTAAAGCCTTTGTTACCGTCTGGGGTATTTATAAACCTTTAGTTTATTTACTTCAACCTCTGCAGTTGTCTTTGAGTTAGCTGTGGGCAGAAAACTAATTTTGGAGAGCTAATTATAATAGTGAGAGTAATCTATTTCTTATTGCTAATCTGGCAACCTCTGCGTCATAAGGATGTGAGAGGGTTAATACTGTATTAACAACTCAATTATATTAAAACATTTCCAGCCTCAGTAACCCCTTATGTAGCCCTGTTGTCTTTCATATAGCCAGGCTGTCAAACGGGGAGACAAATAGAAAATAAAAATCCATATCTAACTGTCTAACAGCTGGATACATAGACGACTGTATGTTGGTCCAACTCCTGAATGCTGTGTTTTGAACAATATAAAATAATAAAAAGGTAATACCACCAATTACTAATATTTTGATTTTTCATTTCAGGATGCACACAATTCCATCCTAAACTTTGACAAGGACACACACATCTTCGCTGTTTATGATGGTCACGGGGGCCACGAAGTCTCGGCGTACACGGCTCTAAAATTACCAGACTACCTGCGCAACAACAAGGCGTACAAAGATGACCGCCTTCCTCACGCCCTCACAGAGAGTTTCCTGGGCCTGGACTCCACCTTGATACGCCCTGATGTTATCTCAGAGTTGAAGATCATCGCCGGGACTAAAGACGAGGAGGGTGAGTAAAGAGAATGTTCTCACAGTACCCGGTTTCAAATGTTTCATGAAAATTTGTGTATATTTCAGAGATAAACAAATTACTGTACTGTACAGTGCATTAATCTGATAATTTTCATAATGAAATTCAAAATAACTTTGGGCTGTAAATATGAAGTTTCATTATGCATTTATAAATCTATTAGGCTGGCAAATGAGACACTTCACATCCAGTCTCAAATGTAAGTCCTTTGCTTTTAGTTATTATTGAGTATACATAGTTATACTCTATATTTTCCATTATGCCCCTGGAATTTATTTAACCCTTGTTTGGCGGGGCCCGACTTAAGTCCGTATCTAAAAACCTGGACTATGTGGCGGGGCCCGACTTAAGTCTGTGTGCAATTTTTGAGCAAGAATGGCTCTGAGAGAGAGAGACGAGCGACGGGAGGAGCGTAGGTTGCTTCATGACCGCTCGGTACGGACCCCGCGCGCCTACTGACATCTACTCCACACTACTCCACCCTCCCTACCTCGCCACACAGGGAATTATATAAGGAAATTACCGTATTTTAGGGTTTTTGCACTCGTGTTGCACGATCGTTGCAAGAGAACGCGTGGTCGTAGAAGGATGGTTCTGGTGTCATTGGAAAGCTCAATTTACGCCCTTTCAGGGATACATAATTGTATTACACTCTGGATCTTGTTTATGCATGAAAAAGAGCACAGAAACAAAGCCATTTAGGGTATATAAAAAAAAACGCTGGGCGCGTAGTGGAAAAAAACTGATGGGCCCGCTCGTAATGTGTTAATGGCCAAAATATTGCTACTTCATACATATTTTCCTGTATTCCCTCTCACATTCAACTTGATCTGGAAACAACATTGCCCTGGTTTACCAGCTTGCTGTGTACAGTCTGTTGTATAACAGGTTGCCGCTGTCCATGAGACAACTGAGTTCTGTTGAATGCTTCAAGAGACAACTTAAGACTTTTCGCTTTGAGAGAAGCTATGATCTTGAGAGAGGTGTCATGACAGATGGCTATAGAGTTTAGGCTGTCACTGCGAGTGATTGTTAAATGTGTGTTGTATATAAGCCTTCTTTTGATGCATTGATTTTGTTCTTTTTTTCTTTCTCTTTCCGAGCGCTAGTGAATTCTTCGGAAAAATTGGCGCTTATGAGAAATAAGTAACATGCTTATTATTATTATTATTATTAATGGCCTTCCATAAAGTATAGTACCTTACATCTGTTGCTGTACAGTATCTGGTCAGGTAGATTGATATTCAATTCATTGCTATTACTTTTATACCAAGCAATTTCTATTCAGCTTAGGAAATAAATCTCCTAATCAAAGATAAAACTACCTTGAGTTACTTTTTTATTATTATTATTATATTCTGTCTTTTATTAACCCTCGGAGGCCGGATGGCCTTTGTGAAGGATAATGGCTATTACAGTATATGTTTTAATACCGTGCGAGAGAAAATTTTGTTGTCATGGCGTGCGGTCTGCAACACACTTAGTCAGTCAGGTGATTTGTGCTTGCAACACAGCCCAAAGGAAACGATCGATGATTTTCTGAAGTCTGAATCGATGCATGAAAGCAGCGGACAGTTAACGGTACTCAACAATGATGAAATATATCGATAGTTGAACAAGAGTGAACAAGCTGAAACCATATGCATCAGTATGGTGGAGACACAATCAAAGGATTTATGGTCAATGGGACAAAACAGCACTTTAATTTTTCACCTCAAACAAGAACCACTTGGTGTACAATGTTCTAGTTTCACCATTTGCAAGATAACAGTAAGTGTTGCCCCCTGATGTATATCTAACCTAGGTTAGGCCATTTCTCTACAGATATATGATTGTGAAAATGCCAAAATTCCAGAAACTCAGTATTATCCCAGCACCCTTATTATCAACATCAAAAGTGAACCACTTAGTGTAGAGAGTTGTAGTCCTCGCCATTCGCAAAATAACAGCGAGTGCTGCTTTTTTATATACGGTATGTCTAATTGCAGATATATGAATTCACGAAAATCACTCTATTCGCTTATGGCCAGTTCTGAAGTCTGCGCAGGTCCAAACCTACCGAATGTAACTGTAGAGCATAGCTTTAACTGTGCATGTTTAGTGTTTGTGACTAAAAAGAAAGGATTTGTTCAAGGACTGATTATGATTACAATAAGATCTTATCTCGAACATTCAAATCCCAAACCTATCTTCAAGCTCGCCCCATTTACAAATCTCGATCAAATACAGTATCACAAATAATTTCTCATGCTAGACGATATGCCGCATTCACTGGCCAAAATAGCATTTCTTTTAGTATATTTATCATGATAACTAAATAGAATGGTAAAAACGAGAAGCTGTATTCACCTTAAAATAAGTGAATAGAAGCTAAGTGGTGGAATGTAGGTTTTAATGCACTTTCCCACAGTAAATTATCGATAGTAAGGACGTTACATAACTTCCTATAACCCCCCTACCGATGCATGCATTGCATGGTATTTACTAGCAAGTCACCGTAACTCCCGCATTGCTCGAAACCCAGTCTACTACATAAGCTTATACAGTATTCAACTAATGTAAGGTGAATATAATTTCTTATTTTTGCCATCCTATTTATTTATACTGTAAATATATACAGTATATGGAATGCTATTTGGCTGATTTTGGGGTATCAAAAATGGACTTAATCAGATTTAGTGCGAGTTACTTGCAGACTCGCCGATCCTTAATGTATTTTTCCCCGTGAGAAGTTAACTTTGGATCTCGTTAGTTTTTTTAATCCGTTATTTGAGATTGGAGATCTTACCGTGGTCTCTTCTGATTTTCCAGCCAGAACAATTCTTGTAGTCAAAGGGTTAAAAATTTCTGAAACTGATGATGTCGATTGGAAACTTTCTGGGAACCCACTTTATTATTAATGTATGCTAATACTGTGGCTTGACCTTTGAAGGTTATTCACTCACCTTTATCGCTTTGTTTGTTTAGCCCGCTTTGTGCGATAACTTCTTTTTCGCTTTGTTCATGGTAACATTGGATTAATATATTAAGTTTACCTTATAGAAAACTGTCACCAGTCCTTAATGACCATAACCAACTGTACTATTTTAATATACTGTAAATAGAGGTGTGAACTTTCATGTAGATGACTATATTAAACTCCCTTTTATCCAAAAATTTCAGTTAACATAAGGTTTTGCTATCCGTATTTTTCACTAGTTTTCACTTATTTAAGCCTCTGGGTGCTTAATTGCATCAATTTAACCCCTCTGAAATAGACATAGCTTGAATTAGATGATAATTTGAAGTTAAGACAGCCTAGAAATTGTTTTAAATGCATGGAAAACAGTATATTTGGCCACTTGTACACATATTTAGCTCTATATAGAGGGACTCGTTTATCCATAAAAATTGGTTATCTAAAATTTCAAAAGACTCACAATTTTTGGATAAAGGGAGTTTGGTATATTACAGTAATGCTCGGGGTCTCACCACTACTATTGGTTACCGGTATACCTATCCATCTAATTCCACAAATAAATTGCTGCCTCTCTCATCTGTAATCCATCAGCAAGCGTCCCTCCTCCCACCCCACACCATTTTCACTCATACCGGTACCTCTCAGCTCCATGCTTCTATCTCACTTTGGTCTGCCTCTCTGCTCTTCTACCTCCAGCTCTCTCTCTCTCTCATACTCTTTTTATAGTCATTCTCTCACCATATGCTCCACATTACTGAACCACTTCAAGGTGTTCCTCTTTACACACTCCAGCACATCTACATCCACACACTTTCTCATTTGTCTGGGACTCCACATGCACTTCTCAAGTATGGTAACTAATTTTGACTTCATTCTAGTTTATCTCCATCAACGTCCATGCTTCACTTCTGTATGTCAGTGGTTCCTTATTCATACATTGTAATGCCTCACACGGGGTTACCTTTGTGCAGTTTCACTGTAGTACTTTACTCTATAGTCCTGCCGTAACACTACCCCACCATGTCATCACCATAGGTTGACAGGTAATTGAGATCCCGCTAATTCAGTTCCCACCGTTTAGTTGCTGTGTACGACACGCAGTTATATACTGGTACGTGGGGCGTATTATTTTGTCTATATTAATTGTATGTATGTTGTTGTTGTTGTTGTTGTTGTTCCCCAAGCTGCCTGGCCGAACAGCCCCAAGGCCCCGAGCAAGGCCAAGGCCATAATCGAGCGCCCCCACAGAACCCTCCCCACCGACCACAATAAAGCCTGGGTGACCGAAGCCACTCCATGGCGGGGAGCTGAGGAGGGTGCAGAAATGCCCGGGAAACCAAAGCCCCACCCAGGGCCCTGTGTCCCTCAGCAATTATGAAGAGAAAGTTGAGGGGCAAGGGAAAAATGTGACGCTTTGGCTTCCAATCTTGGTAGATTGGGAGGTCAATCCACGTTAGAGACGCCGTCACTTGAGATCTAGAAAATATATAAGTAAAAGGAACAGTCAGAGTAAGCTATGGGTATGGCAGAGATTGCTCAGTTCTCACTCTGATAGACCAGCCCATCACCACATGACTAGAACCCAATCCTCTCAGCATCAGCTAGGAAAGGCCCTAGAAAGCCGCCTTTGGCGGGGGGATAGCTCCCCTATTTCAACCCTTTTCGGGGTTGGGCACCCGCCCTTCGGGGTTGGGCACCCGCCCAACAAATTGCAATACATACATATAATTTGTTGAATTCTATAATCAACTATTATGTTTTTAATGCAATCCCAGCCATAGATGTAATCCTCTCATTATCTTGGAATATTTCGGCTATCTCTCAATGGCCTCGGCGAGAGCTGCTCTCCCTGTGTCTGTTTGCTGTTAGACTATTCGAGGGAGCCACTCTTCCCCGTAAAGCATGGCTGATCAGACACCGTTTTGAGATGGTTGTCCAAGGTGCTCTTGAAGACTTGCTTAAGTCTGCTGATTTATATATATTACGGTCTTTTTGAAAAAGTTGCCTTTTTGCGAAATGACCGGGAGCTTTGCAAAATGACCAAAAACCTAGCCTTTTTGTAAAATGACACTTAATGTCTGGCCCATTTGCAAAATGTCCAGCATATTGGCCTTTTTGTAAAATTACCTGTGCCTTTTTGCAAAATGACACCAAACGTCTGGCCAATTTACAAATAAACAGCATATTGCCCTGTTGTAAAGTTCTAAATAACTGTAAACATATATATTTGTAAAAATTGGGTAGGCCTAATCGAAACCATATTATTTTTTAACATTTTAGGTTAGGTTAGACGTTTGGTGTCATTTTGCAAAAGGGCACGGGTAATTTTACAAAAAGGCCAATATGCTGGACATTTTGCAAATGGGCCAGACATTAAGTGTCATTTTACAAAAAGGCTAGGTTTTTGGTCATTTCGCAAAAAGGCCGTAACATATATACGTCTGACACGGGGAAAAGATGTAAAAACTCAAAAATTATTAACCATAAAATAAAATTTGGCAGCACGTGGGCAGGCTTCTAGCTGACCCGTACCCAAAGTATGAGTCCCTTCTGACTTGCACTGCCCACCCCATAGCCAAAATTGTCAGCCTAGTTGGAGCCTCAGAAAAAGTTTCAGGCACTAAAAACGTATTTAGAGACAACACCCATAAATATGGCCACGCTGATTACTGTTTTCCTTCATTACTTTACACTCAGAATCTATTAAGCCAAAACAAAATGGCTGTGTCGAGCCGATTAAAGAGAAGTGTTAATAAAATTTTCTTTTTGGGGTTTCATAATTTTTACTTAGGCTCCTCTTCCCAACAGGTGGCGACGATGACTCCGACTCTGATGAGGATGTTCAGGACCTGTACCGTGAGGCCACCATGCCTCTTGACCAGGTCATGGCCAGATACCCTCACCTCTCACAACAGAATAAGGAAAAAGTATGTGTGGCTTCTTGCTGTGTTGTAGTACAGTAGTCCAAAAGGAAACCATTTCATTGATAAGTCGGGGTGTGATATATGGAATTCACATAATATTGACAAGAATCAGAAATACTTCAGACTTTAATGATTTTACAATTATCTTTCCAGATGTCCTCCCCATTCCTTAAAGCAAAAAGTACTGGTGGTTCCAGCGCCGGCGAATCAGGTAGTCCCATCAAATTTGACTTTACTGAGGCAGAAGGAGAGGACAAGGAAAAAACTACTGCACAAGAAACCTCGAGCGGATCGTCAAAATCTAAAGAGGTGAACGGCGACGGATCCAAACACATGGTGAACGGGGAGGAGGAGGAGAATGGTGAAGTAAAAACAAAGGATGAACAAAAGGAAGAGACCACTGGCAAAACGAAGGAAGATAAGAGTAAAGAGGAGAAAACTGAAGATGAGAAGGAAGAGGACCACAAAGAGGAGTCTGATAAAACCAAAACAGAAGCGCTAAAGGAGAATGGCGACACAGCAATAAATGGTGAACAAGAGGAAACAGAAGTTGTGAGCAAGGGCAAGGGTAAAGGCAGCAGTAAGGGTGGCAAGGGCAAGGCACTCCTGAAGAACTCCGAGATCCAAGCCATGAAGGAAGCCAAGGCCAAGGGCAAGAGACGAGAGGCAGCGATACGGGCAGCAGAGATATACAAGAAGATTCAGGAGTACGGTGGAGAGAAACCCATGGAAGAGGACGACAGTGATGACGATGAAGACGAGAGTGATAACACCTTTGAGGAAGAGGAGGATGAAGACAAAGGGTATGTACAGTACTATTGTATTACTGCATAGTACAGTATTTGATATTGATATATTTTTTTTAATTGATTTCTGACTTTATATTTCTATAGGTACTGGTATCTCTCTCTGTCCAGCAGTTAGGTACTGGTTTATCAAGTTTCTTGTTCATTCAGCTCAAGTTATATAAAAAAAATCTGTTCTATATCTCTGGACTTCCCCCAGTCACATCTAATTCTAGTGACAGTGGCAGCCTCGGCCTCGGCTATGCTGGGAACCAAATTTACTTGCTCATATAGTGATGTACATTCTAAACAGTTGTTTTGTGTGATTTTGCTAAATCGTTATTTCCACATAGTGATTTTGATTAGTTCTTTTGTCTTTATATTGTGTCGTTCCCGCTTTGGTTCGTTAATTTTGTAAGTTTTTCATTATAATGCAGTATGGGAGGAAGAAAAAAAAACATGGGTTCCCAAGTGATTTTGGGGTGTTATCAGTGGCGTATCTAGGGTGGGGCAGGTAGGGCACGTGCCATGGGCGCCACTTGAAGGGGGGCGCCAAATCTTTTTTTTTTTAGTAATAACCTAAAATATCCTAACTTAACCTAAACAGGGTATTTAACTATAGTGCAAATCTAATATCAAGTATTATGCCTAAATACCTATCCTATCCATTCGTCATTAATATAATTATATAATAGGCTATGATGAATAATAACGCCATAACGTGTTTTTATAATTATGTACAGTTACTACAGTAATCACAGTAGGCTATATATATTTTAAATACAATTACATTTTAGCCTTTTAGGCAACAAATTCCTGCAAGCCATTGCCTAAACATATCAATAGACAATAGTTAAGTTATCCCTCTAAATATTTTTGGGGTGGTTTTCTTTAGTTACCGGTATTATATTTTATGCAACGTTGAATGGTGTATATATGTATTGATATTCTGGATTATTTCTCATTTGACTGATTAGTTAATAGTAAAATATTGTTAGTACTTCGAAATTTACTTTATAAGAGACCCACAAGAAAATCAGGATATAGGCTATTTATAACTTTAAGCATTCTCGAATGCTAGCGCCAAGCGAACGTTTATTTTGTTTAGTTTTATTTTGTTTTAGTTTATTTTGTTATTTGTTTAGTTTGCAAGTTTTACATTTTAATTGTTGATAAACAAAACGGGCAGGGACAGGCAAAGGTACGAAATATATGCATTTATTACTCTATACTCTGTTTAATTTTATCTGACGGTAAATTGAATATAATATTCCTTATTTCAGACTCTCAGAGCAGTATGTAAGATCATGAAACCGTTCCTAGCGAAGAAGGAAAGTGGTTTTACCTTTATTATTTTAGGAACATCCGAACATGCTTTATTGCTTAGGCTAAATACTTTTAGAATTTAGCTTCTAGGTTTATACGTGGTTTAGAGTAATTTTAGAGTGTCATTTTCATTATTTCAGAGCATTGTATAATTTGTGTAAGAAGAATCTTAGAAGATCACGAAACTTCCTCATGAAGAAGGAAAGTAGTTTTAATTTTATTTCTATATAAAATTATTTTAATGCTTAGGCTAAATAGGGGTCTACTTTTAGAATTTAATATACAGGGTGTCCCGCGAGTTTTGTCAAATACTCCAGAAATGAAAGATTAGGTCATTCTGAGTAAGAAATGTTCTATAGGCCTATATAAGCTACATAGCCTCTTGAGGGATTTTTTGCAGCTATGGTCCATTGAAGTCTAATTTCTTTCGTGTTTCGTAATGTTTAAGGCAGTTTTCCCTCTAATCAAAAGGTATAGATAAGAAAATAAATAGTGGATGATAAAGTATCATACTAATTCTTCATAGAGACACCAACAAATCCTTTGTATCTGTCTTCATGTTCCCGTGATGAGTTGAATATTACAAATCAAACATAAAATCGCATAGGCTATTAACCCGGGAACTGCGGGAAGACTCTTAGGAGTCAGAGAAGAAAAAAATCAACTTTAAACATCGAAAAAAGAAAAAAAAATGGCCCCTGGGCCATGCAAAATATCACTCCTCTACCTCCCCACTTTCCTCCCCTCCTTCAGTTATCACCTATTTTCCCTGTTATTCCCTTATTCTGAGGTATATTTTCGTGCTAACATTAGCGAGTTGCAAGCAGGGCATTGTCATCTCTGTTAGCAAGCGAGTGCAAGAGAGAGAGAGAGAGAGAGAGAGTATCGATCGACTGTGTCTCAGTGGCCTTGGGGGAAATTGGCGGGAAAGCAGGTTGCCTCACCCATACATTATATAACTCGCGGCCTGTATCTCCGATTGACCATCCAAACGCTGTTTTCACTCGTTTTATTGTTGTTTCAGGTTAATACCTTTATAATCAACCCATAATAGGCGCATATGGATAAGTATTAATGCTATTTATGGTAAAATGAATATTTTAGTGATGGAAACAGCTCAAATACGTCAGCACAGGGGGACGTTTCTAATTACCCCCATGCGCACTTCTTAGGTTAAACACATCGTCATGGGCAGATGAAGAAAGCTAAAGATAAGTTCGTTATGCCTCTTTAGAGTATTTATACCATACTCCATCATACACTACTCAGTATTATAAACATTTCTTTCATTTATAGGATACAAAGCGGTAAACATGGCAAAACACGTTAAAACTGGCATGCGATAAGGACGGAATTTTCATGTTTTTCATCGGTTTAAACTCATTTTCCATGTAAATAAAATTAATAGCGAAAACGCAAAATCCTGTATGATGGTGCGTGTTATCAATACTTTTAAAATACACCAACAAATCTTCTGTATGATTTTTCTTCTTTCCGTGATGATGAGTTTAACATACGGTTGTGTGGGTTTCTTGTAATATTCAACTCATTGCCAAAAGAATATGAAGAACAATAGAGTGTAGTTGTTGGAGTCAGTTTGAAGCATTGATACCATGCTACATCATACACCTCTTAGTTGGTTTTCCTATCCCCATCGTATTGAAGAAAAACAGGGTTAAACAAAAACATTATGAACAATGTCAAAAAGCTGGCTTTATGGGGCCATAACTGCAAAAAAATGCTCCCAGAAGATGTGTATAGGAATTTTTTTACTCATGAATACCTAATCTTTCACAACTGGAAGTATTTGACAAAACTCGCGGGACACCCTGTATAGGTTTAGACATAGTTTACAATGTCAATTTAAATATTTCAGAGCATAGTGTAAGATGAAACGTGTCTCAACAAAGAAGGAAAGTGGAGCTGAAGGACGGAAGAGACGAATGTTCGAGGCAGAGGAAGCCAAGAAGTCGAGCAATTTCTTCATGACCTTCTTTGAAAAGCCCGGAACAAGTAGTTCAACAGAATCAACACCTTCCATTGAGTCGGCTGAACCTGCTACAAGTTTGTTAGAATCTGAAGGTGGATCAAGTACAAATACATCACAAAACCAGGTCCAGGAAGAGGTCAAGTCAGATAAATCCGAGTCTGACAAGATTAAGAGTGAGACTGCCGGAGAAAAAGAGGATGTTTCAGTAGGGAAAGACGATAGTGGTGATGTGGAGATTATTGACGAGATTTTACCTAACAAGACTGAACTTGGTGAACTGGATGGTGTCTAAGAGGCTCTAACTTTCGTACCAGAAGTGATTGAACAGCATGACATTGGACTTCTGAAGTTTGACAAGGACACTGGAAAAGCAATTCTGCCCAACGTGCTGAGAACAGAAATAATAAAGCTGGGTTCAAAGTATTTCCAGAACAGTGAGGGGCCTTTCCTACCAACAAATAAACGCTCGATGAACAAAACTTGGTTCATGAGGAAATTGGGAAATGGTCGTGGCGAGGAAGTGACTCGCTCTTGGCTGGTCTATTCCCATTCTAAAAAGTCTGCCTTTTGTATCTGTTGCCTTCTCTTTTCCCAGTCAGATCATCAATCCTCATTGGAGCATGAGAGTGGATTCAACCATTGGAAATCACCTGAAAGGATTAGTGTTCATGAAAATGCAAAGAATCATCGGGTGTGCTTCACACAGTGGAAAGAAATGGAAAGAAATTTAGCTGAAAACAGAGGAATTATTGATGCAGAACTTCAGTCACAGGTTCAGAAGGAAAAGCAAAAGTGGCGTGATATCTTGACGAGAATCCTTCACTGCATAAAATTCCTTGCGACTCACAACCTGGCTTTGCGAGGACATAGGGAGTCACTTCAACTAGACAATGACTCCAATGTGGGAAATTGCCTTGGCTTAATGAAACTACTGGCCATCTTTGACCCTGTCATCAAAGAACACCTTATTCATGTGGAACGTCATCCTGGATCCACGTCTTATCTTTCACCGGCTGTCCAGAACTAATTCATCCACATGATGGCATCCACTGTTCGCCAGAGTTTACTGAGAAGCATTCGTAAAGCCAAGTACTATGGTCTCATGTTTGACTCGACTCCTGATCAAGCACACCGTGAGCAGATGTCAGAAGTAGTGAGGCACGTGGAAGTTGATTTTGAGAAGAAAACAGTCCGTGTTAGAGAGTCCTTCCTTGGTTTTATCCAGATAAGCCAGAAGGATGCTGAGAGCTTGGTTGGATACATCTTGAAACAGCTAGAGGAGGACGATATGGAGCTACAAGATTGTCGGTCACAGTGCTATGACAACACTGCTGTGATGGCTGGACACAGAAGTGGTGTTCAGCAAAGAATAAGTGAGAAAAACAACCTGGCAATGTTTGTGAATTGCGACAATCACTCACTCAACTTGGTGGGTGTACATGCCGCCAAGCAAGATACAATGATGGTCACGTTCTTCGGAACCATCGAAGCTCTCTATGTGTTCTTCTCTCGTTCAACACAACGCTGGGAAAAACTGAAAAACGCTGTGCCTCTGGTTGTTAAGTCAGAGTCCGAAACCAGGTGGAGTGCAAGGACGGAAGCAGTGAAACCCATCAACAAGTACCTTGAGGAGATACTTCAAGTTCTTCTGGACATGACAGACAATGGAAACGAGACAAGTGAAACAAGAAGTGACGCAAAGCAGCTATACAACCGCATGTTGAGTTTCGATTTTCTGACTTTGCTAGGATTTTGGAACAAAGTACTCATTCGCATTGACCGTATTCAAAAGAGACTGCAGGATCCTAACATGAACTTCCATGATGCTGCCCTAGGTTTGAAAGCCCTCCGAGATAATTTTGATAATGAAAGGGAAGTGTTAGTCTGTGATTCACTCGAAGAAGGACTTGGTCTCTGTCAAGAATGGAATGTTGAACCTGAAAGACGTCGGAGACGAAAGAAACAAATGGCTGGTGAGAATGCAAGAGATGCTGGATTAACAGCCAAGGAGGAAATGGAAAGAGTCATGAAGGGAACACTCGACCGTCTTCACAGAGAAATGGATGAAAGGTTCGCTCGTTTGCACGACACGGACGCCAAGTTTGGGTTCCTTCTCGATGTCAAGAAACTGTGTTATGGCAGCGACAGTGACAGTAACGACCTAAAGAAGAAGTGTGAAAATTTGGGTGAATTGTACAGCTCTGATGTTGATTGACAGCAGCTATATGAAGACATTTTTGACTGCAGAATATTGCTATCAAGTCGGGCCAACATGAAAATATCAAGACCTGAAGAGCTTCTTGAATTTATTGTTCAGTATGGAGATGAGAGTGTCTTCCCCAATCTTCGCATTGCTATGCAGATAATGCTAACCATCGCCATTTCCATCGCCAGTTGTGAGAGATCATTCAGCAAATTAAAGTTAATACTTTCTTACTTGAGAGCCTCCATGGGTCAAGTCAGACTTTGTGATCTTGCTCTGCTCAGTGTAGAAAGAGAAGAAACTGAAACAACTGACTTTGAGGACATCATAGACCAATTTGCATCAGTAAAAGCAAGGAAAGTGCAGTTGTGATTTTCATATACAGTATCAGTAGATGTCAGTGTCAGATGTAGTGCAATAATTTGTTAATTAAACTTAACGAGATTGACTTATTCGATTTTTTATCCTGATTCAGTGATTATATGGATTTATGAAATCTAAAAGATAGGTGTCAGATGATTGAACAGGGTCTTAAAAAAAGTAATACAATCCAAACTCAAAATAGGTATCATTAACCTAAACCAAACAATGAACCTAACACACACACACACACACACACATTATATATATATATATATAGCCTACTGGTATATCATTAATTATTTAGTGTTTCAATTACCTAAATATAGCTTTGAATATGGCTTTAAAATGCTCCTAGAATTCCCCCCCCCCCCCCCCCCCCCCCCGAACCCCCCAGCTGGAGAGGCTCGCCCCACGCCACCGGGGGGCGCAATTCCAGTCCTTGCCCTAGGCGCTATCTACCCTAGATACGCCCCTGGGTGTTATATACAGTATATATTTATTTATTTATTTTTTCTGTGAATATTCAGTATATTTGGGTCCATGTATTACTGTGACTTTATTGCATATGCTGTATATACAGTACTGTATATTATATCAACACCGAATATATTTTCAGTGATGAAGATGAGGGTGAGGAGGATGGTGAAGGAGAAGAGAGTGAAGATGATGACGATGACGACGATGATGATGAAGAAGATGAAGCAGAGGTTGAAGAGGACGATGACCCCTACACAGAGTTCGCCATGAACATGAAGGAGGAAGTCAGTCGTTGTCAGAAAACTTTATAAAAAAATATCTTAAACCATTTTTTTTTCTTTGTGAATGCGGGAGACAAAGGGCAGAACTGCCTGTGGCGAGTGCCTCCCCCAGAGTTGAAAGAGTGACAGGGCCCAAATCAAGGAATGTTCAAGCCAAAATGCTGGGTATGCAGTTTGAAGCAATTTAAGTCATAGGATGAGGGGTAGATAGATTCAGGGAGAGTTCCAGAGCTCAGCTGTTGAATAGAAGTAAGATTGGGGATATCGTTTCACTCTTCGATTGGAGAGTTGCACATAGTAGGGGTGGGGTTGTGTTGCAAGATGGGTGCTATGTGCTCTACATAGAGGAAGTGGTATACATTGACAGCTCTGAGGAACACTGATCATTGTATAGCAGTAGAATAGCGAGAGATATGCAACATAGCGGCGAAGAGAGAGATATTGCAGAGCAGGGTGTCAAACAAGAGCCAAGTCTTTTAAAAAGTCTATTATTCTATATGTAAGATTAAATTATGGTTTATAGTTTCAATTATGTCATTGGAAAGGATAACATGGCCAAAACAATGCTATATCATGTTAATTTTCATGTATTTCCTCTCCTATCCATTCATTCAAGGTTACAAACAAATTGTTCCGGTTTGACACCCTGTTGCAGAGAGTCGGTGAGTGGACGTGAGTTACGAGACGAAAGGCAATGTATATTAGTATGCTGCACTGTACACTGCAATGTATATTAGTATGCTGCACTGTACACTGCAATGTATATTAGTATGCTGCAATGTATATTAGTATGCTGCACTGTACACTGCAATGTATATTAGTATGCTGCACTGTACACTGCAATGTATTAAAATGTAAAACTTGCAAACTAAACAAACCAAAATTGGGACAAGGACAATATAAAGTCAAATTAAATTATCAAAATCGCTATGTGGAAACAACGTTTACTAAAATGAAAATTATTAAATAAAAGAACACAATCCACCACATAGGGTGTACATTACTACATGAGCAAGTTAATCTGTTTCCCAAGCAAACTAATCGCACATATAACAACGCACTATCGTCACGTTAAAGGAAGTAGTCAAGTTTGGGAAGTCCGGGACGTTCTGGCAAATTTTACTAAACTCTGCATGAATAAAGAAACTACATGTTAAATGTCAAAATATTATTTAAAATCAAATTTGCAACATGACAAGACATTAAAATAGTACAAAATACAAATATTGATAAGATATCTATACTATTACAAAATAATATATAAAATACAGTACAGCGCTCACTAACGATAGTGCTATCGGGTAGGTACCTGTAAGCATAGCATGCCTCAAGTGACCCCTATCAATAACTACCCTACAAATAACCTACATTTATAGCACAAATATTATTAGTATATTAGTATATTAGTATGCTGCACTGTACACTGCAATGTATATTAGTATGCTGCACTGTACACTGCAATCTTTTATTTCTGTAAAGAGTGGCAGTTTTGATTTCTGATGTACTGATGAAATGTGCAAGCAAACCTATGGTGGTATCATTACAGTTTAACATACATTTGAATATATTCATCACCTCATCGTCTTTACACTAATCTAGAAATGTTTTGTATGAAACCCAAAATATATATTTTAACCCCTTCAGACTCATATGACGCAGAGGTTGCCAGATTAGCAATAATAAATAGAGTTCTCTCACTCTTATAATTACCTCTCCAAAATTAGTTTTCTGCCCACAGCTAACTCAAAGACAACTGCAGAGGTTGAAGTAACTAAACTAAAGGCTTCTAAATACCCCTGATGGTAACAAAGGTTTTAAAGTATCCCTAATAGGCTCAAAATTGCGTCATATGTCGGAGAGGGTTAAGTTTAGATTTAATTTAAATATTGTACTGTATGCTTTTTTCAGCCCGGGTTTGACAGCGGGTGCACAGCGTGCTTGGCTGTGGTGAGCAAGGGTCGGGTGTATGTAGCCAACGTGGGAGACTCCCGGTGTGTGGTGTACCGGGGAGGCAAGGCGCTAGACCTTAGTATCGACCACAAGCCAGAGGACGACCCTGAAGCAGCTAGAATCATCAAAGCTGGCGGAAGAGTCACAGCTGACGGAAGAGTCAATGGAGGTCTTAATCTCTCCAGGGCTATTGGTGAGTTAGAATAGACATGCCACTCTTGACTACTGTATTTGTTTTAAAACATTCTTCTTCTAAAAATTAAATGTTGGTTGTCATATCAATTGCTATTTGTCATGACCATACTTTGGGGTGATATTGGTATTTTTGTTAATATACGATGTCAAAGTTTAATTTCCGATAAATTTAATGCTTTTCCACTTATAGATTTTTAATGTATTTTTGTTAAGATAATTTTTAATTTTAATTAGTTCAGTACATTAATTTGAACAGTAACTTTTGAGTTAATTTTCAAGTTTTATATTTTAATTAACTTTCAGGCGACCATGGGTACAAACAGAACAAGAGCCTAGACCCCGAAGACCAGATGATCAGTCCGCTGCCTGACGTACGGTCCCTGGCGCTCACTCCAGAGGACAGTTTCATGATCGTGGCTTGTGACGGCATCTGGAACTCACTCACCTCGCAGGAAGCTTGTGATTTCGTCGCTGACCGGTTTGAGGATGATAAAAAACTCTCAGAGATTTGTGAAGAGGTAAGTGGTTGCTTTAACACTCAAGCCGCGGGTCCCGACATATGTCGAGTGACAGAACCATGGGCCTATCCCGCGGGTTCCGACATATGTAGCAAGGGATGTTGAGCACATTATCGGCTCTGAGAGAGAGTCCACGCGCTGGGAGGACCGCGGGCTCTGACCGTTCGGCGTGGACCTAGTCCCGCCACTGACAGCCCCACCACACCTCTACACATCCCTGGCCTCTCGAATGCAAGGATATTCTGAGGAAATTACTGTATTTTAGGGTTTTTGCACTCGTGTTGCAACATCATTGCAAGAGAACTCATGGTCGTAGAAGGATGATTCAGGTGTTATTCGAAAGCTCTATTATCGCCCTTTCACGGATACATAATTGTATTACGCTCTGGCTCTTGTTTATGCATGGAATGAAGGTTGTTTAGGGTAAATATGCCCGCCACACAGGTAGAAAAAATCACAAATATCCCCGTCCGTAAGGGGTTAAGAAAGATTTAGATATTATTTAACCCTTTCAGTATCGGGGACTTCTATAGGGACGTCCCACACATGCCTCTGCGGGGTGTCTTATCTACTTTTTGCTCACTAGTGCTCGCCTTAGTGCAATAAATATGGGAGCGAGTGGAACAAGGCTATTCTAATTGAAAATTTAAGGTAAGATTCTCCTCTTCACTTACATACTCAGTGGCCTTCACAGTGGCGGAGGCATTATCCGTGTTTAGATCGCGTGGTTTGCCCTAGACCGAGCGTAATTATTCAGCCAGTATTGTCAATGTCCACTTTAAATATGCACTTATGGAAGCAAGTATGGTGTTTGTTAGACAGTATGAGTTATGACTTGTAACATGAAATGAATCTCACACTCGTACCTGATATGTAGCTCTGATAAATACACCTGGAAGTGGACCAGTTTATGCTTTAAAGTTCAGCTTCCCAAACACATTTTGCTTGGACACACCCTCTCAGTACCGAGGATTGTAGGACACTGATATTACAATGAAAGTGAAACCTAGAGTCTTGTCTATTGTCTGGCACCAAGCGGAGCGGCTCGGTACTACCAAATTCAGCCGGTAATACAAAGACGTCTGGGGACATCAGCCGCAGAAATATATACAGTAGAACCCCGCCCATCCGGCGCTCTCAGTTCTGGAAACCCAAGAGATTCGGACAGGCATTTCGATCCACTCATGTTTTAGGCAACCAACCTTGTCTGGATGGCTTGGGAAAAATAAAAGTCAAATCGGAAACGAACGAGATGAATACAAGTTACCGCGCGTATTGTTTACATCCAGCATTCGGTACAGGCGGTGCCTATTTGGCTATCTCAATTAGGTCTTCTTTGCATTGTTCTATAATACAGCCTCTCCACAAAGTTCCTCTTTTCAATACAGTTTATGCCACCAACACCATCAAACAAGCTTTATTATCCCCTATTCAAGTAATTTTAAGCTCATAAACTTATGAGATTCACGATCACTAGTTCTTGATGCAGGGCACTTTAGTAATTATTGTTTTGGTAGATACTATTAGTCATATATTGTCAATATTGATTCCTATCGAATACAATAATATCTAAAAGTTCAATATTGACAATACAGTATATGACTAATATTATCTACCAAATTTATTAAAAATGCACTTCCAGTCAGCTGAGCATTGGTCTGTTTACTAAAGTGACTGTGTCAGGAACTCTTGGATCTCCTAACGTTGTGAACTTAAATGTAATTGAATTTGGGATAATATAGCTTGTAGATGGTGTTGGTGGCATAAACTGTGTTGGAAAGAGTCTTTGTTTAACCTAATTTAATAAAGGGACTGTTTACTAATAGGCATTGGTGGGGATACATTGAAATAAAAAAAAGCATAGGCCTAGGCCTACTTTTTACAATCTAGTATAATATATATCTTCAGTATACTTAGAAATCACATGCTTTTGGTCAGTGTATATTGGGGGAACACCAATCGGTTTCAGAAGGGGCTGTATATCGGAGTTTGATATCCAGACTTGTATGTCAGTACTCAGCCATCCGTATTTGTCTGGATGGCTGAAACCCAAGTCTGGTTGTTTAAGTTAGGTATCCGGAATCATGTTTAAGCCATCCGGATTTGTCTGGATGGCTGAATATATATTCAGACTTTTGGCAGATCCAGACAGGGTTCTCCCCCAATTAGTCTGGGTCGAGGTTTTACTGATTTTTTTTTTATTTTTTACATAGGCCTTACCAGGACATTCGCTGCAATGAAAGTGTTAAAGAAAAATCATACCTGCATATCTTCTGTGTACTGTATGTATGTATATACTCGGGCACATTGTATGCTTTTTATTATCTCCAATGCCTTGCGTATCAAGGAAGCCCCATGCTAAAAGATTGTAATAGCAAAAATACCTCCATCCCCCAATTGCAATCCTAAGTTTAGCAAGAAAACTATACCTAATTTTAATATATATTTGATTCCCACCTACAGCTGTTTGACCACTGCTTGGCTCCGGACACACACGGAGACGGCACTGGCTGCGACAACATGACCTGCATTATCATCAAGTTTAACCCCAAGGCTCTGGAGGCACGGGGAGCCGACAAGGACGAGGGAGTGGTGGAGGAAATGGTACGGAGAGATAGCGAAGAAGAAAAGATGATGGAGAAAGTCAAGAAGGAGATTAAGGAAGACAAGAAGGAGATTAAGGAAAACAAGAAGGAGATTAAGGAAAACAAGAAGGAGATTAAGGAAAACAAGAAGGAGAAGGGAGAGGAAAATACAGAGCAACAGAAAAGTGGATCGGCGAGCGGCGGTACAAAGAGACGATCGGACGAGGCGGAAATAGACTCTCCCAAGTCCGACGAGAAGAAGCTAAAGCCGAGTAGCGAATAAGACCGAACTAGATTAGGCCGTAACTTTTTATTTGAAATTTTATTTCCACGGGGATTAATAATGGGGGGAGGGGGGACTTTCGGGGGCACTCTATACTAGGATTATGGTTTATCACTGTGGAACGATTTTTTCTATCATTATGCAAGAGACCTCAATAGACTGGAAACCTCAAAGGCCCGAGAATTTAGAAGGCATGTTATTGTGTTCGCGCGGAGTCGGCAACCCCAGGAGAGCAACCCTGAATGAAGAGCCGAACTGATGGAAATCTAAAGTGCCGTGAAATTGTGTCGTCGGAAGATAATTTTTTGTAGCTTAGCATTGGTGCCGTGTTGCCGACCCCAAATCTCTTAGTTACATAAGGAGCCTGATGTTCTATTTAAGTGCTTACCCATGACTTTTGTGAAGGAACAGACATTTGTGGAATATAGTGAGGCAACAGATGGTTCTTGAATTGAGTAGATATTGTTTGGAGCAGATTTCTTTGAAGTGAACGTGGTAACGGAATGCATTATTGTACTCTGCGAATATCCACAATTGTCGATATTTGTGAGGTGCTAAGGATATTTATTATTTCCTAAGTTTCTAAAGTCATCAAATCAGTTATGGATATAAAAAAAAAACTTCTGTTTGTGCTGTAATATGCCTTTTCTATATATAATATATATCGGTTTACATATACAGTAGATAGAAATTATAGTTTTGTTGAATTTATTTTTGTTACTCAATTCAATTTGACATCTTCAAAAAAATCATGTCATGTGAACCATAAACAGGAGCATTTATGTTATTTGTTTAAGGCTTGAGGAAGAATGTTATGACGAAATATTTGAAAACTTGTAGAAAAGAAATGGCTCTGATACCTGCCTTTACACTATTAAATAGTTTCTTAACAGAGTATTTTATTCTTCTGAGGAAACATCCAAAATGAGGCAGTTAACCCCTTAAGTACCTATGATGCTATTTTACATTTCTTGTAAGGCAACTATTCACTAAGTCCCTGATTCATCAGGGCACCCACCCTAGCCTTGCTATTTAGGAATCAAAGGGGTAAAAACTCAATCAGCACCCTCTTAATTCCCTCAGGTTCTTCCATAGCTGAGTAAAATTGTCTAATAATAGCAAAATATTAACCCTTACTGTACCAGAGCATTTTGCAGTTTGGGGCAGGACTTTATTGTTCTATAGTCCAAATTGCCTAATATACAGTAGAGTCTTGTTATGGTGCTGTATTTTTGTAACTGTTAAGGCTGGTGTGGTTACAGATACAGCAAGTACAAGTGCTGCAGGGGGGGACTGTTAAGAGTCTTGCTAAGGTACGGTTAGCACTATACCAACATCAGCCACAGTGATGACTTGGTGGGGCAGTGCTGTGGCAGGACTTTATTGTACTACAGTACACTCTAATTACTGAAGGCAACCCCGTCTGAGCCGTTACAATGCATGTAATGGAAAAATTACGCTAAACCATTGTATGTATGTATGTATCCCTCAGTACCAGCCATTCTGGCCAAAATTACTCATCCGCAGCAAGAGAACATCCCACCACCACGCTGAGGGGTGACCGAGTCTGGGTGGCCGCTGGCGGCTAGGGGAGACATGCGCAGTATTGCCTTTGTTATTTTAGCGGCTCCCGCTCGATACTAGTAGAAAACAAGGCTCCCAGTATTAGTGACAGGCGACTTTTGTCGCCTGTACTAGTGTTAACAACCTTTTATACTGACTGATTAGGATCGGCGCTGGGACAGTATGGGTTAACCCGTGGAGCCCCAGCGACGCGTCGGCGATGTATGTAACGCACAGCCCCAGCGACGCGTCTGACGAGTCACCCTAATTGCTCCGACCGTAACCTCAGGTGTAGCCACTCGAGAGGGCTCGGATTTGTATGGGAACTGTGTACGTATCCCACGCAACCGTGCCGATGGTTGAAAACTCTCAAAGTCCACGTGCGTGCGCGTGAGCGCGCAATAACCTGGTTTTTTGGGGTAATTGCCTTCAATTTTTTACTCTTGTAAAATACGTTTTCGGGGGCTCTGTAGGACCATTCTTTAAGCTTTTTGAGCGGTTTTTCGTGGTTTTTCCTTCATTCCTAACCCATTCGCTATTGTTTCTGGAATAAAACCATTTTTTGAAAACCGGCCGGGTTCTGGTGAACAAACAATACAAAACTAGCCGGGGCTCCACGGGTTAAGGATGGCATCATCATATACTAAAAGTCGAATAATTGTCCAGTATGCAATAAAACATTAGGAGTACAACTTGCTTAGAAGTTATAACAAACTTAATCTAGAAGCTTTGGGATAATTTAAGAAATACAATTACATTGTTTAAAACTAAGAACCTTTTCAATTGAATACCAGAAGTATGACAGTCGGAAATAGTTCATTTCTTTGATAATCGTATTGTAAAAAATATCGTCGTCCCTGATGAAGTCAAACAAATTAGAGCAATTCATTGTTATTTTTTACTAAATGTTTCACATAACTTCTATTCTATTTACTCAGGCCCATTTTTTTTTTTTTTCCCTGGGGGTGGCCGACTCCGAGCCCGAATAGGGGCAACACGCCACAACAGAAAAACAATGAACACAACAAAACACAAATTCACAAACATCTAGGTC
Organism: Paralithodes platypus; assembly: GCA_032716605.1. Classification (NCBI taxonomy): domain Eukaryota; kingdom Metazoa; phylum Arthropoda; class Malacostraca; order Decapoda; family Lithodidae; genus Paralithodes; species Paralithodes platypus. The sequence goes on along the minus strand of CM064568.1, from coordinate 53,568,564 downwards.
ACCCAGGAGAAGACCCGGAGACCAGAGATCACTAAAGTCAGTCCAGCACTCCCCTGGCCCCCGACCACTTGGAGAAGTTCTGGTTTTAGCAGGCAGACATGCAGCGAGCCAAAACCACACTTCCAGGAGCACCCTTCATATTTACCGGCTCCCCGGGCCAGGTGCCTGACGGACTATTATCTAGTCCAACTGGCGCCCGACCCCTCCCAAATGACCACATTTTATCTATTCACAAGTATTCTCCATTCATTCCATAATACTGTATATACATAATATATTCCATAATATATACATAACTTCTGCATCTTGGATATTCTTGCCTTGTTGAATTTGAACAGTAGCCTACTTATCGGATAGGCCTACAGTAGTTGTTTGATATGAAAATATTTAGGGTTTTTACAATTTTGGACCTCAAATTATGCAATGAAAGTGATTACTTCTGCTCAGTAGTGTGTATCGGTAGAAGCCCTGCTGTACATCAGAAACCTCGCATGTGTGAGTTTTATTCCTTGCCAGTCCTAGAAAATACCGAGTTGATGACGATCACAATATGGTTAAGGTCAGTTCCAAACAGGACACTATGGTTGTTTTTAATTTACTTTGCAATAGAACCTCCCCTTATAGTGATTGCTAGCAATCTGTACTGAAATGACTGGTGAGATAGACAAGTAATGCAATGGTGACCAGCGAGAGCAACTTGCTATCGGCAAGATGGTGTGGTTTGGCCATTTGAAGAGAAAGAATAAGGATTATTTGGGTTAAGTGTGAATGATGGGATTGTTTAGCCTTGGTTGGCAACCTATCTAGGGGAGACAACCTTATAAAAATCCAGGTGGATGGGACTCGTCAGCCTTGGTCGGCAACCTGTCTATGGGAATAAACCTGATACAAATTGGTATTGCTTACATAGGGGTGAATCAGGTTATTGGATGGACTAGCTGAACACCAAAAAAAATAGCTCTAAAAAGATACATAGACGGCCTCGGGGTCAGACAGTTCCTAAATTGAGTGGTCAATCCTGTAAGTCCTTTAGTAAACTGGTATAGGTTGTCCCTCTTGCAGGGAATAGGTCCACTTGGGGACCTGTGTATAGCCACCCTCAGTAAGAAGAGTAAGGCGTCCGGCAATAGATATAGATTCCGTTTAACGTCATGCACTCCCTTGATTGACAGGGCTAGGGTTTGCCCTTGTTACAGGGACTTTACTGGACATTTGCCACAAATCGCTAGACCTGACTGTCAAAACTCTTGACGTCTACCGATGGCACGGGGTATGATCGAACTGCCAACCCTTCAATCAGCAATCGCACACTACCGACCATGCCACGAAATTCACGAATACAGTATATAAGTGGATGGAAGATTTGAAATGAGGTTCTGAGGAAAAACATCAGGGATAGGGGACTTGGCAGGGATGCTGCGGTCAAGGCATACCCATGTAAAGCATGAAACTGCCTTTCAAGTTAATGTATAGGTATATATGCTCAGTTTATTTGTTAATGTGGTAGTGTTCTTGGAACTGACTAACTGTACAACTACAGGCACAAGTAGCTGTTGCTTTATGATTGATGAAATGCTAAAACAGAGTAAAGTTGAACCTTTGAAGGCAATATACAGTAGACCTTTTGGTTCGACGAACCAAAGCAATGCCCGACCTTCATAAGATAACTTGTCATGTTGCAAATTTGATTTAAAATTATATTTTGACATTTAACATGTAGTTTCTTTATTCATGCAGAGTTTAGTCAAATTTACCAGAACGTCCCGGACTTCCCAAACTTGACTAATTCCTTTAACGTGACGATAGTGCGATTAGTTTGCTTGGGAAACAGATTAACTTGCTCATGTAGTAATGTACACCCTATGTGGTGGATTGTGTTCCTTTATTTAATAATTTTCATTTTAGTAAGCGTTGTTTCCACATAGCAATTTTGATAATTTAATTTGACTTTATATTGTCCTTGTCCCGATTTTGGTTTGTTTAGTTTGCAAGTTCTACATTTTTATTTTTATTTATTGATTTTATTTTTGAAAATCATTTATTTAAATGTACCTGTATTTGTATATTAATACAAACTGTTTTTTAGCTTAATTTTTTCCCCCCTTCAGTACAATGACTTATTTTTTATACAATTCAGGCTAACGTAAGACGTTGCTTCCAATCTTAGGAAGGACATTTATAGTCTGTTTATTTTCAGATGATAATTAATTCAATCCCTTAGCAGCTCATTTTACGATGTTAATGAAATATCTGAAACTAAGGTGTGAATCATAATTGACCATTTTTCATAATTAACGTAATACGTAACCAAGATGAAGATATAATTTACCGTCGGCAGGAAAAAACAGGCTATAGTAATGAGTTGCAAAAGCTTATCTCCATAAACCCTCGGACTCTCCTAGCTCCTTCCTAGAGAGAGAAGGAGCTATTTTTCAACAGCCTACTAGGCTAGCTCCTTCCTAAGTTGAATAGATTTGTCTATTGGTGGCTTCAACAGCCTACTACAGGGATAAATAAGTTGTCGTTGTTCCCCAGGCTGTCTGATCAAACAGCCCCAAGGTCCCAAGCATGGCCAAGGTTATAACCAAGCACCCCTACAGAACCCTCCCTGCTTTACCACTAAGAAAGCCTAGGTGACCGAAGTCGGGAGGGTGCGGAAAAGACCGGGACACCGAAGCCCCACCCCAGGCCCTGTGCCCCTTAGCAATTATGAAGAGAAAGTTGAGGGGCAAAGGGAAAAAGTGACGCTTTGGGTCCCAGAGTGCCAACCTTTAAGTTGGCAGTAGGGAGGTAAATCCACAGAAGAGACGCTGCCACTTGAGATCTAGAAAATATATAAGTATAAGGAACAGTCAGAGTAAGCTATGGGTATGGCAGAGAACGCCAACTCTCGCTCAGATAGACCAGCCCATCACCACAGCGGTCATAGTGAAAGGGGTTAAGCATCAAAATCCATAATTATACAGTATCTTAGATTTTATGTAATTGTTCCAAATTATTTTTACCAGTACGGTAATCATATTTTGAACTTTTATAATGTTGATATGGTATTTTCTTTAGCTTATTATTTTGAATTTGTTTTATCTGTCAAGCAGATGGTTTTAATAACAAGCCATTCTGTCCTCGGCAATATTAATTATACTATACAAAGTTGTCTTAACCAATTCAGTATAGCATGAAGCATTCTCTTATTTTATTCTGGCCATTATACTTTAATATATTTTAGGAAGAGTGTGGAAGTGGGTGTGAATTGAGATAGCTTTCTTCCCTTTGATTCCTAGAGGTCATTCCTAAGATAATTACAAACATTAATGTAAAATAGGATTTAAATTTTGATTTGTTCTTTTGCATTTATCTTGTGTCGTCCCTGTTTTGGTTTGTTTATTTTGCAAGTTTTACATTATAATATAGTGCCATTGTCCTGAATGGGTTAATCAATCATTTTCGTTGGTACAGAATAATATATAATCATCAACTTTGGTTCTCATTAGATAATTTTATTCGGCTTAGACAGACCTTTAGGAATCCATGGGGTAAAGTCTATTTCAACCCTCGCCTCTACATATCCTTCGTTAACAATAGAATCATTGCATGCTCGCCATAATAATATTAAGAAATGCTACATTATACTGAAAGGTAAGCAAATTATTTATATCTTGTCTGGCAAACCATGATATTATTGGCATAAGTTGTACCAGCACTATACCAAAGCATAATGCTCAGTCAAATGCAAAGTTTATAACCCATAAGCTGAATAAAATCACAGATGTTAGCCAGAATATATCACTCATAACTACACCAAATAAATCTATTAGATATTCTATAATCAGATTAATTCCAGATACTGTATGTAAGATACTCTCATCTCTTAGTGACTGTCTTGACAGCTGACGTAATTCTTATGCCGACAATACTAACAGCACATTATAGCCGAGTATAGTACCAGGACTTTATAAGACTGCCTAAATATTCCAAGTACTGTATGGGAAAGTTATGATGTTTAAAACACGAAGCTGTTCAGTCAGTCATGTCGTAACTTTGACTTAGAATATCCGGGCCTGGATCTTCTAGCCATCATTGATATGGATTGTGTGTTCTGAATTGTTATCTTTCAACTGGGTAAATACTTGGGTTTTACACTGGTACTCCTGATTCCTATAATGCTCCATTATTCCATTGTTGAAATACAGTACTGTACTGTACTTCAGTAAACAATGGTTACGGTAGACTAGCCAATTTGTACGCACTATTCCAGTTAGTGCGCAAAATCTATAAAATTTACTACCCACTAACAATAGTAGTTAGATATACGAGTTTGGTATCGAAATTCACAACAGTTAAAGTACGTTGAGTTATTGACACAAAATGTATTAATTGCGCTACTGTAGTAATATTTGTCGGGGTAGTTATTTACCAAGATCAAACTCTAATTGGACTATGTACTAATTAGCTTGTCTACCATACTGTAATTATTAAACAATGGTTATTGCTATTACATAAACTATTTGTTCCTGTCATGGAGTTGATTGTTACTTTGCTAGACATGGAGGAGTTGATACAGTTGGTTAACCCGGGAGCTGCGGGGAGACTCTTAAGAGTTCCCCCGGCGCACTGCGGGAAGACTCTTAAGAGTCAGAGAAAATAAAAATCAACTTTTGACATCGAAAAAAAAAATATTTTTTTATATTTTTTTTTTTTTATTTTATTTTTTTTTTTGGCCCCTGGGCCATGCAAAATCTCAGTCCTCTACCTCCCCTCCTTCCCCACTTTCCTCCTCTCCTTCAGTTATCACCTATTTTCCCTGTTATTCCCTTATTCTGAGGTATATTTTCGTGCTAACATTAGAAATCCGATTGGAGGGTGTGGTCATCACTGATAGCAAGCGAGTGCAAGAGAGAGAGAGAGAGTATCGATCGACTGTGTCTCAGTGGCCTTGGGGGAAATTGGCGGGAAAGCAGATTGCCTCACCCATACATTATACAACTCGCGGGCTATATCTCCGATTTTGACCATCCAAACGCTGTTTTCACTCGTTTTATTGTTGTTTCAGGTTAATACCTTTATAATCAACCCCTAATAGGCGCATATGGATAAATATTAATGCTATTAATGGCACAATGAATATTTTAGTGACGGAAACACCTCAAATACGTCAGCACAGGGGGACGTTTCCAATTACCCCCATGCGCACTTCAGAGGTTAATACAAAGTGTGGCAATAGTCAAAATGTTCACTAGACACTGTTTCATACTTTGCATTACTAGATAGTTCACGATGTTACTCTACTTGAAGTACCCGGTACAAACATTTAAAAAAGCTAAATCATGTATTTCTGAGTAATACCACTTGGTGATACCCAGAAATATTTGAAATGATAATAGCCTCTGATACCTGCAAACTATGATAATTTTTCCCATATATTCTTACCCACTTTTATAAGAACATGAAGCTCTTGAGTGCATTTCAAATTAAACGCCTCAAAAAATAAACCCACGAGAACCAAAGCATTATTTTTCCTCTACCCCAATAGTAACCAGACCAAAACAAAACAAAATAATAATAATAATAATAAAACAAAAATAGGTTTACTCTTATTTTGCTGGAATGCTCAGCTTTGTTTTTTGACCTTCAGAGTTTGTGGTAGGTGAGTTCCTAGCATGGTACACTGAAGCTACTACATATTCTCCAGACTAGTGGAATCTAGCATTCAACTTGGTTTGTTGAGACCTGCAGAATGCTGGTGTGTCTTCTCACATTTTGAGGTGGCCTGCTGGATTCAGTGGTCTACCTCACCATATATAATTGGACTGAAGACGTAAATCCTATTAAAAATAACATAATAGTGTTACTTTTGATGATATATAGGATTGTTAACAACTGATATTAATGCACCTTGGAAATGGTGGAGAAACTTCTTAATCTGGTCTTAGACCAGCTACAAGTCCTTGGGAGGATTGAGGAAAGAAGAACGGTCTATGTTATCGTCCTCGCTAGGAGGGGTACAGTTGGGGTTACCCTTCGTTCCCGGAAGGGCTCTTGAACGCCCAGTGGTTGAAAGCCTGTGAGCTTGGTGTGCGAGGCGTCGGTCCGACGCATGTGAACAACAGCCGGCTGGACCGACGCCCCGAATCTCCGGCCACAAGAAGGAGTGCGTCGCTTGTTCGTGTGTGCCTGTATGTTGTTAAGTATCAAAAAGTAGTGTAAAGTGGCTGTTTTGCCATAAAGTTATCTCCAATGAAATCATCATCACAACTGAACCAGTTGACTTAGAGAGCTCTACTTAACGCCATTCTACAGGTAAGAAACACATCTACGCTTGGGGATGAGCGGGAATGTGGAAGCAGTCAGAATAACAAAGATACGGTAGCCTAGGCGTAGACGTTTTTCGGCCAAAACCCCCGGGTTTCGGGAATATATATATAATCCATAGCCGGGGCTGGAGGGTTAATCTTGGAATGGATGTATGTACAGGTATTTTGATTTACTAATTAACATACAGCATGATTAAAAGTGACAGCAGCTAGAAGATGATGAGGAAGAATCATCATCTTAAGGGAAAATGTGTATCCCCACCCACTTGGTCCCCTTTGATACAATGTTGGCTAGTAAATCCAGGACCTGGTACATGTGCTGTGATGTGGTGCTTGTATAATTCTCACACAGAAATATTGATGGTTTGAAGATTAAATAATGTTAATGCAGGACATACATAAAATTAAAAGACCAAACAGGAAGTGCAGTTCCAGCCTCATGTCCTAATGGTGGTGATCCAGTCAGCCCTGTTCAAAGCTTATCAGGTTTTTATATTTATCATAAGCTACGGTACTTGAAGGTTTCAATAATGCTTTCCTTAACCCGGGAACTGCGGGGAGACTCTTAAGAGTGAGTGAAAAAAAAAATCAACTTTTGACATAAAAAAAAAAAAAAAAAAAAAAAATTTGTTGGGCCCCTGGGCTATGCAAAATCTCAGTCCTCTACCTCCCCTCTTTCCCCACTTTCCTCCTCTCCTTCAGTTATCACCTATTTTCCCTGTTATTCCCTTATTCTGAGGTATATTTTCGTGCTAACATTAGCGAGTTGCAAGCAGGGTGTTGTCATCACTGATGGCAAGCGAGTGCAAGAGAGAGAGAGAGAGAGAGAGAGAGTATCGATCGACTGTGTCTCAGTGGCCTTGGGGAAAATTGGCGGGAAAGCAGCTTGCCTCACCCATACATTATACAACTCGCGGGCTATATCTCCGATTTTGACCATCCAAACGCTGTTTTCACTCGTTTTATTGTTGTTGTTGTTGTTGTTCCCCAAGCTGCCTGGCCGAACAGCCCCAAGGCCCCGAGCAAGGCCAAGGCCATAACCGAGCGCCCCCACAGAACCCTCCCCGCCGACCACAATAAAGCCTGGGTGACCGAAGCCACTCCATGGCGGGGAGCTGAGGAGGGTGCGGAAATACCTTTATAATCAACCCATAATAGGCGCATATGGATAAGTATTAATGCTATTAATGGTACAATGAATATTTTAGTGACGGAAACACCTCAAATACGTCAGCACAGGGGGACGTTTACAATTACCCCCATGCGCACTTGTTAGGTTAATTAAAATGTAAAACTTGCAAACTAAACAAACCAAAATGGGGACAAGGACAATATAAAGTCAAATTAAATTATCAAAATCGCTATGTGGAAACAACGCTTACTAAAATGAAAATTATTAAATAAAAGAACACAATCCACCACATAGGGTGTACATTACTACATGAGCAAGTTAATCTGTTTCCCAAGAAAACTAATCGCACATATAACAACGCACTATCGTCACGTTAAAGGAAGTAGTCAAGTTTGGGAAGTCCGGGACGTTCTGGCAAATTTTACTAGACTGCATGAATAAAGAAACCATGTTAAATGTCAAAATATTATTTAAAATCAAATTTGCAACATGACAAGACATTAACAATAGAACAAAATACAAATATTGATAAGATATCTATACTATTACAAAATAATATATAAAATACAGTACAGCACTCACTAACGATAGTGCTATCGGGTAGGTACCTGTAAGCATAGCATGCCTCAAGTGACCCCTATCAATAACTACCCTACAAATAACCTACATTTATAGCACAAATAAACTAAGGAAATCGCAAAAGGAAGCAATTGATACTATCGACAATGAATACATATAATATAAAGACAAATAATTGCAAAATATGAAGTAACAACAGATTTAAACAAAGAGTACTATTTTAACAAGAACAATAAATTTAAAAAATCATCAATATTAATATTAATAATAATAATAATAATAATAGAAAAAGAAAAAGATAAACAATAAATACAGACAAAAAGTAAGCAGAGGTTATACAAGAAACTTCAAGTTAAAAATGCTTGATTAAAATTATTGATGTCAAATTTTAGAATACAGTCACAATAATTGACCCTAAAAAGATTAAATTTATGGAACAATTTACTTGCCTCAAAACCTCTGTCCACTAAGAGTCTGTATAGTAACCTAGCTTTAGCCCAAAAGTCATCTACTTTAGTGCAGATTTTACAAAATCTTATTAATTGGGAATAAAAACAATTATAAGTTATTTTACTATCGATATTACTACTAGGGAAAGGAAAGTTTATTACGTTAAAATTTAAATCATCAACTTTGTGATATACTTTAAGTATGCACTGTTCATTAACAATCTCTATATTTATATCAAGAACATTTTCAACTTTATAATTTACGTTACATTGTGTGAGGGGAATAGAATTAGGGTAAGTAAGTTTAGCAACTTGATTAAAATTTAACAAATTGCAAACAAGAATATCATCAATATATCTACTATTATTACTTAACAGTTTAGCAAGTGCTAATTTTTCTGGGATATTATTTTTCTTGCTACTGTCAACTAAGTCTTTTATATATTTAAATTCTAAAGCAAGCAAGAATAAGTCTGCAATTAAAGGGCTAGCATTTCCACCCATAGGAATTCCTAATATTTGTTTGAAAATGTACGGCCCGAAACTAACATAAGTATTGAAAAGGAGGAATTTAAGGGCATCTTTAAGTTTAGTTCTATCAAAATATACAGAACTAGTGGGAGTAGAGCTAAGTGATGCATTATTAAAATATGTATAAACATTTATGAAATAATTACCATTCCTAACGAACCTGTCAAAGTGCAAATCTATAATAATAGTATGACCAGGGCAAAAGAGTTAATGTGTATCACTCCATTTATTCTTCAGACAGCACATGTAATTCTTGGTCAATGTCATTCCCTCAAGGTATTCATGATTGACTTTCATTAATATACCATACCATAGGAAAAGCAAAGATCAATATGGTATAAGTTCAAAATGTAATTAAAAGAACATTATATATTAATGACCAGAGTTCTTGTCAATACCAAATATTCCATAAACTTTGCCAATGGAGAAACTTTTTATTTTTCTAAAAAGAAAGAAAACTTTAAGATTCTGGATGACTATGTTAGGTCCAAGTTGCCTTTCAGTAATCTGATCCAATCCTTCGGGCCAGACCTATGAGAGTTCCGTATGGAGCTCAGTGGTCTGGTTAATCTGCTCTACATAACTAACTAGGTCCAAGTGGATTTTAGTCATCTATAATGATTAGCAGTAAATATTGATACTCAAGCACATACCCCATTGCTGGGGGTGGCCGACTCGAGACAGAGCCCGAACAGAAACTACATTCAAGGGTTCTAATTCTCTGGGTCCGAGACCACTTACGCGTTCCCTCCCCCCTTTCTGTCTCGATGAGTAGGAAAATTTTAGTAGTACCCCAATTTAATTAAAGGAAGAATTGGCAGAGACAAAAAAAAAACTACAATAGTAACATTGTAAGACATAAATTACTAGATCACTGTAATTACAAGATCTTAATATTATCCAAGTAACGAGACATATACCAGAAGGTTTAAGCATATTCTGAGATCTAAAAAGAAAGTTAATTAGATCTATGAGTGTAAAGTATAGAGTGGGTTGTGAGACAAGTCTAGTTGGTGAAAGAAAATTAAGTACAGTACAGTACTGTCATGCATAAAGTTCTACCCGTTTCTTATTTTCCTAATCTTATGAGCTGAAGGATATCTAAGCTATTTTGTTCCTGTATTGCAAGCGGAAGACATACTAATTATATTTGTATTAATTTCACCACAACACCAAACACCTCCAACGAAATTAATGAAAGCATATATGTGATCCACCGGGATTCGAAAGAACAACTAACCAACTTGCTCAAAACATCACTAGTCGCGCTGTTTCACAATGATTGATCTTGGCAATTTAGGTTATTTCAAAAGTTGGAGTAGCTATTAGGAACTACACTACTACTTTTGGATCACTCAGTCTTGGAGTGTATGTAGGGAACATGAAGCCAAGTTCAAGTGCTGCTTTCCCAAAGCACTGAAATTACAATTTTTCAAGGGAATTACTTTTACATGTTCTTTCTGGATGCTGTTACCAAGGGATAAGGAGGAAATGGTACAAAACTACCAACATCCAGAAACATTAGTATTATACTCAAGCTAACTTTCCTTCATTGGGCTTTAAATGTTAAATGTTGTAAGGCAATTTATATACCAGCCTTAGTACTGTATGACTGTTATATTGCATACCAAGTCAGCTGTTTGTCAGACCCCCATCATTTGAAGCAAAATTGGTATGTTGCAATACATATTGTGTCTGCTATGAAACTGATTTAGGGTTTGAATATACTGTACTGGGTTTTATTGAATATACAGTATATAGAATGTTCCAACATATAAAAGTGGAAAAACAGGCCCTATTGTCACACTACTGTTATAGTAATATATGAAGATGGAGTGTGCTTCTATTCTAATTTGTAATGGACATTGCTACAATTAATTGTTCAATTAATTATTATGTTCCTTCCAACAACCAACTATACTCCTAAAATTGATTAATGAAATTTACAAACACATGTGGCAGTCCGTGGATTCGAATATACAAAATAATCAATTATCAACTTTACTACATACAGAATGCAAATATCTTCACATACATGAAACTAATAAAACTAAGCTATAATGGTCTAAATCGGAAGAATATAAAGTAAGGAAAAATCAGTAACTGGAAGAGTAACAGTATATGATTAAAGAAGATATAACACAACTTTTTTTTTAAAACACTTGGAAGGAATAGTATTGTACTAAATTACTGTATTCTTTGGGTTATTAATTAAACATATATCAGCAATACCACCATGCTGGATACATTCTAGTTTCTTCAGGTTATTTATAGCTACAAGGCAGCTGATATTTTCACATTACACTGGTCCTGGCCAGGTTGGGTTTCATCACCTTGGGCTGACGTTTCTGGAGCATTATTGTTCCTCCCACCTTTATCTGCTTCCGATTGGTTTCCTTTCGTATCAGTCTGTATTGATTCGTAACTTACCTGATCACAATCACTCTTACAGTACTTGGATTTGTATGTTCAAATTTATCCTCCGTAGGGTTATTTTCAAGCCGACTACTGCCTAGATTAACCTCTTCCCTCTCCCAATTAACACCATATCCTGGACTTTCCTCCTCAAACTTACCAACAAAGGGATCGTTATCAAACACAGATTGACCGCCACCTTGACTAACTCTCTCCGTTTCTGCTTTGGCCAGCCCACATTGGCCTGTAGAGGATTGCAGATTGAATGCCCGTCTGCCCAAAACCCTTTCTATCATACCGAGAGAGGTGGCCCACAGTCTGTTGGCCAGAAGGGGGTCCAAGGAAGCTTGCGAGGGGGGGCATGGGACACAGTTGCTCACGTAGATGCCACCATATCTAGCCAAATCTACGCTGGCTGCACAGAAAACGGTTGTGGCGCAGGCTTGTTGCTGTCGGAGAGTGTAGGAGAGATCACTTTAAAAATTAATTGTAGAAAACAGAAAGATGAATGACAGTAAAGCAATGGTGTAAATATTTGGTCAAGTATTAATAATACAGTGTTCTGGAAATTGTCAACAATATACTACAGTATACAGTCCTGGACAAGTATACAGTATATGTATACTGTACAGTAATAGACAAGTACAGTATATATTGCTCTACACTACTTTAAGATATAATTACGATGCACAGAACAAGTATTCTGGATAGTATATTGAGCCATAGGTCAAATGATTAAGTTTCACAAACTAAAGGTAAAATAATGTATTCTTATCACAAGGAGCTACTGGAATCGCAATGCTCAGTGACTCTCATTATCGGGAAGAGTTAAGTATTCATCGGCAACAGAGTACTTGATATTACAAAACCAATTATAACTTACTTCCGGTAGCATACTAACCAGGGACTTGGTGAATGGCCGAACAACAGCATGGAGCAGTCTGTAGCCCCACCAGTTACGAGGGAGGCCAGTGAACAAGGCGTTACCAGGGTGGACGGCGTAACAGTTGATACCTCGTTCACCTAAAGCACATACTCGGGTTAGTAGCTAAATGGGGTTTGGAATATCAGAAGCCCGCAGGGAAGAAAAAATTAAGGATAGGTTGAGATACCATTGGCAGAATACTAAAACAAAATACTGCAGCCATCCATCGTTAATCCTACATTAAAGGTCTACAATGCAAGAAAATGGTATTATACATTATAACAAGAATGCTGCAATCGTACTGAAATAAGTTACCGGTACAGAAACACTATAACTTACCGAACCTGCGCTGCATCTCAAAAGCAGTGAGCACGTTGCAGAGTTTGGTGTTACAGTATGCCTCTATGGAGGTGAAGGAGGAGGCGTGGGGCGGTGATAGAAACTCTTCACTTAAGTTATTGCTGGTAAGTGTGGCAAATCTGGAAAAATATATGAAGTTAATCTTCTTAAATGTTTCCCATACCCCTGGTAACTGTTGGACGATGCTGTGATAGTTAACTATACTATATAACCCAGCCAGTTGGTACCTGATAGCACCCAGTGCATGTAATGGCATACTATTACAAGTTTTAACCATGCCAGGTCCTGCCATAATTATGGTAACTTCAGGCTTTATTTTGCAAGTTTTACATTATTATTTCAACACGCTGACTACGGTATGTCCTTTACAGCAGTGACTCTAATCCCTGTAAAACTGTCATGAGGTGCACTGTACACACAAATTTAACTATGCTATCACAGATGTACAGTGGTCCCTCAAATAGCACAACCTGAAGGTGTACTGTGGGCCTTGAAATTTGCAGTACCATAAGTACTATTAAGTGGGGAGATTGTAGGCACCAATCGATCAGGGCTAGACCCAGGTGAGGTTATAGGCATGTGATAAAGAGTCGCTGGAACTCCTGTTTCATTTGCTTGGCCTCTCTTACTGATTTTCTTTGTGCCTCATTTACACTGAGAGCAATCCAGCTAGCTCTCACAAACACCTCCTCCTCCTATCCACTTCACTACACTAAACATGCACACCACACTTCATTCCTCCACACCAAAATTAAAAAAAAACAAAATTATGAATTCTAGCCCAGCCTCGGAGTCCCCAGGGGGGGGACCATAAATGCCCCCACTCCCGACCGACCATCCCCTGACGACCCCACACAATTACCTGGACCTCGGCCTGTTACTCTTTCTATTAATTTCTGCAACATTCGCGGACTTTCCTCTAACTTTCACTCTGTTGAGCACCATCTCTCCTCCTACAAACCTGATCTTCTCTTCCTCACCGAAACTCAGGTGTCTGTAGCAACATCCAGCAGCTCCTTCTCTGTATCCTCCTACTTTCTCTATCCTAGTTTCAAAGCCAGAGGCGGATGTTGTACATATGTGCACAACAAACTCACTTTTTTTTTTTTTTTTTAAGAGACAATGAACGGAGGAAGGAAAAACACAGATAAAACAAAAAGGTCCATGTGCCTAAAGGCATCCTCCATTCATAAAATGTTTGTAACAACTGGATTTATACATTTGTAGATTGTAAGTTTGTGGAAAGCAATTCGAGGGAAGTGAATTCCAAAGAGTAGTAGCTCTGGGGATAAATGAATTCTGATAAGCAGAAGTTCTGCATTGTGGAGGAGAAAGTGTAAATTCATGGGCGCTCTCAGCCGCCCTAGTTCTACGGGGAAAGATGTGGAGAGGCGGCACAATTGAAGCAAGTTCCTCGGAACAATTGCTGTGAAAATATCTGTAGAATAATGCAAGGGATGCAACGTTTCTTCGTATGGCTAATGTAGGAAGGTCCTGTGTGATTGCAGGGTTATTGATTAATCTAATAGCTTTATTTTGAATTTTGTCCAACTGCCTCAATGCAACCACTCCACTTCCACCCCACAGAGGTGAACAGTAATCCATCTGAGAACGCACATGACTTTTATATATCACGGCCAACTGCTCGTCAGTGAAGAATTCTCGAACTCTGTACAGGAGTCCCAGTTTTTTAGAGGCATTCTTAGCAATGCTTCTAACATAATGTGTCCAGCTCAAGTTAGTAGTTAATGTTACACCGAGAATGTCAATACTAGGGGAAGTGGGAATATTTACATCATTAAAAAATATATGGGAGTCAGTGAGATTCTGTCGGTTAGAAAATTTAATGTACTTGGTTTTCTGTGCATTAAAGGAAACTAGATTCTTTTGTCCCCATCCATTAATTCTAGAAAGGTCCTGGTTCAGAGAAATTGCAGTGTTTATTTTTGAATTTATAAGATCGGGTTGGGTGAAAGAATTGGTAAATGTGAAGGAACTGTGGAGTGTTGAGTCATCTGCGTAGGAATGTATTGGATTATGAGTGGTAGATATGAGATCATTGATATGAATGAGGAACAGAATTGGGGCCAAAACTGATCCCTGGGGAACTTGCTCTCGTGTTCCCGATTTCGACTCCTCTGAATTCTCAACTTTATGGCTCAAACTTTCCTGTCATTCTCTTACTAAATATTTCTGTGCTGTCTATCTTTCCCCTAACTCTACCAACTTTCCCAAATTCTTTGACTATCTAAACTCTACAGTGGAACACATTCTATCCATTTCTCCTTTCTCAGAAATCTCCATCTTAGGAGATTTCAACGTTCACCACCGCCAATGGCTTTCCTCTCACACTACTGATCCACCTGGTGAACAAGCCTACGTCTTTTCTATCCTAAATGACCTAGAGCAGTTAGTTCAGCAACCCACCCGCATCCCGGATCGCATCGGAGATCGGCCCAACATTCTTGACCTGTTTCTAACTTCTAACCCTTCTTCTTATACTGTCGATCTTTTCTCTCCTTTGGGCTCCTCCGACCATAAACTTATCTCTGTTACCTGTCCTATCTCTCCAGTACGGCCACCCGATCCTCCTAGCCGGCGGCGCTTGTGGCACTTTGGCGCTGCCGACTGGGAGGCTCTCGGCAGTACTTCTTTGATTTCCCATGGAATGATTTCTGCTTCCGTGGCCGGGGACCCTCGGAGAGTGCTCAACGCATTACCGAGGTAATCCTATCGGGCATGGAAGCATACATTCCATTCTCTTTCTCTCAGACTAATGCTAAAAAATCTTGGTTTACTCACGCCTGTTCTACTGCTGTCCGCAATAAGGAGGAAGCATTCAAACGGTACCGACGCCTTAAAACGCAAGACTCTCATTCTTCATATGTTTCTGCCCGGAATCAAGCCAAATCTGTTCTTCGACTTGCCAAACACTCTTTCATCAATAATAAATGCACTGAACTATCCAACTCTAGCTCTTCCCAAGCTTTCTGGCATCTAGCCAAACACCTCTCCAACAATTTCTTTTCCTCGTCTTTCCCTCCCCTTTCCCACTCTGATGGCACAACCATCACTTCTTCCTCTGACAAAGCTAAACTCTTCGCTCAAACTTTTGCTAAAAACTCCACCTTGGATGATTCCGGTGCTATTCCTCCCTCTCCGCCCTCCTCTCTCTTACTTATGCCTAATATCCTAATCTCTTCTAAAGATGTACTTTCTACCCTCTCTGGGCTTAACACTAATAAGGCGTACGGTCCGGACGGTGTTCCTCCTGTTGTTCTCAAAAACTGTGCTTCCGTGCTAACTCCCTGCCTAGGCAAACTCTTTCGTCTCTGTCTATCCTCTAACATCTTCCCTTCATGCTGGAAGTTTGCTCACATTCAACCTGTCCCAAAGAAGGGTGACCGCTCTCAATCCTCCAACTATCATCCAATTGCTCTCATCTCTTGTCTTTCTAAAGTTTTTGAAACTATTCTTGCTTCCAAATTTCTTAAGCATTTCTCTTCTCATAATCTGCTCTCAGATCGCCAGTATGGCTTCCTTAACCTGACAAGCGCGATATAGACCTAGGTGCTAGGGTAGTTATTTGTGCATTTCTAGCCCTGGATTCTGACAGAATTCGTTATATTTACAATATAAAGCATTATTTGTTTTCGGTATGCTTTTATTTTACATATATGATGTATATATGAACCTTCAAGAGTGCTAAAATAAGTGGGAAAAGCATTTGGGTGGTGAAAAACGAAGATATTGGCCACCCGGTCATAATCTCAGGCGAGAGAGAGCCACAGGCAGCCCTCCCCTCTCGCTGTCTGGGAGTCAACTGAGACGAGCGGGGCGGTGTGTGCCGGTGTCTGGGTGTTGCATAACGATCTTTTATGCAACCCACTTGTGCTACATTATCGCGGGAGAGAAAAATAACCGATAAATGATGATAATAAGAGGATAAATAGGTGATAATTGAGGAGGGGGGGAGGGGGGAATAAGGTGGGGAAGGAGGGGAGGGGGAGGGGTGAGAAACACATGGATGAGTACTAGAGGGGAATTATCTCACCTAGAGACAAAATCCTTTGTTTTGATAGGCCCTTTTTTTTTTTGGATGGCTTTTTTTATGGTCTTGCTTCCGTGAGGCCTATCGCGTTCCCTATAGGAAGCCTTCCGTGAGGCCTATCGCGCTTGCCGGGTTAAGGGTCGCTCTACTGGTGATCTTCTTTCATATCTTACTAACTCTTGGTCATCCTCCTTTCGGGACTTCGGTGAGACTTTTTCTATTGCACTAGACATATCGAAGCCTTCGATAGAGTCTGGCATAAATCTTTAATTTCTAAACTACCCTCCTTCGGTTTCTATCCCTCCATATGTGCCTTTGTCTCCACTTTCCTTTCCGGCCGTTCCATAGCCGCGGTTGTGGACGGCCATTGTTCACTTCCTCACCCTATAAACTCCGGTGTTCCTCAGGGCTCTGTCCTATCTCCTATTCTCTTTCTAATTTTTATAAATTATCTCCTTAACTGTACCTTAATTCCTATCCATTCATATGCAGACAACTCAACCTTGCACTACTCCATTAGTTTTTCAGAACGCCCCAGCCAGCAATCCCTCAACGACAAACGTAATGAAGCCATAGTACTCTTAAATTCTGATCTAAATACTATTTCCAATTGGGGCAGAGAAAACCTTGTTAACTTTAATGCTTCCAAAACCCAATTTCTCCATCTATCTACCCGTCAGGATCTCCCAGCGGACTATCCCTTATTCTTCAACAATACAAAAATCAACCCTTCATCTTCTCTCAATATTCTTGGTGTCTCTTTTTCTTCTGCTCTCATTTGGAAGGACCATATTACCAGTCTTGCTAAGGCAGCCTCCCAGAAGCTGGGTGTGCTCAACCGCCTTAGGGGGTTCTTTTCCCCTGCACAGCTTCTTGCTCTGTACAGGGACATAGTGCGCCCTTGTATTGAGTATTGTTCACATGTGTGGGGAGGTTCCTCTCACACCGCTCTCCTAGACAAAATTGAAAGGAAGGCCTTTCGTATCATTAACTCCCGTCCACTCACCAACTCTCTGCAATCTCTCTCTCTCCGCCGCAATGTTGCATCTCTCTCGCTATTCTATCGCTACTATAATAATCAGTGTTCCTCAGAGCTATCCCAGTGCATACCACCTCCTTTACGTAGGGCACGTGGTACCCGTCTTGCAACTCAATCCCACCCCTACTCTGTGCAACTCTCCAACCCAAGAGTGAAACGTTACTCTCAAACTTTCTTCTACTCAACAGCTGAGCTCTGGAACTCTCTCCCAGAATCAGTCTTTCCCTCTTCCTATGACTTAAATTGCTTCAAACTCTGTGTGTCCAGGCATTTTTGGCTCGAACGTCCCTTGATTTTGGCCCTGTCACTCTTTCAACTATGGGGGAGGCACTCGCTATAGGCAGTTCTGCCTTTTGCCTCCCTCAATCACATAGAAAAAAAAAAAAAAAAAAAAAAAGTATACAAAATACTGTTGGTACAGTAATTGTACATAAATATACAATATTTCTTTCAAATCAAACATATACTAGTACAGTATTACAATGTGAGCCAGCTAGTAACCAAGACATGCCCATGCATATCATGAAATTGCCTTTTCATTCAATACCAAAAGTAAATATAGTACAGCACTAACCTGTGTGCCTCTGCCGACACAAATATAACCCTGGCGGCCCTATTGAGGTGTGGTGCCAGGAGGAGGGCCAGGTAGAGCTGTGACAGATGGTTCACCTGACAGGTGGTCTCGTACCCATCACTGGTTACCTCGTGGCAACCCGCCAGCACTCCCGCATTCAGGATCAGGATGTCACAGGTGCTGGTAAATTGGTAATTAAAATGTAAAACTTGCAAACTAAACAAATCAAAACTGGGACAAAGACAATATAAAGTCAAATTAACTTATCAAAATCGCTTCGCTATGGTTAATATACTGGAATCCCCTAACCCACTCAATAGTATGAAGAACTTAGTAGTTGTGTTTTTTTAGTTATCATGTAGGAATAGGTTTTTACACCATACCCGAAAGAGGAGTTATGAAGCTCCGATCTTATTTTCAACCATCTTGACAATTTTACTAACACGCTTAAACTTCATTTGATGCGAAAATAGCCTCCCGAAAATTTACCATGGGCGGGAGTTGAACCCGAGACCCTTGGGTTATGAGGCAGTCACTCTACCAGTTAGACCAATATACTACGAATTACACAAACGAAAACTGATTAAAAGATCATACTAATGGATCATACTAAATACAAGACATAATCTTGGTATATTTAATTTTGTCCTAAAAAATATTCTGGGCAGAGCCAAGTGGTATCCAGAGACATCTAGTGGTCAGCAAAAAACTATATGCGAAGGGTTCTAATTGGCCTGTATATTCCCACACCTATTACCTGATTGACTCATGATCCCAAATGGAAGCAATATAACAGATTACAATACAGTAGTCAGATAAAAGACACACCTGAACCTAAGAGCGAGAGTGTGAGCGAAGGTGCGGACACTGGCAAGGGAAGTAAGGTCCAGGTGTAAGGCGTGACAGGTGGCACTGGGTCGCTGGGACTGTAGGAGACCTATGGCGGCCTCGGCTTTGTTCACATCACGACAAGCAAAGATTACCGTACACCCGTGGTAGGCCAGGGACCGCGCTGTCTCATAACCTGGAATATAGTTAGTGTAGTAAATTTAACCCTCACAGACTGGTTTCGCATTCTATAAGATATCCCAAAAATCTGGGCGATTTGGTCAAAAAACTTCTACTCCTAGGCTACCGTATCTATGTTATTTTAACTGCTACTGCATCGCCACACATCTCCAAGCGTAGATGTGTTTCGTACCTGTAGACTGGCATTGAGTAGAGCTCTCTAAATCAACTGGTTCAGCTGTAATGACGATTTCCGTGGAGAGAGTTTCGAGGCGATGTTAGCAATATGACACACTTTTCACTACTGAATTTGGCTTAGCAGACCACACAATAACAAACGACGCCTTTTCTTCTTGTGTTTGGAGGTGCGCGGCGTCGCTCCGACCGGCTGTGTTTATATGCGTCGGACGGACGCCTTTCAAAACAAACTTACAGGCTTTCAAGCATACGGTGCTCAAGAGCCCATCCGTGTTCCGGGTCTGAGGGGTTAATGTAAGATACTGAAATGCAAACCTGGTCATTAACCCTCGGAATCCGGGAGGCCTCATATGAGGCAAAATGCGCGGGTAAAAATCGCCGCTAAAATCGGCATAACACGGCAACCATGCGTCGTATCGATGTCGTCTCAACAGCATTCTACAGACAACAAAAAGTTCTACAATTTGAAAAAAATTGACTGCTCTAGGTGGTCTCAATCATTAGTTACTGAATTATGAAGTATGCCTGTACCAAAAGGGCCCCGGACACAGCGATCGGGATCATATGAGGGCCCCCCGGATTTCGTGGGCTAAAGGCTACCCTACCATACATATTTGTATCAAACCAAACTTACAGTTGTGAGCAAAAACAAAATTATATTTGATCCCCAGTGGATTCTGAAAGTTTGGCCTGAAAATTTGCAGTAAAACCACCGCAAATATAAACTTGTCCATTACCCGGAGCTTACCTATCCCAGAGTTAGCACCAGTCACCACTGCCACTTTCCCCGTCAGATCTCGTCCATGTAAAACCTGGATACCAGTGGAAGACGCGTCAAATCGCTGCCGCAGGTCATTTACAGAGCGGGACTCCTCGATCGCAAAAGCCAGCCTGGGGTCGGTATAGGTTGTCTTGTGGTTGACATGGTCTACAAAGAATACCTTCCCGTCTTCTTTGATTTGACGCTCCCACCCAAATGGAAGCTCTGAGGAGGAAGAGACTAAAATTAACTTAAGATCAAAGCAGATTTGTAATTTTGTATATTAATATATGAGGTTCAGAGTACTGTATTCTATTATTACTGTACAGTACTATACAACACTGTAGTACCGGTATAAAAAAAAACAAAAAGCGAATTGTTCTAACCGCCTGTGACGCGTTTTCTCTTCTCAGTGCGAGGATGGTGCCACTGTGTTGTCTTCGTGCCATGGCTGTTAGGGAGAGGTCATATTATTTAACTCACTATCACTCCCTCTTTTACTCACTCACTCTCTCTCTCATTTACCAGTACTGTATACAGTAGTACTGTACTGTACACTATTTCATCATTCTTTTCTCACCTTTTTAGGATAAACATACTGTAGTCCCATCCTGAATGCCTATATCTCTATCTCACTCTTTCTCTCCATATATATATATATATATATATATATATATATATATATATATATATATATATATATATATATATATATATATACAGTATATATATATATAGAGAGAGAGAAAGAGAGAGAGAGTATATATATTTATTTATTTACTTATTTATATTAATGTATTTCTCTGTCTCCATCCCCACTCTCACACTCACTCTCTCTGTTTTTATCTTATTTACCATAGAAAACAAAACCAGCAACTCCTCATCCTCACTGTCTGTTTCTGTTAAATCTATCCCATCTCAATTTTTCCCCTCCCCTTTCTTTCTCTTTCCATTTTGTTTTCACTTCCTTTTCCTTTGTTTCTCGGTTTGACTTCTCTCTATCAATCTCCTCTCTTTGTTTTAATATATTTCTACTTTATTTTGTCATCTTTCTTTCCCTTCTCCCTCTTCCTGAGCATAAAGACAAAACCCCGCAGTACATCTCTCCTCCCAGCTTGGAGCCATCTCATCATCACCGTCTGTTTCTGATAAATCCATCACATCTCCCCCCCCTCTTTCCTCTTTCTTTCACATATCTCTCACTATAATTTTTTTTATTCTCGATGTTTTAGTCCGTTCCTCTCTCTTCCTGTTCTCTTTCATCTCACTTTCATTCTCTTTTTTGTTTCTCTATATCGATCTTACTGAGTGTACTAGACAAAACCATCCGCGTATATCTCTCCTCCCAGCCTGGAGCCATCTCATCCTCACTGTCTGTTTCTGGTAAATCCATCACATCTCCTTCCTTTAGCTTCTGTCTTACCTTTCGTCTCTCTTTTTTCTTTCATTCAAAATCTTCTTCACTTTCTTTCCCTCTCCTTCCCTTCCTCTCTCATTTTTTCCCTCTCTTCCCATAACCCTCTCTTACTGAGCATAGAAGACAAAACCATCCGCTGTGCATCTCTCCTCCCAGCCTGGAGCCATTTCATCCTCACTGTCGGTTTCCGGCAAATCCATCACGTCTTGCAATTGCCCTGTAAAATTTGTACAGTTATCATACAAAGAAAAACAATTTACTATTCAAGTAACCTTTCGCGACGATTTGCACGCTCTGGGTCACTACCGTTCATGTTCGCTTCTAATTTGACTGCTTTTGGGTTGAGGGTGGGACCATCAACCCCCAGGACTTATTGTCATCAT
Source organism: Paralithodes platypus (assembly GCA_032716605.1). Classification (NCBI taxonomy): domain Eukaryota; kingdom Metazoa; phylum Arthropoda; class Malacostraca; order Decapoda; family Lithodidae; genus Paralithodes; species Paralithodes platypus. The sequence continues at coordinate 53,546,432 of CM064568.1, read as the reverse complement.
CATAAATATTACCAGCAGGGGGCAAATAACAGCTGGCTGTGGGTTAATTTTGGATAAAAACGGTCAAATTAGACATGTCATGACTGAGAACGTGCGAATACTGGTACTGTGTAGAATAAAATAATACCGGTAGTGTACTAATGTACTGTATATTCTTAGACAAATAAATTTGCTAAGTTCCAATTAATAGGTCTGTTTCATGATACAGTATTACTATACACACTCTTTGATTACAAGTGTCAAACTGAAAAATGGAAGGATGTCAATATATATTTTGTTAACTGAACTACATAAATTTAGCACCTATAAACACAGATAGCCTATGATTGATGCAATTTTTAACGCCAAGCACTCCTTTGATTGACAGGGCTAGGGCGTGCCCTTGTTACAAGGTCTTTACTGGGGTGCACAGTCGGTCGGGCCGCGGCATGGTTGGGCCACGGCGTACTTTATATTTGCCCCCCTGCTGGCAATTTCTATGATGATGACAATAAGTCATGGGGGGTGAGGTGGGACAAAGCCTTCCCTCAACCCATTATTATATCCCACGGCAGTCAAAATAGACGAGAACGTGATTGGGATTATACGAGTAATATAAACACTACATGGGCGGCGGCCTGACCGTCAGGCGGCCCAATTGGGATGCAGCCCAACCGCCATGGGACGTTTACTGGTTATTTGCCACAATCACTAAACCTTAGTGTCCTATTGACGTCTACCAGTAGCGCGGCATTAATACTTAGGCCTACGGATTTGCACTTGCCAGCTTCTTTTGATTCACATTTTTCGGGAAGGATGTAGCCTAGTATCTGGGCGGACGGTCGTCATGTTTAGGCTACATAGGTCGTGAGCTCGCGGTTATGTTCCCTTCTATTTTTTCTGTTATTTGCTCCCTGCTGGCAATATTTATCTTTGTCCCCCCTTAACCCAATTTTTGTATCCCACAGCAGTCAAAATAGACTGGAACATGATCGCAAGCGTGCGAGTACAGTAGTGTTAACATGGCGGGCGGTAGCCTATGCCCGAATACTACATCCTTAGGCTACCCATTTTTTTTTTTTTTTATGTTTTCTAGAGGTGAATTTCTAATGACATAAAACACTCAAAGAATGTGTACCTCAATATTACATTTAGAGCTTGTAAAGAGAACCCCAACACAGAAAGTGGTTTATTATAGCCTAGGCTAGGTCCATATTACCTTGGCAACTTTACAAACACCTAGGCTACAATGGATCTGCCTGGATTAGGCCTAGGCCTACTTGCTAATTGTTATTATTAGAATTAGAAACTTGTCCGTGTGAACCGGCCTTCTGAATTAAATTTATTAGAAGCCTTCTTGTTTACCCTTCTTCTTCTTCTTCTTCTTCTTTTTGTGGAGTTGCTGTCCCCTCTCAAAGCCAGCTCACCTATGCACCGGTGACTTCTCCAGAAACAGATAGAGCTAGATTTAAGAATTAGTTTAGAAATGATGTAGTCGTAGAAAGGATAGTTAAAGACAAAGAATTGAAGTATATAGCTTAAGCAGAACTCTCCCCTCCTTATTTTACCCCCTCCTCCACCCCCCAATATCTTGTTCTCTCCTTATCTTAATTTATCTTTTCCCCTCTCTACTATTTAATCTCATTTTTCTTCCTCCCCCGCTCTGGTCCCCTTCTCCCCCCTCACCCTATTCTATCCTATTCCGTTTTCTCTTCTGCCACACCTGCTCCAGGAATCTTTTCACTACCTTCATTCTTTTCCCCATTTCCCCATCTACCCCCTCTTCTGTCTCGAGACCTAACACAAATTTTACACCCTCATCCTCCTCCTCTTTCTGCTCTTCCCATTCCCTCTCCCCTACTTCAGAGAGAAGCTTTTACTCTGCAAACCCAGCTATAAAAGAATGAGTAGGACTGTAGGGGAAGAAAGAAAGAATGGCGTTGGTGTAAATGGATGAGGGTGTACCATTTTGTGGGCATGCTAAGAACAAATAATATAACGATGTTTAATTTGTAACATGGCATGATAAGATGAATGGGCTTGAATTAATATATCACATTACAGTAATAAATGTCAGTAACAGGTCGTCAACATCGTGATCTGGTAACATTTTTTCCCGCCAAATATCATTATATCAGATTATCAGCTGTTTGAGAATTGTTGGAAGTGGTGGTTGCCTAGTGAAGTGTTCAATATCTTACAGTAGGCTAGAGTGTAAGTATATTTTGTTGATAATATTTGGTAATTAAATAGAAAACATCTAGGCCTAGGCCTAATACAATAATTTGAGCAGTGTGTACAGGTTACTAGACTAGCAATCATGGCAATGTTGAGCGGCTTTAAAGCAAGGACTGCTTTATGAAAAAATTAACTTAGCCTAGGCTATTCTCTGCTATTTAGGCCTAAGTACTATTTTCCAGGGTAAACCTTAAGAAAGAGGTCATCAACCTTTGGAAGCTAGGATAGGAAAGGTTAGGTTGGCTTAAGCTAGTTTAGTTAAGGCTAATCGATATTTACCCCCTGCTGGCAACATAGGTCTAGCCTAGATGATGATTTCAAAATTCAATAGGCCTAAGTCATAGGGGGGGGGGGGGGGAAGAGACATCCAACCCTGAAAAAGCATGAAAAATAAGGGTGTGAGCCTTTTCTCTATAGCCTAGGCGGCTAGGCCTAGGCTAATTACCGATTTGTGTACCGTCCGCTTTGTGTACAGTACAGGCCAAGGCTAGTCGCACGCTCGCAGTTACATTCGCGTTTAATTTGACTGCTGTTATTTGCGGTAGCATTCAAGGAGACTACTGCAGGACTCGTCTTCTTCTTCTTACCTCTGACCGGGTATAGGCTTCGGGCCTTCGGCTATCCTAGTGTTTACTAGCCTATACCCCTTTGAAAGGACATTAACCTAGCCTAACCTAACAACCTTACCTAACTTATCCTAGTATTATAGGTGGGGGCTGCTGCCCCCACACCCCCGCTTTGACTTAGATTTTTGGTGTATTTGTCTGTGAAGTGGGTATTTCTCAATTTGTTGATAACGAAAATCCTCGGTAAGGTTAGGAGTAGTGGGCGTACCACTACCAACATACAGCATAACTCATCTATAAAACATTAACCTAACCAAACAACCTAACCTAACCTAACCTAACCTAACCTAACCTAACCTAACCTAACCTAGCCTAGCCTAGCCTAGTATTCATGTAGTACTAGGTTAGGTTAATGTTTTATAGATGATTTATGCTGTATGTCGGTAGTGGTACGCCCACTACTCCTAATCTTACCAAATCCTCCATGCGGACTATATGGCGAATCTATTGGTGCCTATTTTCCCTAATAAATTGTTTCTCATAACGTCGCACTAGTGTCCTTGAATATTATCTTATTTGCTCCTGTTGGTGGCCTGGTGCTATATATGATGATGATAAGTCATGGGGGATGAGGGTGGGGTGGCAAAGCTCCCCTCAACCCATTATTGTATCACACGGCCAATGACAACAATTTACCCAACACTTGGCCATTGGATACAATTATAGTTGAGGTAATGACTTATTTTTGTCATCATATATTCCTAGGCTATTACCAGCAGGGGCAAAAGACAGCAAATAACAACATTCAAATTAAACGCAAATGGGTAAGGATGTAGTATTCGGGCGTACTGCCCGCCTTATTTACACTACTCGGTATGCTCGCGATCATTTTCCCGTCCATTTTGACTGCCGTGGGATTATGGATACAATAATAGATTGAGGGAGGGGGCTTTGCCTCCCCCCCCCCCCATGTCTTAACCTCTGAAGTGCGCATGGGGGTAATTAGACATCTCTCCCTGTGCGCATGTATTTGAGGTGTTTCCGTCACTAAAATATTCATTGTACCATTAATAGCATTAATACTTATCCATATGTGCCTATTATGGGTTGATTATAAAGGTATTAACCTGAAACAACAATAAAACGAGTGAAAACAGCGTTTGGATAGTCAAAATCGGAGATATAGCCCGCGAATTGTATAATGTATGGGTGAGGCAAGCTGCTTTCCCGCCAATTTCCCCCAAGGCCACTGAGACACAGTCGATCGATACTCTCTCTCTCGCACTCGCTTGCCATCAGTGATGACAACACCCTGCTTGCAACTCGCTAATGTTAGCACGAAAATATACCTCAGAATAAGGGAATAACAGGGAAAATAGGTGATAACTGAAGGAGAGGAGGAAAGTGGGGAAGGAGGGGAGGTAGAGGACTGAGATTTTGCATGGCCCAGGGGCCAAAAAAAAAAAAAAAAAAAAAAAAAAAAAAAAAAATCTATATCAAAAGTTGATTTTTTTTTTCACTCACTCTTAAGAGTCTCCCCGCAGTTCCCGGGTTAAGAACAAAAGAACATAAGAAAATGGGAGTCTGCAGAAAGCCGATTGGCCTAAGCAAGGCCGATCCCTGTCCCACACAACCCCAATTACAAAGCCCAATTATAGGCTCAACACTCTAATCACTGAGGATTATCTTACCAAAACGGTTAGAGATTAACGCAGGATTACGGGGTCTGCAGAGCGCTGATTGGCCCAACCCGGCTGATCCCCCTTCACACCCAACCCTTCTCGTCCATATGCTTATCCAATTTTATCTTAAAGCTCCCTACCGTTTTTAATCCCACTATAGCACTTGGTAGTCCATTCCACCCATCTACAACTCTGTTACCAAACCAATATTTGCCTATATCTTTTCTGAAACAAAATTTATCTAATTTGAAACCATTGGTACGAGTTCTTTCGCTATCACTAAGCTTTAGTACATTTGTCATGTCCCCTTTGTTAATCCCACTAACCCACTTGAACACCTCTATCATATCCCCTCTAACTCTGCGTCTCTCTAACGAATGTAAGCCTAATTTCTTCAACCTTTCTTTATACGGAAGATTTCTAATATTATGGATCATTTTTGTCATTCTACGTTGTACTCTCTCCAATGAATCTATGTCCATTCTGTAATAAGGACACCAAAATTGAACAGCATAATCCATATGGGGTCTCACTTATGACAAGTAAAGTTTTAAGATAACATCAGCAGTTCTGTTACTCACACTCCTAGAGATGAACCCGAGAATCCTGTTTGCCTTGTTTCGAACGCTTATACACTGTTTTCTAGGCTTCAAATCATTGCTAACAAACACACCTAGATCTTTCTCACAATTTGAGTTTTCTAATTCCATATTAGCTAGTTTATATTTAACATTTGTATGCATCTTCCCTATCTTTAACCCTTAAAAAGCGGCGCTCGACTTGCACCAATTTGCAGCAAGTTAGGAGCATTATTAAGGCTTTTAAAGGGTTAAAATCGAGTGCAAATGGCCGGACAGCCGACTCCCAGGGCTTACCGCCGCACACTGACTCACCCTCCCTGTGTTCTTGAGAGGACGGCAGCGTAGCCAGTAGTGAGCATAGCTGGGAAAAATATACCGCTATACGCTAAACTCCCATGTTCGTGGCACCACTGCATTAGAACCACGAGTGCTACGTAGCTCGTTCTGGTCTCATTTTGAAGCTTTTAGCGCCTAGTTTTTTGCTGAATAAATTTCTTTTCATGCAGATACTTGATTGATCATTTAGGAGGGCCTGAATATGCCCAAATGAGCCAAAAACACCCCGCTAAAGAAGGGTTAATACCTTGCATTTGTCAATGTTAAACTTCATCTGCCAATTTACGGATCATTCGTGTAAGGTATCTAGATCCCTTTGGAGGCACTCTATATCTCTATCTGAATCAATTGTTCTCCCCATTTTGGTATCGTCTGCAAATTTACTTATCCTAATAGTTATACCTAAATCAAGGTCATTTATGTATATAACAAACAACAGAGGACCTAATACAGATCCCTGGGGGACACCACTTTTGACTGCTCCCCATTCTGACTTCGTACCATTTATGCTGACTCTCTGCTTCCTACCAATTAGCCATGACCTAATCCATCCCAACAACGCCCCTCCTATTCCATGCGCCTCAACCTTTCTCATCAATCTCTCACATGGGGGACTCTATCGAAAGCTTTACTGAAATCTAAATATATTATATCATATGACTTGTTATTATCTACTGCTTCATATACCTCTGAGAAAAAACTAAGCAAATTAGTAAGGCAAGAACGTCCCTGAGTGAATCCATGCTGAGAAGAATTTATTAAATTAAATGTATCTAAGTGGTTTCTAATTTTGCTAGCAATAATTGACTCTAGTAGCTTTCCTATGATTGATGTAAGACTAATGGGACGGTAATTGGATCATTTGGATGCTATTAATTTGTCACCTTTTTTGAAGATCGGAACTACGTTTGCAATCTTCCAAGCTTCTGGAACTATACCTGTCTCTAATGACTTGTTAAATAGAAATGTTAATGGGTAACTTAACTCATCCCTACATTCTTTTAATACTCTAGCATATACCTCATCAGGACCAGGCGATTTATGAGGTTTCAGTCTGTCAATTTCCTTAAGCACATCATTTCTACTTATAGTAACCGTACTTAACCTATTTTCTATACTATCGCTATATACCTTACTGACTTCTGGAAACTGTGCCAAATTTTCATTATTGAAAACGGAAAGTAATTGACTATTTAATGTACTGCACATTTCTAAATCATTTTCTGTCATTTCTCCTATTGAAGTTTTAAGGGGACCAATTACATCTCTAACCTTGGATTTATATAGTTGGTAAAAAGCTTTAGGATTATTTTTTGAGTCATTGGCAACCTTAATTTCATAATTTCTTTTTTCTTTCCTACTGTAATATCCTTTTTTACCTGTCTTGATAGATTCTGATAGTAAGCAAGTAGGTGAATTTCGCCTTTCCTAATTTTTCTATATATTCCTCTCTTTTGTCCTAGAAGATCTAATAGTCTATTATTCATCCATTTGGGTTGGTTCTGTGTTGATCTAAATTTTCTTTTGGGGATGTATTTATTTTGTGCATTGAATACTGACTCGATAAAATTAACGTATGTATCTACCAAGGTTGATCTCTCTTCCTGACTTAAGATGACAGGTGCCTGAAAAGGGGTACACTCATTTGGACACCTGGATCGACTTAATTTTTTGACCATAGGGTCCGCTAATAGGGCTCTTCTTAACCCACCATAATTGGCTTTTCTGAAGTCAGGTATTAATGTTGTATTCTCTCTGGTATTACCTTTCCATTGTATATTAAAATACACAGAATTGTGGTCACTATTTCCTAGGTGGTCCCCTATCTCTACATTATTTACCATATGTTCATTGTTACTGAAAACTAAATCGAGAATATTATTACCTCTAGTCGGCGTATCTATGAATTGAAATAAAAAACTATCTTGTACTACCTCTATAAACTCCTCAGATTATTAGATTAGATATCAGATTATTATCTTATTGTCATCATCATATATATTGCCAGCAGGGGGCAAATAACAGAAAAAAGAATAGCCATTAAAATAGAAGGGAACATAACCGCGAGCACACGCCCGATGTAAACATGAAGACTGTACACCCGGATACTACATCCTTCTCCGCGAATGTACCTGCGAGCGTTGCCGTTTGACTATGTAATCAAATCGGACGGTACGCCCGCGTACACAACTCTTACCAATATTTTTCCCCATTACAGTATCCAACAATCTTAATACACTCAGATGTATGTCATTTTCAGAGTAAAAAAACAAACATTATTGCCTTGGGATACAGGATGTTCCCCCCCCCCCATGACTTATTGTTATTGAAATCAGCATCTATTTTTTCCAGTAAGGATAGCCGCTTACCAGTAGTAAGAGTTTTTACCTCCGTCAAGAGGGAGAGCTTTTTCCTTTATACTGTGCTTTTATAATATGCACATGAGATGCATTTCCGGTGCTTGACACAAATTTTGACATGATCTTTACAACATCCTTATTCTATAATAATTCTATTGAGAACAAATTTGTGGTGTAGTTTCGGTAATAAATACCCAAATATACCTGTTACCGGTACTTTTTATATTTAATTTATATAAGCCTATGTACCGGTACAGTATATTTTCTTATATACGGTATGCTATAGTCTATCTATACGGTACCGTACCAGTTTTTAATTTTTTGTTTGTTTGACACACCATTAGCCTACTCCCATATCATCACTTCACAGAGTCAACATGGAGGATAACATTTACCAGATGTTGGAAGAGCGGGTGGCAAGGAGCGAGAGAGGAGGCCCAGACTCGGATGTGGAGGAGATCAGTGACGATGATGACGGTGGACAGGGTAACCCGGATCTGGAGGCCTTGGAAGTTCCTGACCCTGAGAGAGGTAATAAAAGATTATGGGGTAAGGGGAGCTTTTTAGTTTCCACCCTAGACCTCCATCAAGCTTAAAAAAGGACCCCCCTTTGAGATAAATGTGTAAAAAAAAAAAATCTATAGAAAAATCTCCCAGCCAAAGGCCAGTTCCTCCCAAATTACAGACTCGCTATCGCTCGCCAGGAAAGAATCTACACCTAGACTAAGTGGCACAAGAGGTCTTAAAGTTGATATAAATGGGGCAAAATGTCTTAAAATCATCAAATTAATGGGGCTAATGTCTTAAAATCTCAAAACAAATGGGGCTAAATATGAGGGAGAAGGGGGTCCGAAAGTAAACCTCGCAAGTGAAAATCTCCCTTTAAGAGGGAGAGGAAGTAAGGAAGGAAGGTCCAAGATGTAACTGTGTGAGAGGAGAGAGAAAAGAAGGAGGGGAGAGGAAGAGAATATTGAAGGATGTACCAGTAATGTGCGTGTGTTTGTGTGAGAGAGAAAGAGAGGGTGGCCGGGACTCGGGAAGTGAGAGAAAGAGGTGAAGCAGATGCAGAGGAACCCAAATTTGAATGCTTAGTGATTTTTTATCCTGCAAAAGGAAGAAAAGCATAATTACAAATGACAAGATCCCACTGTGAATACATGCATACATACATAAAATGTTAAGACTGAGTGCTCCACACATGTGCAGTTTCAGTCTCTTGTGAATACCAAAGCATCTTACCTATTGTGGTCATTAGGATTTAGGTTGTACATTATCTTTCATTACGATAAAAGATACACTAATATGACCGAACAAGTAGGAGGGGCGGGGGTATAGCAGTGTTTGTCAGGAATACATTAAAAAGCTGTATTAAATCAGGTATTAGACTAAATAATGATAATAAAAGTGTTTGGGTAGAGGTTAACGAAGGTAGTGAGACCATAGTTATTGGAGTTATATATAGGCCGCCTAATATGAGTAGAAATGGCGGAACATCGTTATGGGAGGAAATTAAAATAGCATCAAGGTTTAGCAATATGTGCATTATGGGGGATTTTAATTTTCCGAACATTGATTGGCAGCACCAAATAGGCGACTCCGATTCAGTAGAGTTTATTGAGGTAGTACAAGATAGTTTTTTATTTCAATTCATAGATACGCCGACTAGAGGTATTAATATTCTTGATTTAGTTTTCAGTAACAATGAACATATGATAAATAATGTAGAGATTGGTGACCACCTAGGAAATAGCAATCATAAATCTATTTATTTTAATATACAATGGACAGGGAATGCTAAATAGAATACGACACTTATCCCAGATTTCAGTAAAGCCGATTATGGTGGGCTAAGAAGAGACTTAAGGGTGGACCCTATTGTTAAGCAATTAAGTCAGGATATGCCAGAGTTAAACTTTCCACCTACATATAACCAGTTTATTGCTTCACTCCACAATGCTCAAAATAAATATTTCCCTAAAAGAAGATTTAGATCGACGCAGAACCAACCAAAATGGATGACTAATAAGCTAATAGATCTTATAGGAATAAAGAAAGGCGAAAATCATCTACATATATACTATCAGACTCTATCAAGACAGGTCAAAAAGCAAATCAGGAAAGCAAAAAGAAATGATGAAATAAGGATAGCCAGTGACTCAAAAAATAACCCTAAAGCTTTTTACCAACTATATAAATCTAAAGTTAGAGATGTAATAGGTCCCCTAAAAACTTCAATAGGAGAAATAACAGAAAATGATTTAGAAATGTGCAGTACATTAAATAGTCAGTTTCTTTCCGTTTTCACTAATGAAAATTTGGCACAGATTCCAGAAGTCAATATGGTATATAGTGATAGTATAGAAAAAATGTTAAGTACAGTTAGTATAAGTAGAAATGATGTGCTTAAGGAAATTGATAGACTGAAACCTCAAAAATCGCCTGGTCCTGACGAGGTATATGCTAGAGTATTAAAAGAATGCAGAGATGAGTTAAGTAGCCCATTAGCATTTTTATTTAACAAGTCATTAGAAACAGGTTTAGTTCCAGAAGCTTGGAAGCTTGCAAATGTAGTTCCGATCTTCAAAAAAGGTGATAAATCGATAGCATCCAATTACCGTCCCATTAGTCTCACATCAATCATAGGAAAGTTGCTAGAGTCTATTATTGCTAGGAAAATTAAAAGCCACTTAGAAAAATTTAACTTGATAAATTCTTCTCAGCATGGATTCACTCAGGGACGTTCTTGCCTTACTAATTTGCTTAGCTTTTTCTCAGAGGTATATGAAGCAGTAGATAGTGACAAGTCATATGATATTATATATTTAGATTTCAGTAAAGCTTTCGACAGAGTCCCTCATGAGAGATTGATGAGAAAGGTTGAGGCACATGGAATAGGAGGGTCGTTGTTGGGATGGATTAGGTCATGGCTAATTGGTAGGAAACAGAGAGTCAGCAAAAATGGTACCAAGTCAGAGTGGGGAGCAGTCAAAAGTGGTGTCCCCCAGGGATCGGTATTAGGTCCCATGTTGTTTCTTATATACATAAATGACCTAGATTTAGGTATAACTAGTAGGATAAGTAAATTCGCAGACGATACTAAAATGGGGAGATCAATTGATTCAGATAGCGATATAGAGTGCCTCCAAAGGGATCTAGATACCTTACATGAATGGTCAGTAAATTGGCAGATGAAGTTTAACATTGACAAATGCAAGGTATTAAAGATAGGGAAGATGCAAACAAATGTTAAATATAAACTAGCTAATTTAGAATTAGAAAATTCAGACTGCGAGAAAGATCTAGGTGTGTTTGTTAGCAATGATTTGAAGCCTAGAAAACAGTGTATAAGCGTTCGTAATTTATAAGGCAAACAGGATTCTCGGGTTCATCTCAAGGAGTGTGAGTAACAGAACTGCTGATGTTATCTTAAAACTTTACTTGTCATTAGTGAGACCCCATATGGATTATGCTGTCCAATTTTGGTGTCCTTCTTACAGAATGGACATAGATTCATTGGAGAGAGTACAGCGTAGAATGACAAAAATGATCCATAATATTAGAAATCTTCCGTATGAAGAAAGGTTGAAGAAATTAGGTTTACATTCGTTAGAGAGATGCAGAGTTAGAGGGGATATGATAGAGGTGTTCAAGTGGGTTAGTGGGATTAACAAAGGGGACATGACAAATGTACTATAAAGCTCAGTGATAGTGAAAGAACTCGTACCAATGGTTTCAAATTAGATAAATTTCGTTTCAGAAAAGATATAGGCAAATATTGGCTTGGTAACAGAGTTGTAGATGGGTGGAATGGACTACCAAGTGCTATAGTGGGATCAAAAACGGTAGGGAGCTTTAAGATAAAATTGGATAAGCATATGGACGAGAAGGGTTGGGTGTGAAGGGGGATCAGCCGGGTTGGGCCAATCAGCGCTCTGCAGACCCCCGTAATCCTGCGTTAATCTCTAACCGTTTTGGTAAGATGATCCTCAGGGTATTAGAGTGTTGAGCCTATAATTGGGGTTGTGTGGGACAGGGATCTGCCTTGCTTAGGCCAATCGGCTTTCTGCAGACTCCCATTTTCTTATGTTCTTATGTTCTTATTACACAGTAGTACATTACCTGATATTATAATTTATACATTCTAGATTAGTATACTGTACTGTACAAGTTACAGTTATGAAGACAAAAAATAGAGTAATAATAATGCCAAAATATAGGTTTCGTATACCGGTAAGATAATCGGGGAGACTCTATACAGATCTGAATGTTAGCTAGGGTGCCAGGAAATTAATCAAAGCCTGAAAGATAATTTGTGGGAGTCAAAAAAATTAATTGAGATTGTATTGATTTCTTTGACATCCTTCTTAAGGAGTAAGCAGACTAATAATAAAGTATCTAAAGTTAACTAGAATACAGTATAAATAGAAATGGCATACTTATTAAGTTATACAGAATTGATAGGGTTAAGGGGGGGTCACCGTTTTTTTTTTTTATCTTTCTCTCCTTTTCTCTCTTTCCCTGGCTTGTATCCATTTGGCCTCATTCAGCCAACTGATTTAAGACGTTTATCCCCATCCAGGTGTCGATTTTGTTCCTGGTAAGCGATAGCGAGCCAGCATTGTGTGGAGACATCCAGCTTCGCCGGAGACATTATTCTATCGAAAAATTTAGAAATTTAGCTTGCTGTCAAAACAAAAATATATATATACTGGCTCGCTACCGCTCGCCAGGAAAATATTTACACCTGGATGGGGGTAAAGTCTTAAAACAGGCTGAATGGGGCCGAATGGATAAAAGCCAAAGAGAGAGGGAGAGAAAGAGAAAAAAAGCAAAGTGGGCTCCCTTAATATATTTTACATTTCTATTTCAGTAGGTGGAGGAGAGGGTGGGGAGAGAAAGGATGACGCTACCCTCATCAAACCAAAGAGGGTCATAAAGAATCCTAAACCAAAACTGGATGCTCAGAGGTAAAGTATAGAAAGGGGGTGAGACTGACAGTTAATATCTTGACCTTTGTATAGTACTGTACTCTCTCACACTTTCACTCTCTCTCTCTCTTGCATCTCGTTTCTAACTCGCCAAAGAATGGGTGTGCTATTCTCTGTCATTTACACTTTCATAATTTAACTTGGAGTTACGCTGCTTGACAAATTAGAAGTATGGGGTTCAGGGCACATTTCATAATTCTGTGTTAGCTATTACTTTGATGTACTATTCTGTATGTATGTATATACTCCGGTACATACCCCATAGATGGGGGTGACCGACTCGAGACAAAGCCTATTCTAGATTTCTTGATTGAAAATTGTACAGTATAGCAATCCTTACCTAATGGTCGGTGGCATGGTCGATAGCGCGTGTGACAGGTGATCGAAGGGTCTGCAGTTCGATCCCACGCCATGCCTTTGGTAAATGGCAAGAGTTTAGGCAACTCGGTCTAGCAATTCCTGGTAAATGTTCAGTTAAGTCCCTTTAAATCAAGGGAGTGCACGGCATCATCAGTCCTCTAAGAGTTCTAGAATGGATTTCATGTGGCCAGATTAAGCTACATACTGTATACAGTATATACATACAGATTGAACTAATGAATATATATTCCTATTCTAGATTGATGGGTCCCCGCGGAGTACCAACATTACAGCGACTCTTTAAGGACGTCAAGTGGGGTGGTAAGGGCCACGAAGCCAGCGACCTTAAGGAGCTGCTACGTCGCCTGCAGCACTGGAGTCATCGGCTCTACCCTTCTCTGCCTTTCCCGGATTTTCTTGCACAGGTTGAGAAACTTGGCTCCAGGAAGAATATAAAGGTGGGATATAAGCCGTCTCTTAAACTCAAAATATTTTTCTCCCAACTTACTTTCTCACAATATTTTTTTGTCTCTCTCTCTCTCTCTCTCTCTCTCTCTCTCTCTCTCTCTCTCTCTCTCTCTCTCTCTCTCTCTCTCTCTCTCACTCACTCTCTCTCTCACTCTCTCCTCTCTCTCTCTCTCTTCTCTCTCTCTCTCTCTCTCTCTCTCTCTCTCTCTCTCTCTCTCTCTCTCTCTCTCTCTCTCTCTCTCTCTCTCTCTCTCTCTCTCTCTCGCTCTCTCTCTCTCTGTATTAGGCTGTTGAAAACTAAACTGTATATGTATTTCAGCATACAATATAATATTTTATTAATAATTTAGTATACAGTACAGTACAGTATTTATATATTATTATTAATTTAGTATACATATACAGTACAGTACAGTATTTATATTTTATTAATAATTTAGTATACATATACAGTACAGTACAGTGGGCCCCGCAAGTGTGCGCACTAAAAGGGTGCGATTCTCCAACCGTGCGGCAGATGTCCGTGTGGTGCGTATAATCCAAGGGTGCGAAAAAAGCGCGAAAAAAGCAAAGCGTGCGTTTTTTTCGCCCAATAACCCCTGAAAAACATGAACTAAGGAAAGAATACCTGTAAGTAGTCCCTCGTTATCGACGGGGGTTACGTTCTTAAGACTGCCGTCGATAGCAAAAACCGTCAATACCGCATTACCGTACATTACGGTACCGTACATACACGTACAGTATCCGTGGTCTCTATCCTGTGTACTTTTAAGCGTTTCCTTTACACATAACCTTACATATTAGAGTATATTGCAAATATCTATCACTGAATACATTAGAGGCCATAATAAACGCAAGAGATACAAGGTTCAGGCACAAATAAGCAAGTAAAAGGCGGGTGGACTTAGAGCTTCTGCCTTGTTTTGACAACATTAAAAATGGAGGTCGAAAGTGACGCTCCGATCGTCGGTGAATCCGGATTCACTCAAAACCTAAAGTCTTTAGGCTAATTATTTTTGCTCTCGTTTTCGGTGTATTTTCTTATTATTGTATGTCTTATTGTTCATCATTTAATCCACTTTTGGTTGGTATATTAGAGTAATATAAATAAACAATTAATCTGTCGATATATCAGGCGATACTCGAATCAGTCTAAAGTCAGTCGATAGTCGAATCCGTCTATGATAAAGCAATCCGTCTATAATCAAATCCGTCTATAAAAAAGCCGTCGATAACGAGGGACTACTGTACAGTATAGATATGTGATTAGATATTAGATAGAATATGGGTATTACACTCACTTTGGATGGTTTATGTATGCGTGGAGGTTGGGATGTTGGTCTTACTGAGGGTCCGAGGCTCCTCAGTAAGACCAACATCCCAACCTCCACGCATACATAAACCATCCAAAGTGAGTGTAATACCCATATTCTATCTAATATCTAATCACATTTCTATACTGTGCAGGTATTCTTTCCTTAGTTCATGTTTTTCAGGGGTTATTGGGCGAAAAAAGGGTAAGTTTGAAGAGTCCCCGGACTACATAGTGAATTTCCCATAGGTTCTTAAGCTCCAAGGGTGCGTTTTACAAGGGTGCGCGCATGTCTCGGACTTAGGTAACCGCACCCTTGTGGGGCCCACTGTACAGTATTTATATATTATTAATAATTTAGTATACATATACAGTACGGTACAGTATTTATATATTTTATTAATAATTTAGTATACATATACAGTACAGTACAGTATTTATATTTTATTAATAATTTAGTATACATATACAGTACGGTACAGTATTTATATATTTTATTAATAATTTAGTATACATATACAGTACAGTACAGTATTTATATTTTATTAATAATTTAGTATACATATACAGTACAGTACAGTATTTATATATTTTTTCTCTCAGGTTCACATAAGGAGACTGCGATGGGATATGTTCGAGGACCTGCCGCCCCCCAACGAGACAGTGACGGAGGAAGGTGATGTGAAGCGGTGGGGCGACCAGGAGGAGGAAGCCAACATTGATAATCCCGAACCTGTTGTTGACATCTTTGACGAGTTGTTAGGCACGTCTAACAATAATCCCCCTCCAACTGTACCTATGCCCACACAGACCTCCATTGTAAGTGGCACCGTTATGTGTATGTAAGGTTTTCTAGTCGGATATCAGTATGACATGTTCCTAGGGTTGGGTTGGGTTGGGTTTAGGTTAGGACATAATGAGATAGTGAGGTAATGAGGAGATCAGGAGAATGAGTTGGACATTGAAAATTTCATCATGGTTGTGGACTCCTTTGATAAGTTGCTGTGGTCCTTCAATACATACATACATGCATAAACTTAAAGACCGAGTGCTCCACATGGAGTGCGGTTCCGGTTTCACTTACTTACTTGTTACTTGGTGTGGAGTTTCTCAGCCGCGCTCCGTCACTAGATGTGACGCTCGTCGCAGCTGCCCTTTAAACCATCTAGCACTTGTAGTCTTGTCTCACAGTGCCATCTTCTAAGTCATAACACTCCCTGAACAAATGTGTTTTAAGTGACTTTTTAAAGGCCTTTATGTTCGCACACCTTTTCACATTAACTGGTAGATTATTATAAAGTCTCGGTGCACTCTTTTCGAAGGCCCTAAATCCAAATTCATGATTGCACCGTGGCTCATTCAATTGATGCAGCACGTTGCCATGTCTCAGCATCATATCAGTGCCAACATTGAAGTCTTCCAATAAGTCTCGCACATATTCCGGCTTTCTAAAGTTCAAAGCTTGATACACTATAACACACAGTTTGAATATGATCCTCGCTTTCACCGGCAGCCAATGCAGGTCAATTAATGCCGGCGTTATACTCGCACGGAATGGTAAACTCTTTATTAATCTTGCTGCTCTATTCATTATAAGTTGTAGTTTTCGTAGCAAGTAATTTGGTAGTCGATAATATAGAGAATTACAATAGTCTAATTTACTAATTACATGATTGTGGATCAACATTTTGGTTGTATTAATATCCAGATATTTTCTCACAAAAGCAATATTCCTCAGATGATAGGCAGAGATTCGCACTGTTTGATTAATCTGGTTTTTAAATGACAGTTCACTATCAACCAAGACTCCCAAATCCTTCACCACACTACTCACAGTCATCACACTATCATTGATATTGAGGCTTTGCACGCCCAGTCTCTCAAGGTTCACCCGTCTGCCTACTAATAGGCATTCAGTTTTATTTTCATTTAATTTCAGTTGCTTTGACTCCATCCACTTCCCAATGTCTTTTAGTAAACCACTAATCTTCTCCTCAACATTCACCACGTCACTTAGTGCCAGATAGAATTGGGTGTCATCTGCAAACAGCTTGAATTTCACTCCATGTTTCATTAATATGCTAGATAGTGCAATTGTATATATACAGAATAGAATTGGTCCAAGAACACTCCCTTGAGGGACGCCCCTCTCTAGATGCTTCATCTCTGAGAATTTATTACTTATTTGCACACAATAAGTTCTGTTAGTAAGGTAACTTTGAAGGTATTCCAGCGCATTACCATCAATACCAATAGCTTTACAGTCTTCTATTAGTAAGCTATGCACCACTGTATCGAACGCAGCACTCAAGTCCAACAAAATTAAGATTCACACTTCGCATTGTCCACTTGCACGAGTAAATCATTAATCACAGAGCACATCGTGGTTTCCGTAGAGTAAAGTCTTCTATATGCGGACTGGTTGTCTGGGAGAGCCTTCACTAAACTCAAGTGATCCCATAACTGACCCAGAATTACATTTTCAGTATTTTTTGATAGAAATGTTAAATTGGAAACAGGCCTAAAAGAGCTCAAGCATTGAGAATCAAGGCTCCCTTTAATAATAGGCTTCACAATCGCATTCTTTTCAGACGATGGAAATACATTATTTGCAATGCTACAGTTTATTATGTCAACATATATGTCCAGAAAACTGTTAAATTTTTTACTGTGCACTATTTCACGTATCGGTATAGGATCATTACTACAATGGGTAAGTTTTGCTTTCGTAACTATGGATTTAACTGTATTCAGATCCGTCATAGTAAATTCTGTTAACTTAGTCACAGTAGGCTCAGCTACAACAACGTCTTGAGTCTCGACTACTCCAAAATTTCCAACAATGGCATTAATTTTATCACAAAAAAAGTCAGAAAAATCATTCGCCAATGTCATATCCGGAATCCCTTCTGGTAACTTATTTTTCTTCTTGTTTCCCGTCAAGTTGTCAAGTACCACATACAGCTTATTCATGTCAGATCCAGCTTCTTTTGCTTTATTCATATAATATTCACGTTTTCTAAGCACAATGAGCCTGTTTTCTATATTCCGAGCTCTTTTATAGTTATCTCTTGCCTCTTCGGTTCGTAGACGTCTCCATAGCCTCTCATATTTCTTCTTGGCCTTTTTTGCTCTTTGAATATCAGCATTAAACCACGGCGCACTATCAACTATTACTATTTCTTTTCCAATAATGGGGCACATATCTTCGTATTTTTCTCTAGCAATGCTGTTATACAGATTAGTGAAACATGACGTACAGTCATCTATTAATTCACCGTGAGCACAGTGTTCTCTTTTCTTAATTAGTATTTCATTCGCAACAGTCGATATTAGTAGTTGTGGCTCAAATTTTCTTTTTGACCTACACTTTATTGTCTTAGATTGACTAGGTTTACTTACAAACGGCATGTTAAAAGTAACTAGTTTATGGACCGGCGAAATACAACACTCATCTTCAACATACAGCTCATTTATCATATCGCTTTCTCTATTCGTAAAAACCAAGTCTAATGCATGACCACCTCTTGAAGTTGCAGTATGCACTTTATTTATCAAGTGGAAAGACTCCATCAATTCTATAAAGATAGTAGCATAGTAATCATTCGGAACATCCACCCACAGATTAAAGTCACCAAAGACGAATGTATTCGTACTAACCATATCAATTGTTTCCAAGTATAATCTAAAATCATCAATAAATGTACTGGCACTTAAATTTGGGGGTCTATAAACAACAATAAAAGTACATTTCCAGCCTCCAATCTCACAGCCCACCTGTATATGTTCAAAACTACCGAACCTTGCAGATTTACATATTTTCGTCTTCTTAAACGTGTTTGTAAGAAAAATTCCCACACCACCACCTCCCTTCCCTTTTCGTGGATTGTGCAAGAAGGTATGCGTTAAAGGAGTCATTTCAAGTATTTTAGCAGTATCGTATTCACTCAGCCATGTTTCAGTTACCGCTAGTACATCATATTTTGCCTCATTAATTAAGTCTCGAATTTCAAAGGTTTTATTTCCCACTGATTGAATGTTTATCAGTCCCCCCTTTATCTTTATTAAAGCACTAGATTCCATGATCAGTTAGGTCTCTCACCTTGACTATCTCACTCGAAAAGACCGGGCACCGGGTCCTAATGGCAGTAAATCCCTTCATTCTTTCGTTCAGTGCCCTGATTCAGGTGCCCTGCACCTTTTGTGCTTAATTTATATGCTCTCCTCATAGCTCTAAACTTGCAATAATTACTTTTTGCTTGACTTTTACAATTATGGATAATTTAATGCTTTATAGTGTTAGTTTGGTGGAAAAATTTATCGCATCTCCTAAATAATAATCATATGAAACATTTTGAACTTTGGATTGAGTTTTCTTGCCAAGTGTGTTTAGTTACCAGTAGCTTTTAGTCTCCTTTTATTTGATTCAATTTATGTGATTATTGTAGCACGGTTAAGGCTGGTGTGGTGAGGATTCGCCAGGTGCAAATGCTTCACTGGGACTTTGTAGTCTTGCTGAGATACTGTTAGCGCTATACCAACATCAGCCACTGTGATGACATGCTAGGGCTGTGTTGTGGCAAGTCTTTATTGTACTGTACTACAGTAAAGAGGCTAAAACCACACTTTCTCTATGAAGTGGTCATTAAACTTGTATGTATGTAACAGACAGTAGATATTGTGTGTAGTATACAATTAATTCAGTTTGCTAGGTTTTAGATTTCCCAGGAAAAAATTTAATTTTAAATTTTTTGATTAATTATATATGATGTAATTGTAAATAGAAGTAGACTTTGCTGTATAAAATAACAATACTATGCTTACTTTTCTATCACTGAATAGAAATACAGCTCGGTCCCACATAGTGCGAGAAATTGGTCGATACAGTGCGTCGCACTATGTAAACAACGTATCCTATGGGGGAAAACGTAATTGGTCGATCGGTCCTCCATATAGCATACATATCTTTCCTTATATAGTTATTTATACTGACACAAACATACCAACAACAATTGTTAATGATAAATATGGCATATCAATGGTAAATTAGACCTTAACCCGCTGAGTGCCAGCCAATTTTGACGGTGTGCTTCTGCCAGGGCCAGAGTTTTTTTTTGGGGGGGGGGGGGCTAAATCTATCAAGTTGGGAGAGAAAGGAAGGATAATGGTAAAAAAAACACTCCCCTCGCCAGAAATCAGGTCCCCGATGGTCCCGAAAGTAGCTGAAAAGACACTATAGACTACAGAGACTTTTATTGTATCGGAATGTATGGGTGGGAGGGTGGTTTTGGGGTTGGTGGGGGGAAGGTAGAAGGGTAATTGACTTGTGTTACACATATGACGCCGATTGGTGAGGTAGTTTTGCCACCACGGATTTTCCTTTTTTTTTTTTTTTTTTTTTCCTTTTTTTCCTTTCTACGCTGGAAGTGGGTGGTGGGAGGTGGTTGGGGGTGTGATGGAGGGAAGGCAGAAGGGTAAGAGACTTGTCACACAAATATGGAACCGATTGGTCCAATCGTTTCGCCGCCACAGATTTTCTTTGTTTTCCTTCTGACGGGACCGACAGTCAGCGAGTGGGTGGGAGGAAGGATTTGGGATTTTTGTGGTGGGTAGCCAAAAAGGTAAGGTACACGTGGTAAAAATATGAAAGCCATAGGTGCAGTCGTTTCGCTGCTACGATTTTTTTCGGCGAGGACGTATATATACGTCCCTGGCACTGGGCGTGACAACACCCTAGGACATATATATACGTCCCTGGCACTCAGCGGGTTAAATTCTACACTTGATATGATCACAAACCCGAGAATGCGAGATAGCGCTCAAACACCAGTGATGCCACGAGTCAGGCGGGAAATTTATCGCACTGTACACATTTTGGCCGCACTAATAGAAAACTCCCCGGATTTAACCCATATTGCCACCCGACTCGCACTAAAATATCGTATTCGCATTGGTTGATAATTTTGTGTTTAATATTTTCATTGCTCGCACTGTTTGAACTCGTTTTATACGGGACCGAGCTGTAACTGAACCATTTCACTGACAACCAACTTTCCCTTACAGGAGATCTCGGAGGACCTGAAATTGAAAATGCAACGCAATCGTCTGCTGGCAGCCGAGAGGCGATTGGCAAGACAACAGAAGCAAAAGGAGGAAGAAGAAGAAGACAGATTGAGGGATGAACTATTGAGAGAAGAGGAAGAGAAAGCGAGAGGAAAGAAAAATGGGGAAATAGATGAAGACCTAGCAAGAGAAGAAATAATGAGAGAAACTGGAGACAGAGATGAAGTTATACCAAGAGTATATGAAGATAAAGATGTAGCTAGAGACCAGAGAGAAAAGGGAGATATGGAAATGGAAGATAGAGAGAGAGTAGAAGAGAATAAAGATAGAGACGATAATGAAAGTGGGAGACAGGAGGAAGATAATAATGATATAGAGGAGTTAGTGATGGAGAGTGAGGAGATATTAAGAGAAGAACGAGAAGAGCGAGAAGGTGAGCAAGCGGGAAAAAGCAAAATGGAAGAAGAGGGTGAAAAAGAAGATGCAGGAAAAGAGGAAGTTGATAAAAGAAAGGAGAGGGATGGGGGAAAGGAAGAGAAGGAAGATAATGAAGAGATACCTGAAAATAGAGAAGAAGAGATAATTAGAAAGGAAACAGAAGAGGGAGAGAAGGTAAGAGAGCACGAAGAGGACACCACTATGGAAGAGGGAGAGAAAGACAAAACAGTAGAAGAGGAAATTCAGGATAAAGCAGCTGATAAAGGGGGTAAAGAAGAGAAGCGAAATGAGGAAAAGAGAAAGGAAATGGATAAGGAAGAAACCGAGAAGAATAAGGTTGAGGAAGAACAGGTAATGGGGAAGGAAGAAGAGAATGAGAAAGGAGTGCATATAAAGGAAAAGGAAGGCAAGGGAGATAAAGAGGAAGAAAGTAAGGAGAATGTAGAAGAAATGGAAGTTGATTAATAGTCTAAAATAGCTATGAATTTTGATGGGATAATTTTGCCTTTATTTTTTTACTATGTACGATAACTAGATTAATGAACCAAAAATGTAAGTACTGAACATGATAATTAGTAGCTCTGATTTGTTTTATTATTTTTTTTATATACAGTATATAATTACCAGTTGGTAAAAATTTC
This sequence comes from Paralithodes platypus, assembly GCA_032716605.1. NCBI lineage: Eukaryota > Metazoa > Arthropoda > Malacostraca > Decapoda > Lithodidae > Paralithodes > Paralithodes platypus. The sequence continues at coordinate 53,524,420 of CM064568.1, read as the reverse complement.
AACTGAATATAAAATATGAAAACCATTTTCCATGTCTTTAACCCTCCAGCACTGGCTATTGTATTCTATAATTTCCCCGAAACCCAGGGGTTTTGGCCGAAAAACATCTACGCCTAGGCTACCGTATCTTTGTTATTTTGACTGCTTTCGCATTTCCGCGCATTCCCAAGCGTTAATGTGTTTCGTACCTGTAGAATGGCGTTGAGTAGAGCTCTCTAAGTCAACTGGTTCAGTTGTGATGACGATTTCCGTGGAGAGAACTTTGTGGCGATATCAGCCACTTTTCACTACTTTTCACTACTTAACAATAACACACACCCACACACGAACAAGCGACGCCTCTCCTTCTTGTGGTCGGAGATGCGCGGCGTCGGTCCAACCGGGTGTTGTTTACATTCGTCGGACGGACGCCTCGCACACCAAGCTTACAGGCTTTCAAGCTGCCGGTGCCTCAGAGCCCTACCGGGTTCTGCGGGCGCATTTGTTATGGGTTTCTCAGAGCCCAACCGGGTCTGGTGGGTTAATGGCAGAATACAAATACAAGTATACAAAATATAAGTTGTAAACTATTATTTGTAAGTCCTCTAGAGTGTCGTATATTTTTATATAATAAATTTATCATGAAAATTATGACAAAAATATGTATGAATTTACCGTAGATTATTTATTTACAGATTCTTTGACATTCTTTACAAAGTTGGAAAGTCAAAAAATGTGAAAGGCAAAGAAATGAGAATGTGTGTTGAAATCAAGTAAGAGAAGAGTAATTAAGGAGAAATGTTCATGAGATTGTTGTCTATGCCTGACTGTTTTGTTTGTCTGTCTGTCTGTCTGTACCTTCTCTATCTACAGTAGCCTATGTGTCGGTACAGTCATCTCTGTTTCAGTCTGTCTGCCTCTGTGTGTGCTTATGTTTCAGTCTGTTTTCCTCTTTGTGTGTATATCAGTGTGTACCTCTTTGTATGACAGTCTGTGTGTGTTTCAGTTTGTCTACCTCTGTAAAGCAGTCTGTGTGTGTTTCAGTCAGTCTGTCCCCCCGCTATGCCTACTTCGTTGGTTTCACTTTTGAACATGTGCAGGGGCTGGCGGAGGTGGCAGGAGGGGAGTGCAGGCCACCTTTCCGCCCTTCCTGCCGCCCCCAACTAATTGTAGTGGGCACTTTCATTTCTCATCCTTTCTGTTTTTCGTCTTTCCCTTCTTCCCCTCTCTTTCCCCTCCTTTGGGGACACAGTGTCTGCCCTGAGGCTTATGGCCATACTAACTCTTTGGTTTCGTTGGAGGGTGTTGTGGGTCGGCAATCCGTTCACCCGTAGAACTGTGGTACCCGACGTGCTCGAGCGAGGGAACACTTTTCATGTCCAACCCTGACCCTTGTGCTGGATCTGAGATCGACAGAATGACGGCCCTTACGGTGCGTTGGTCGGGGTGTATATCTGTAAGAATTCCTGGGGCAGTAATCCTGTCCTCTAATTGTGGCTCCGTGGTGGGTATGGAATCTAGCCCAGATAAATATAACCTATGTTCTATGATTCTAAACTGGCCAACTCCGATGCCGACCTCTGCGAGACTTTGGACTGTGTCCCGGACCTTTCCCCTGAAGCCAACTGTGCCGGGGATCCCCTCTCAGACGTGGCCCCCGCCACAAAATCTTCTTTACCCACTGACGATATGCTACCACCTACAATCATGGCCCAGAGTGCGCCTTCACCCTCTACTCCATACCAGACTAACACACGGCTACTTGATGTCTACACCCCACGATCCACAACCAGAATGTCAATCCTGTCACACTACCCTTACTGTTCGTCATATCCTTCTTGAATGCCCGCTCCCGTACACTTTACTTCGGCTGCAAATCTTATTCTGATTTGTTAACGGATTCTCCTACTTTCTCTATTTACCCCATCATTCGCTTTCTTTCCTCCTCCTATCTCATCAATGAAATCTGATTAGTGCTCCACCTCACACTGATATATATCTATTCCCGCTGAACCCTTAGCTCAAGCTAGGGCCAGACCTATGAGAGTCGTCATGTGACTCGGTGGTCTGATTAAAGTACGGTAATAAAAAAAAAAAATAAGGTCAGTCTGTCTACCTCTGCATGACAGTTTGTCTGTGTTTCAGTCTGTTAACCTCTATGACTGTCTGTGTGTGTTTCAGTCTGTTTGCCAGTTTATGTGTTTCAATCAGTCTGTGTGTGTATTTCAGTCTGTCTGCTTCTTATGTGTTTCTGTCTGTATGACTGTCCGTGTGTGTGTTGCAGTTTGTCTGTGTGTGTGTATCAGTCTGTCTGCCTCTGTGCACCAGTATGTCAGTCTGCTTGTCTGTGTCAGTCTGTCTGTATGTGTGTATATTTGTCTGTTTATGTGTGTATCAATCTGTCTGTCTGCATCAGCTGTATGTCTATGTGTGTCAGTCTGTATCTGTGTGTCAGTCTGTCTGTCTCTGTGTGTCTTTCTGTATTTCTGTCTGTCAGTTTATGTATCTTGTGTGTCAGTCTGTATTTCTGTCTCTGTCAGTGTCTGTGTGTCAGTCAGTCTGTCTGTCCCTGTGTGTCAGTCTGTCTGTTGTGACGTTAACCACTCCGTTAGAACCGCATGGCTTGTCCTACAGTGTCTCGCTAGGATCGCCAGGGCAGTGGATGTGGCTACAGTTGATGTATTATTGTGTGCTTTATTTCATATGAAAGCTCGTGTCATGGGCAGTCCAGAAAGGCTCTTTGTTTTCGCCCATGTCAAGGCTTTATATATTTAATTGCAAAGTATATGTTTTATCATTAAGTAGTAATGATAGGAATTGAGAGAGAGATAGAGAGTAGAACAGAGTGAGAGGAGGCGCGCAGTGTTTTTTGCCATGCTTGATGATGTCACGGCTGGCTGGCCTGGGATTGGTTGGAAGAGTTTTTTACCATGCTTGGTGACGTCATGTTTGGCTGGCTTCTTTGTCATTGGCTGAAGGAATTGTTACCGCTTTTGTCTACGCGGTGCGAGCTAGTGCTAGTATATATACAGCTCTCTCGCCACTCTCTCCCTCAGATCTGGTTTCTAGAACGCATCCCTCTTATCCCTTTAATATCTGTCCCCCTCACTGCACCTGAGAACCTTTTCCTCTGCCTACCTCTCTCATTTTCCATATCTTTCACCACCTTTTATTAATATTATACCCCCTCTGGTTAACTCTGCATAATCAGCTTTATGCTGGCCAGTTGTATTGTGCGTTAAGGTCTTATATAACCCATGTATTTTAGTTGTTAAGATAAGTTGATCACGAAGCATTGGTTGGCATTCATATTGTTCAGTACTGCTTCCTGTAATTATTAGTGTTCTGCTGGATTAGATAATGCTAGACTAGGAGTCTGATACTATAAGGTATTGTTTCCGATGGGTGCTGGCTTTAGTTAAAAGCTGCACGACATACCTGAGAACTGGAGTTGATTGGGTAAATTCTAGTCTGTGTGCCATTGAGAGTAGAGCATGCACGAATGAGGGCTTTTTGCCTATACCATTCTGCACTGTTCTAAGCTCGTTGTTTGTCTTTGAGGTATGCCAGGAGAACGCTCAATACTTCGGTATTAAGGTTTCTCAAGAGCTACCCTTCACTCTAATGTAATACTTGACGCACAGACTTGAGATTTGCACTAGGCTATGCGGCATGCCATGCGCACCAGTATCTCGTATCATTGACTCTAGCTAGACTTTATCAGTCACAGTAGACATTAAGTATATTAATCCAATTACACTTTTTATGCATACCCGTTTATGATTACGCAAGCATTTCGCAGCCTAGTTTGATGTATTGAGACACAAACGACTTAGGCTCTTTTTGTTGATAGGAATACTGCATTGTCGTGGCGATTATTATTATTGTTGTGGCGTTGAGGATATTCTTGGCTCCGACTGCATTATATCTCCTGCCTTTTTGTGTGCATAGCCTGCACGAGCATTGTTCCTGTTATGCCCTGTTTTTCTACAGGATTAACTTGGGTGATGTGGGCTCTATCTGACTGGGTATATAAGGCTGCATGCACAATACAAGGTATGAGGAATAGAGAACACAAAATAAACACACGGTAACACGACACACAATCACGTTTATTGAAGTAAGTGAATAAGGAGCATAGAAAGATAGTAATACTCGTACAAAACAAATAATAGAAGGGAACTGCTAGCATTAGCGGATCTGGATGGAGCCTAGTCTCCCACTTCCAACGTTCAGGTATACTCTTCTGATCACTGGTTTAATTAGCAAGTTTTATAATACTGGAAGACCTCAATGTACTTATGGATTCAATTTCACTAATTAGATTTCTTACTGGCAGGTCGGGTGCACAAGTAGTAGTTCACAGTTAGAATTAGACACGCGTATATTTTAGAACACGGAAATTCTAGTAACCTCAAGGGGGTACTGATCTAAGATTTATATTCTTATGGCAGAAATACGTAGAACACAAATCAGTGGCGAACGTTAGATATCACTAGGGTTTTAATATCTGAATAAGGTAATTACGAGAGTCAATGTCGCCTGTTAATTAATGAACACTGATACGCTTAGTACGTCCCAAATGGAATGGTTAAAGATGATTTACACTGGGCAAAGTTATAGCCACTTCATAGAAAAGTTAATAAGTGAATGTCGAACTAGTACTATAACACGTTAGTACTAATAAAATGAATCTTGAATAGTATTTGTTGGTCTGGTCCTGGTTATCTTGCTTCCGGTGATGTTGGGGGCTAACGACTGGTTCCTCGGCCGTCCAGGTGGTCCAAATATAGGAAGTTCTCAAGTCGGATCTCTTGGCGATCGGTGCTGGCTACACACTTATATACCCACTGATTTGTGTGAAGGTTATAAGGTGCACGTCGGTACTTGTACGTGGACAGATGCTTCTATTTTAATCTCTGCCACGGAGTCTGCCGGCTCTGGAATCTCTCAACTCAGGAACAACACAAGGGCAGAGCTAGAGGTTAACTTCAGGGTGGGGACCACTGGTTGGTGTCTAACTTTCAACTGATTTTACTGGGGGCGGGAGCTGGGTTTATAGGCTCGGTTCTGGACCCTGTAGGCCATAGGGATCTCGAGTCTTATGGACTTATTTGAGCTCTCAATAGATATGGGGACTAGGTAAGATGGTGATTACTGTTGTGGCACATGGCTATAGGAAGCCTTCATATTGTGATATAACTGAGCCTTAGTAAAAGGTACTATTTTGGCTATACTGGAAGTATTTATGGGAGGGAGACTGGATCTACTTTGCGGGGAGGACTGGGACAGCTGTGATAGGGGCGTCTCTCTTATATTGCTCAGTCTTCATTCTATGGCATAGCTGAGGTGCTAATTTGACTATCCGAGTATGCAAGACAGGTGAATGGGTTATTGTGGGTAAAGAGAGGTGAGTAAGGGGGTTAGACATGCATGGTTAGTTCATTGATAGGAAGAATTCTTGGGCTACTTGGCAATGACCCGGAAGTCAAAACAGGGGTCAGGTATACCTCCGCGGGGGTGGGGGTCTCCCTCCTCGGGTGGGTAAAAAGGGGTAGCCGGGCGCTCTCTCTCTGGGATGGTCGTCCGGCGGCTGTGGCTAGGGGCTTGCCATATCACCAGTGTTTGTAATAACCCTCTGTTTATGAGACAGATGCGGGTCTTCTTAATATCCAAACCGAAGGTGCCTTGGCTAGCTGGTTTTAATCGGTTGGTTGTTAATCGTAGGGTTTGCTGGATGTGGTGGAGACTGGTTGCTAACTCTGCCACATTTATCTGGAAGTATGGCAATAGAAGTTAGTTACTGGTGAGGCGGCTAGCCTCGCACCGACGACCATTGGGTGCAGGGTTGTGAATAGGTTGGAAGAGAATAGATGGCATGCAAGGGGTTAGTAAAGTTCTAATGTTCTGGCCTACTAAGGGAAGGCAGGCTGGATAGGAGTATATATATAAAAGGTTGGAGAGCGTTAGCAACGGAAAAATCAAGGATCTTCAAGAGGCATGAGAGAGAGGCTAGGTCGGACAAGAGTCGAGAAGCGCGGGGTATTTTAATGAGAGGGGGGGGGGAGCTCAGGGGCTACAGGGAAATTTGATCCTAAGGTCTCTGGGCGTGGGGATGGCATTAGGCTGCAGTTGATATTGGAGTTTGAAAGGGCAGTGAAAGTACGTTGGCCAAATGCTACCGGGGAATGCAACTATGGGGTGGTATATGAGTCTGGAAAAGATAGAATTATGTGGACTGGGGGGGGAGAAGGAGGTGAACTGTAGGTGTGTGCTTGACTGTGGGTAAAGTGGGGAAAAACATGGTGTATTATTCTTCGTCAGTACGAGGGGTTATGGATACTATTAGTTGGCACGAGTTTTTGCACGTCTAGTTGTCCCTGGGAACTGCGTTTTCTATGAAATATATACCAAGAAAAGCGGCAGTTCGTAGGGGTACTTCGTTATTGTTTCGAGGTACTTATGACAGATACTGGTAACAAGGTTATCTATACAATCTCTGGTTGGGGTAAGAATTACGTTATAGCGTGGCGGCTAACATCTGTAGTCATGGCTGTCTAAGTCTTACGGGGGCAATGGTTCTATATCCTGGTGTACCCGTGGGTATCTTAATTTCTTATAAGTTTGGACATGTGGTTTTTAACATCTACTTCTCGGATGTAAGAACATACATAGATATGGCTGTCTGATTTGTTGGCATTGGCTCAACCTAGGGACAGGGCATGGTTGTTTTTAATATGAATGTATATTCCTGTTCATCATCATGTAGGTAGAATCGGGCAGGTAAGAGGTGTAGGACACGAAGCAAATTGGCGTAGTGTGGACTGTGGATACGAAGGAGGTAAGTGGAAGACGTATAACAATTGTGGAAAAGTAAATGGAAAAGGTGAACACAATGGCGGATAAAGATACTTAACCTAAGGATTGAATACATAGATTTTATGGGGGCGATGGGTCTTCAGAAACTTAGTCTGGCAAGACAAGATATGTTAGGGAATGTTCATATTAATACTTAACCTAAGGATTGAATACATAGATTTTATGGGGGAGATGGGTCTTCAGAAACTTAGTCTGGCAAGACAAGGTATGTTAGGGTATGTTAATATTAATATCTTAAACCTAGGGACAGAGCATGGGTGTATTAACTTCTAAGGTATATAACATCTACTTCTCGGATATAAGAACATACATAGATATATGGCTGTCTGATTTGTTGGCATTGGCTCAACCTAGGGACAGGGCATGGGTGTTTTTAATATGAATGTATATTCCTGTTCATCATCATGTAGGTAGAAGTGTAGGACACGAGGGGGTAGTGTACGAGAGGTGTGGAAAGTGGTCAGTTTAGAAGGGGTAGGTAGGTGCGGCTTGGAGCTGCTTAGCCCTGCGGGCTTGGGCCTGTCTGAATTGGTTGGCTCGGTCAGCTGGTCCTTTCGTTCTGTGGACCTTTCTTTCGGGTGTTTCTGTGTGGTGTTCGCTCGTGGCTTCTGTGGTGGGCTTCTCGTTCTGGGGCATTTTAGTTCCGCTGCCTGCCTTTTTGGGTTCCATTTCCGATTCGAGCATCTTGATAGCATCTAACATTAAAGAAGATTCCTTGTTGGTGTTGAAGGACTTTAGTGCACTTTCTTTCATGCAGGAGTGCCTGACATTTATTGATTAAAGTAACGTAAGCTGTAACTTCTCTTACCACCTTACTTTGCATACCATAACCAAGCACCTTCGGTTATAGGTAGTAATAGGCTGTTTTCACATAACATTAACCTAGAGTAGACGCACATTTATTGAGAGTTTGATAACCTATTATTGCATATAGAACTCTGGAGAGTATTTGTGTTCTTTGTTCACTGGGAATATACATCAGAGGTTGGATCTAGCGCTTTCTGTTGTAGCATTTATGCCATTACTAGTCCAATGAATAAGAACCCTGATATATTTAAACCTCAGTCGTAACAAATGGCGACCTTACCTAGGATTTGGTGAACCTACATTTATTAGCAGGGAACATTTGTTGTTTTGGGGAATATTTTGCGGGGATCAGCAAGAATTTTTTTTTTTTTTGCAACATAGTAGGCCCTTGAGTATTTCCGAGAATTTTTGTGTGTATATTGAGGTATAAGAGTTTGGGGTGCTTCTTTTCTGAATATTGAGGTGGGAAATTTTTGTGAGCATCATGTCTTATACCGGATCAGAGGAGAATGGAGACACAGCACGTAATGTCGAAACTGAGGAACAGCAGCATGATGAAAGGGTTAATCAGGTGAACTGTGAGGAGGATGCTAGGATATTTTTGCAATGGCCTGTTACTGCCGAGCGGTTGGAGGGTATGGATCGGTACGGTCTTCAATGCCTGGCCACAGCTATCGGTCATGCGGGTACTAGCAGCATGACCAGGGATAACTTGATAACGTGTGTACTGGGCAGGGTGACTGGTGAGCGAGATGGGTTGAGTGCTCAGAGCCCTTCGGCCATGCTTCCCCTACACTCGACTCCCAGCCATCCCAGTAGTTTGCCGACCCCGAGTACGCATCCACAGTTGGGTGGTGACTGGCAGGGTGGGTTGCCCCTGGGTGGACCACCGGTAATTTCAAACATTGTAGCACCTTCACCTCCTCCAGGGTTAACTCCAGAATTATTGTATCAGCTCGAATTAGCTAAGATTCAACAGCAACAAAGGGCATGTGAGCTTCAGCAGCAACAAAGGGCATGTGAGCTTAAGCAGCAAATAGAGCTAGCAAAAATCCAAGCTGAGTCGACTAGGTACTGTGCCGACATGGACGTAGAGAAGTCGCGAGTAGAGACAACGGGACAGCGACTTGGGGCTGGTAACCGTGCTCATGATCAATCTCTCTTGCACTTATTGAAACTGGTTCCGGTGTTTGATGAGAGTGGGGTAACAGAATTTTTTGCACGCTTTGAGAAGAAGTGCCAGGAACACCAGTGGCCAGAGAATAAATGGGCAGCACTTGTATCCTCTAGATTAATAGGCAAGGGTCTTAAAGCCTACGATGCGTTACCTTTGGAGTCATGTATTGTGTATGAGGATCTCAAGGAGGCTGTCCTGAGGGCTTACGAACTGCAACCAGAAACGTACCGTTTGAAGTTCCGGGGTGTAACCAAGGGAAGAGATAGCACCTTTTTGGAACACGCCCGGGACTTGTCCGATGCTATGGGGAACTGGCTCCGATCTGAGAAGGTAACCACATTTGATGGAATTAAGCAGTTAATGATGTTGGAGCAGTTTTTTAAGAGCACGGGCGGTGATCTAACTTTGAACTTAAAGGAGAAAAACCCAAGAACTCTAGTAGAAGCAGCAGAAATGGCTGATCTACGGCTGTCGTTGATTCGGGGTTGCGGGTCCTCACAGAAGTACGATGCAAGTGCTAAGGACCGTTATCCTCCCCCTCCCCGTAGCAATGACACATTTAAACAAAAGAGCAATGAAACTAAAACTGAATCCAAACCTAACACCACGCCGTATAAGAAAAGTCAGGGGCCTTTTACATCACAGTATAAGCCGAAACCGAAATTTATGTGTTTTAAGTGCCACAAGGAGGGTCATAAGGCAAATGAGTGCCCTAGTCGACCTCCGGCAGCCGTGTCTTTTGCTCACGGCATTGGAGTGTTCAAGAGGACATCGGAGTTTGTTAGAGGCAATTCTTCCGAGGTAAATACACTGCCAGTGCAGAAGGATCCGGAAGGCTTATTCCCTGTCCGTGATGCCTTTAGTGAGCACAGGGGACTCGGTTGTGTGGAGTGGGGGGGTAGAAGACATGAGGAGAGAATTTTGCGTGACACTGGGGCATCGCAAACATTGTTGAGGAATTTCACTGGTAAACCTGTAAATACGGCGCGGGTGGTTGTGGTTCAGGGGGTTAATGCAACAAGGTCATACCCGCTTGTAAGAATGAAGATGGAAGTTGATGGTGTGACTCGTGACCTGGATGTAGGAATTGTGGAGAAGTTACCTGTTGGGGGCGTCGACCTCCTCGGCAACGACTTTGCGGGGCCTACTTCTGAGGCTCCACCCTTGGTCGTTGCCGAGAAGCCGGCCGACGTGAGTAGGGAGGAGCAGGAGTGGGTTGAGAAGTGTCAGGTGCAACCTATGGCGTGTGTTGTCACCAGATCTCTTGCATCCAGGGAGTCACATTCTGGTCAACAGTCTTTAGACAAGCGGAGGAAAGGTACCGAGAAGGGATTGAAAGTTGATGCGGTTGAGAGTTTAGTATCAACGGACATTCTCGGGGACTCATTATTAGGACCGATTTTCGAGTCTGGAGAAGACCCATTAACTGTTACTAAGAAGGCAGAGGATGGGCTTAAAAAGACGAAGAGACAGCAACGATACACAGAGAGAGAGCAACGGGAGGCTAAATTCAATGTAGGAGGGGGGCATGAGTTGTTTCGCAAACACTTAGATAAGCTTGCTCCTTCGGACATTCGTAAATTGCAATTAGAAGACCCGGAGGTTCTTGAATGTAGTACCGGTGCTGTCGAGTTGGAGGACAGTGATGCACAGTCGGGAGATGTAGCAACAAGGTATCCTGACGCGTACCCTATGAGAAATGGGTCAGCGAAGACGGTGGTCCGAAGCTTGCTAGTGCATTTTTCCCGGTATGGTTACCCGCAGGGGATTCAGTCAGACCAAGGATCCAACTTCACTTCTGGCCTCTTTGTTCAAGCAGTGCCGCAGCATGGGATTGTTACGGTTGTGTCATCTGCGTATTATCCGGAGAGCCAGGGTGTGTTAGAGCGATGGCACTCAGCCTTAAAATCTGTGCTTCGTTGTGGTTGCTTTGAGAGTGGGAAAGGTTGGGATCTTGGCCTGCCATATGTTTTATTTGCTGCACGGGAGGTACCTGGGGAAAGTTTGGGATTCAGCCCTAATGAGCTCGTCTTTGGACCCCGTGTCAGAGGGCCTCTCCATATGGTTGAAGAAATATGGGAGAGCGCAGAAAAACCTTGTTCTATGCTCAAGTATGTCCTCGACAGTCAAGAACGGATGTTGCGCAGTCTGGAGTTGGCTGGCCGTAATTTGACTAGCTCTCAGGCCCTCATGAAGGACAGGTACGACCTCAAGGTTAAACTCAGGGAGTTTCACGTGGATCAGGAGGTGTTGATTCTACCGCCCCTTGTAGGTCATCCCTTATCCGCGAAGTACACTGGTCCTTATAGGGTGGTTGAGAGGCTATCGGACCTGGATTGCTTGGTGGCCGCTCCAGACAGACGTAAGCGCAATCAGTTATGTCACGTTAATCTCATGAAGGAGTATGTGAGGCACCCCCCTGAGCCTCTCACTGTGCCTGTGATGACGTTTAGCAGTCAAGGTGGAGAAGGAGAACGGGACAGTCAAGCTCAGGTGGAGGATAACTGGAAGGATAAGAAAGTCAAATGGGCGCCTGAGTGTGAGAAGGCGTTTAGAGTAGTAAAACACCTGTTGTGCACTCACCCAATCCTCAGGGCCCCTGACTTTAGCCTACCTTTCCAACTAGCAACGGATGCTAGTGGTGTGGGGGCTGGTGCCGTCCTTGTGAAAGAGGACGATGATGGTCTGGAGCATCCTGTTAGTTTCTGCTCGGAGAAGTTCAATTCAGCCCAGGGAAGCTGCTCTGTTGTCGAGAGGGAGCTGCTGGCAGTTTTGCTTGCACTGAGGCATTTCGAGGTCTATGTTCCAGCCTATGGTCCGGTCGTTGTAGTTTACACGGATCATCACCCTCTCAAGTTCTTGGACCAGTTTCACAATCGGAATATGAGGCTGACCAGGTGGTCACTAAGGTTATTGGTATATAACCTGGACATACGCCATATTGCCGGTTGTGACAACGTGGTTGCAGATTGTCTTTCAAGGGTATATGATCCTGGGTAGATTGATACACGGGTAGCCTCCTGCTTTAGTTTGAATAGTATTTTGCGCTTGGTGCTTGTTGGCTCGCGGTTGTAGCCCAGCGTATTGGGTCGTAAAGCAGGAGTTGAGCGTTTGGTATAGAAGAAAAAACTAGGCTTGCCCCTATAGTGCAGCCGAAATAAACAAATTAAAAACATAAAAAATCAAATAAAAACTTTCTTTGATAGTTGAATTTTTTCAGTATGTTATAGCAGTAATTCTGATTTGCACTCCTCTCAGAATGCTGGGCTAGAGAAGCTCGCTCTTGAGGAGCATAACTACATATGATTTAACCTATTGTGTTGGGGAGGGTTATAATTTTGTAAAATGTTTTGTTGAAGAACTGTGCCAGATATTTTACTGCCGCTGGGTGATGGGAAGTAGAGATATAGCATGGGTTCTAACCATCAGATTTTTTTGAGCTTTGGGCCTCTGAGAAAAATCTTGGGGGGGGTGTGACGTTAACCACTCTGTTAGAGCCGCATGGCTTGTCCTACAGTGTCTCGCTAGGATCGCCAGGGCAATGGATGTGGCTACAGTTGATGTATTATTGTGTGCTTTATTTCATATGAAAGCTCGTGTCATGGGCAGTCCAGAAAGGCTCTTTGTTTTCGCCCATGTCAAGGCTTTATATATTTAATTGCAAAGTATATGTTTTATCATTAAGTAGTAATGATAGGAATTGAGAGAGAGAGAGAGAGTAGAACAGAGTGAGAGGAGGCGCGCAGTGTTTTTTGCCATGCTTGATGACGTCACGGCTGGCTGGCCTGGGATTGGTTGGAAGAGTTTTTTACCATGCTTGGTGATGTCATGTTTGGCTGGCTTCTTTGTCATTGGCTGAAGGAATTGTTACCGCTTTTGTCTACGCGGTGCGAGCTAGTGCTAGTATATATACAGCTCTCTCGCCACTCTCTCCCTCAGATCTGGTTTCTAGAACGCATCCCTCTTATCCCTTTAATATCTGTCCCCCTCACTGCACCTGAGAACCTTTTCCTCTGCCTACCTCTCTCATTTTCCATATCTTTCACCACCTTTTATTAATATTATACCCCCTCTGGTTAACTCTGCATAATCAGCTTCATGCTGGCCAGTTGTATTGTGCGTTAAGGTCTTATAAAACCCATGTATTTTAGTTGTTAAGATAAGTTGATCACGAAGCATTGGTTGGCATTCATATTGTTCAGTACTGCTTCCTGTAATTATTAGTGTTCTGCTGGATTAGATAATGCTAGACTAGGAGTCTGATACTATAAGGTATTGTTTCCGATGGGTGCTGGCTTTAGTTAAAAGCTGCACGACATACCTGAGAACTGGAGTTGATTGGGTAAATTCTAGTCTGTGTGCCATTGAGAGTAGAGCATGCACGAATGAGGGCTTTTTGCCTATACCATTCTGCACTGTTCTAAGCTCGTTGTTTGTCTTTGAGGTATGCCAGGAGAACGCTTAATACTTCGGTATTAAGGTTTCTCAAGAGAGCTACCCTTCACTCTAACGTAATACTTGACGCACAGACTTGAGATTTGCACTAGGCTATGCGGCATGCCATGCGCACCAGTATCTCGTATCATTGACTCTAGCTAGACTTTATCAGTCACAGTAGACATTAAGTATATTAAACCAATTACTCTTTTTATGCATACCCGTTTATGATTACACAAGCATTTCGCAGCCTAGTTTGATGTATTGAGACACAAACGACTTAGGCTCTTTTTGTTGATAGGAATACTGCATTGTCGTGGCGATTATTATTATTGTTGTGGCGTTGAGGATATTCTTGGCTCCGACTGCATTATATCTCCTGCCTTTTGTGTGCATAGCCTGCACGAGCATTGTTCCGCTGCCTGCCTTTTTGGGTTCCATTTCCGATTCGAGCATCTTGATAGCATCTAACATTTAAAGAAGATTCCTTGTTGGTGTTGAAGGACTTTAGTGCACTTTCTTTCATGCAGGAGTGCCTGACATTTATTGATTAAAGTAACGTAAGCTGTAACTTCTCTTACCACCTTACTTTGCATACCATAACCAAGCACCTTCGGTTATAGGTAGTAATAGGCTGTTTTCACATAACATTAAGCCTAGAGTAGACGCACATTTATTGAGAGTTTGATAACCTATTATTGCATATAGAACTCTGGAGAGTATTTGTGTTCTTTGTTCACTGGGAATATACATCAGAGGTTGGATCTAGCGCTTTCCGTTGTAGCATTTATGCCATTACTAGTCCAATGAATAAGAACCCTGATATATTTAAACCTCAGTCGTAACACTGTCCCTGTGTGTCAGTGTCTGTCTCTGTGTGTCCATCTGTCTGTCTCTGTGTGGCAGTCTGTCTGTCTCTGTGTGGCAGTCTATCTGTCTCTGTGTGTCTGTCTCTGTGTCAGTCTGTATGTCTCTGTGTGGCAGTCTATCTGTCTCTGTGTCAGTCGGTCTGTCTCTGGGCAGTTTGTCTCTGTGTCAGTCTGCCTGTCTCTGTCAGTCTGTCTGTCTCTGTGTGTCAGTCTGTCTGTCTCTGTATGGCAGTCTATCTGTCTCTGTGTCTGTCTGTATGGCAGTCTATCTGTCTCTGTGTGTGTGTCAGTCTGTATGTCTCTGTGTGGCAGTCTATCTGTCTCTGTCTGTCTGTGTCAGTCTGTATGTCTGTGGCAGTCTATCTGTCTCTGTGTGTCAGTCTGTCTGTGTCAGTATGTCTGTCTCTGTGTGTCAGTCTATCTGTCTCTGTGTGTCAGTCTGTCTGTCTCTGTGTCAGTCTGTATGTCTCTGTGTGTCAGTCTGTGGCAGTCGGTCTGTCTCTGGGCAGTGCGGCAGTTTGTCTCTGTCTATTTGTCAGTCTGTCTGTCTCTGTGTGTCATACTGTCTGTATCTGTGTGTCAGTCTGTCTGCCTCTGTGTGTCAGTCTGTCTGTCTCTGTGTGTCTGTCTGTCTGCCTCTGTGTGTCAGTCTGTCTGCCTCTGTGTGTCAGTCTGTTTGCCTCTGTGTCAGTCTGTCTGCCTCTGTGTCAGTCTGTCTGCCTCTGTGTGTCAGTCTGTCTGCCTCTGTGTGTCAGTCTGTTTGCCTCTGTGTCAGTCTGTCTGCCTCTGTGTCAGTCTGTCTGCCTCTGTGTGTCAGTCTGTATGTCTCTGTGTCAATCTGTATGTCTCTGTGTCAATCTGTATGTCTCTTGTGTGTCAATCTGTAAGTCTCTGTGTGTCTGTCTGTCTGTCTGCCTCTGTGTGTCAGTCTGTCTATATATATATATATATACACGCTTTCATTCATTTCATTTGGGGTGTTATTGGTGTTGAGAACGATGTTAAAAATTATGTCAATAGGTTCAAGAATATTTGATAGCGATGTCCATGATTATATTAATATCCAGTATTCGATAAATGGATATCAATCGTGGTCATGTGTTGTACTTATAACTGTCTCGATGGTGTAATGGTTAGAGCGTGTAAGTTCTTCATGTGATATCCTGGGAGAATCACATGCTTTCATTAATTTAATTTGGGGTGTTATTGGTATTAGGAACGATGTTAAACATATATATATATATATATATATATATATATATACCTCAATATAACAACCAACCCACATTCATCTATCTTACTCTCCAATTACTCCATTAACCACTATAGCACCAGCTGTCAGGTACACTTTCCCTGTGAGCTTCAGAAATAGCCCGGTAATGTTCCAATTTAGTGAGACTGGTCCACGATCCAGCCAATCACGAACTTCGTAGTTAATCACTGTCCAACCCTGCCATTTTGGTTTAGATTTAGAACCCATTACATAGCTTCTACTCTGTATCTATATATATCTATCTATCAATCTATCCTCTGTAATGTTTTATATGGCGCATAATATACTTTCACATCAATCCATCAATCGTTATTTTGTATCAAGGTTTTAGGTGATCTTTTATGTTACAATGTAGACCTTTATAATTCACACACACATTTGCACCCCTAACTTAATTCCACATTTTTTGTCCTGCCGCAATATCCCAATGGCCTCTTAATTCAACATAGATATGTTGCTCGGCGGGTGCCCAACCCCGAAAGGGGTTGAAATAGGGGAGCCATCCCCCCGCCAAAGGCGGCTTTCTAGGGCCTTTCCTAGCTGATGCTGAGAGGATTGGGTTCTAGTCATGTGGTGATGGGTTGGTCTATCAGAGTGAGAACTGAGCGATCTCTGCCATACCCATAGCTTACTCTGACTGTTCCTTTTACTTATATATTTTCTAGATCTCGAGTGACGGCGTCTCTTCCGTGGATTGACCTCCCAATCTACCAAAATTGGAAGCCAAAGCGTCACATTTTTCCCTTGCCCCTCAACTTTCTCTTCATAATTGCTGAGGGGCACAGGGCCCTGGGTGGGGCTTTGGTTTCCCGGGCGTTTCTGAACCCTCCTCAGCTCCCAGCCATGGAGTGGCTTCGGTCACCCAGGCTTTATTGTGGTCGGCAGGAAGGGTTCTGTGGGGGCGCTCGGTTATGGCCTTGGCTGTGCTCGGGGCCTTGGGGCTGTTCGGCCAGGCAGCTTGGGGAACAACAACAACAACAACAACATAGATATGTGTGTAACTATCTAAAGTTCAAGAGCCATGTTTATGTTCCTTACTCAAGGCCCCACTTCTGTCACAAGTATATGGCCCATTTTTATGCCCCTAGTGTTCAAGGCCCTTTTTTGCCCCTAGTTCAAGGTCCATTTTTATGTCTATACATTTTCACGGTCCCTGTTTATGTTCTTATATACAGTCATTCAAGGCCCCATTGTATGCCTCTAGATAATCACGGTCCCTATATAATTATCTATGCTCCTAATCCAAGGCCCCTATTATTTTCCTATACAGTTCAAGGTACTCTTTATACCTTCTCCTACTTTCATGCCCTTTTAGGTTCCTGTGTGCACAAAGTGTAATAATAGCAATTATATATCGGGTTCATCTCTAGGTGTGTGAGTAACAGAACTGCTGATGTTATCTTAAAGCTTTACTTGTCATTAGTGAGACCCCATATGGATTATGCTGTCCAATTTTGGTGTCCTTATTACAGAATGGACATAGATTCATTGGAGAGAGTACAGCGTAGAATGACAAAAATTATCCATAATATTAGAAATCTTCCGTATGAAGAAAGGTTGAAGAAATTAGGTTTACATTCGTTAGAGAGACGCAGAGTTAGAGGGGATATGATAGAGGTGTTCAAGTGGGTTAGTGGGATTAACAAAGGGGACATGACAAATGTACTAAAGCTCAGTGATAGCGAAAGAACTCGTACCAATGGTTTCAAATTAGATAAATTTTGTTTCAGAAAAGATATAGGCAAATATTGGTTTGGTAACAGAGTTGTAGATGGGTGGAATGGACTACCAAGTGCTATAGTGGGATCTAAAACGGTAGGGAGCTTTAAGATAAAATTGGATAATCATATGGACGAGAAGGGTTGGGTGTGAAGGGGGATCAGCCGGGTTGGGCCAATCACCGCTCTGCAGACCCCCATAATCCTGCGTTAATCTCTAACCGTTTTGGTAAGATGATCCTCAGGGTATTAGAGTCTTGAGCCTATATTTGGGCTTTGTAATTGAATTGGGGTTGTGTGGGACAGGGATCTGCCTTGCTTAGGCCAATCGGCTTTCTGCAGACTCCCGTTTTCTTATGTTCTTATGTTCTTATATCTTTGTTTTTGTTTATGCCCATGTAACCAAACATTGTCCAAAATTAACACTATTACTCAGAGGCCTAACCAGCACCCAGTCTGAACTGAACTGTCTTCATACCTAAATTTCCTTCCTCTATGGCTGCACACCAGAAGAGATCATGTGGTGGTTGATATGCGAAGGTGGGTGACATGCACTATACATAGCAGTGGGTGATGTGTGGCTGCCTCGTATCCCCTTTTTTCCCTCCATCGGGAACTGACAGCAGACAGAGGCATATTACCGCACGTGTCACTTTTATTGTTATTGTTCATTTTCTTCTTGGACTGGATCAGCTGGAAGGGATGTCTCAAGGAGAGTGGTTGGAACGGCTGGGTGGTTTGCAGCATTCGACGGACGCCTTCAATGCTCTGCAGCACTTGTTCTGAAATTTCTCTGTACCATAAACCAAAACCAATTATTGCTTACAGTGGATATCTCTGACACTCGCCGCATCCTGACTAACACTACCAACCAACTGTAAATGTAGTAAGATGTTCAGCAATAACACAGCATTGCTTGCTATATTGTAGGAGGTAACGAAGATGAGTGAACGTAATAGGCCATATCAAAGACAATGCATATAATTATACTTAAGTGAATTGGTCTTGGCCAGTATATACCTCAATTTTCTTTTACAACAGGGGTCAAAATCATGGACTCTGGATCATGATAATGTAATTGAACAGAATTAGTTTTAAAATGCCAAAAATCCAAATTATGTCTAATATCGTGGAGAAAATTTAAATAGTTTTGAGTAATGGAGAAGTACTGTTAGTATCCACAATGGCAGCATCAGCCAATCTTTCGCAATGCAGGAAGTTCAAATTTGACTCATCACCGTGCGGGATATTGATTAAGGTGTAATTGTTTAATGGTTGGTTGGCACTAATAGCTTGGTCAGGTATGGGAACAACCACAACGGTAGAGTTTCTCCAAGGAAAATAGAAAACGTGTTAAATCCTACTGTATTGTACACTGTCTATTCGTCTATATTTATCTACAGTATTTAACTAAGATTTTATTTCTATATTTATCTCTGTGCAGCTTTCTCTCTCTCTCTCTCTCTCTCTCTCTCTCTCTCTCTCTCTCTCTCTCTCTCTCTCTCTATCTATATATCAATGTATATATACACAAACATTATATCGAATTTATGTCAATTTACGTATAAATCAGCTTATGTTTCGATTCTCTCTCATACTGTGAAGAACCGCTGATTTTCGTGTTAAAATGTGATGAGCCGTAAAGACACAAACGCACGTGCAGCACACACACACATGTACGTAGCCATGCACATCACTCAATATCACACATATACTGTACACATAATACCAGTCATAGGGAGACACACAACACGACGAGACAAATAAATCGAAAGAGAACAAAAAACGTGATGGTGTTGTAGAAATCTATGTTATTTTATATTGTTCTAAACGTTTCCTTCATGCCTCTCCAGTCATGCAAGGACATTCTTTTAACTCATTTCTAGTACAGTTTGTTGCAGGAAGGTGGGGAGAGAGCCATTTGCTTTGCTGACTATGTCTTCCACTCCAATTGTAAATGGGAATGAATATATTAGCAGTATAGGTTTATTGCCGGCTCTCTCTCTCTCTCTTTCTCTCTCTCTCTCTCTCTCTCTCTCTCTCTCTCTCTCTCTCTCTCTCTCTCTCTCCTACTTCGAGTATCACCCCGGAATGGACCGTAAAGTCTCTGGAGATACTAACTATTCCTTGTAATTCTCTCTCTCTCTCTCTCTCAGACACCCACACACATACATCTCCTGTTGACGCCTTTCACCCTGGTTAATGTAATAATAGTGTACACTGGTGCACACTAACTCCCCCCACCCCCCTCCTTCACTTTCACCTCTCTATCTTCACTTGATTTATTGACACTTGCTGAAGATTTGTAAGTTTGTACCAACTTACCTTTAATTTAATTCATATATGTCAGTAAGCTTTCTATGTCACTCCTTATTAATTTGCTATCAATTTCCCATATATCTAGGCTACCTATTTCTCTCTCTCTCTCTCTCTCTCTCTCTCTCTCTCTCTATATATATATATATATATATATATATATATATATATATATATATATATATATATATATATATATATATATATATATATATATATATTTAGTTTTATCTTTTTGTTTTTCGTCTCTTATTATTTCCTTGGGATGAAATAGCATGAGAGCCATTTCCATCAGATTTTCTTGGCAACTTTGATCTGCCAGCTTCTAAATCATAAATTGTTTTAATAATAATTCACTTACCACAATCCCCCGCTTTAGTTGCCGTTATCAATGCAAAAGAGCCCACAATGGTACCAGAAAATAAACATTGCCGATCCAAATTTGTAAATAACGGACTGGTAAAGTAAACAGTGATGATTAGTGAAGTACATAAACGATGTGTGTATAAGAAGAAAGTGTTTTGGCCCAATATAGGGGAGGGTGTATACTTAGGTGACATGGTTGCGTAGACATTAGGATGGATGTGTGTGTAGAGTGGTCAAGGTGTATATTATATGGATGGGAATCTGAGTTAACTGAAGACATGGCGGACCATTTGTGAGTTTCGAGCTAAATGAAAGTTCAGGCTGTAGGCATAGCCACAAATGAAAGTTCAGGCTGTAGGCATAGACACAAATTAATAAGCCAACAATACTATTTACGTTTATTATATGTTTATTATATGTTTGTTCGCTCTGTTCCTCGTCTCTAAATAGCCTTGGGGGCTGACCCAACCTATGTTACTCCCCAGGTCGAGTTACCCACATACCAGTTATATATATATATATATATATATATATATATATATATATATATATATATATATATATATATATATATATATGTGTATAAGTTTATAATAAATTTAGGTCCCTGAATGGTTGAAGTGTGTAAGTGTGAGTAAGTTAGTATTGCAGTGAAGCATTCTCCATTACTTGGCACTTTCCCCCACACCCACCCCCGCCCGTCACTCTTGTTACCGGCCACTTTACTGCTCAGGGATCTAGGTAAAGTGTAGCGGCAGTGATTGGATCTAGGTAAAGTAAAGTGTTAGTGGTTAGGTCAAGATTCTCAGGCACAGGGGTGATACGGTACGGGGAGGTGAAAGTCATAACAAAGAATCGCGTGGAAATTAAAACACCGATAGTCTAATTATGGATTCATTTTTCATATACAGGTATTTATTAATTATTATTATTATTATTATTATTATTGTATTTTTGTTTGTTTTTGGTTTGTTTTTTAACTTGGCGAATTTGCACTTGGTCTCTTTTGATGTAGATAACTGTATTTCGAATTGATTGGCTGATGGTAGGCTACTCTATGTCTTGTGTAGGCTATAGTTTTGTAGCGTGAATTAGCTATTATATATTAAGTCTCTTGGTCAATGGACCGGAGAAATACAGGCCAATGAGTATAATGTATGCAAGAAATATAGGACATTTTGAAAGGGATGGTGACAAAAAAAAAAAAATGCGTGTGAATAGCGAGGTCAAAGATTCACTAATGTCTGGTGAAATGCAAATCGCCGTGTAGCCTATAAATTATGTAAAGGGGGAATTTCGACTTGAGGGATATTTTTCTTGACCCCTTTCTCCCTCATGTTTAGCCTCATTGTTTATTTATTTTAAGATGTTTGCCCCATTAGTTTGTCGATTTTAAGAATTTTCGCTCCATTTCTGTCAATTTAAAGAGCTTTCGTGCCATTTAGGTGTCTATTTTTTCCTGGCGAGCGATAGCGAGCCTGTAATTTAAGAGGAACCGCCCTTCGGCCGGGACAGTTTTATACCGAAGAATTTACAAATTTATCTTGAAAGGGGATTTTGAGGGTGTAATTTTAAGTTTGATGGAAGTCTAGGGAACAAACTAACAAACCTCCCCTTAATACCAAATAAACTAGTGCCAGAAGTCACCACCTCAGTCCCAGACAAATGAAAGCAGTGTTTGGCAAGGACTGAAAGGTATTATGGTGAAATAAAAAACAACCTGTAAGTAAGTCAAGCGGTATAAGATTGGTGGGTGATTGTTGGAAGAAGGGGTAGTTTGGTGCAAATCATCACGCGTAAACAATGCAAGGAATAATTTCCGGTATACCGGTATATATATATATATATATATATATATATATACATCAAGAAGGGGGATGTTTGGGAAGGCGTTTTTTTAGCTAATGGGGTTTACTGGATAAGCTGGGCGGGTGCCCAACACCGAAAGGGGTTGAAATAGGGGAGCTATCCCCCCGCCAAAGGCGGCTTTCTAGGGCCTTTCCTAGCTGATGCTGAGAGGATTGGGTTCTAGTCATATGGTGATGGGCTGGTCTATCAGAGTGAGAACTGAGCGATCTCTGCCATACCCTTAGCTTACTCCTACTGTTCCTTTTACTTATGTATTTCCTAGATCTCAAGTGACGGCGTCTTTTCCGTGGATTGACCTCCCAATCTACCAAGATTGGAAGCCAAAGCGTCACATTTTTCCTTTGTCCCTCAACTTTCTCTTCATAATTGCCGAGGGGCACAGGGACCTGGGTGGGGCTTTGGTTTCCCGGGCGTTTCCGCATCCTCCTCGGCTCAACGCCATGGAGCGGCTTCGGTCACCCAGGCTTTATTGTGGTAGGCGGGGAGGGTTCTGTGGGGGCGCTCGGTTATGGCCTTGGCCTTGCTCGGGGCCTTGGGGCTGTTCGGCCAGGCAGCTTGGGGAACAACAACAACTGGATAAGCTAAGAATAAAATGCTCAAAAATTGCAATGAGGTAAATTGCAAATCATCCTGCGTCAACAATGCAACACATATTTGACAAGGACGGAAATGGATGGGTTACTTTCATTATTGGAATTTGATGCAATACAAAAACAAAAAAAGGGAAAAAAAATAAAAATGGGGATTTGGCCTGAGTATATAGATAGATCTGGGTGGATGGGACTCGTTAGCCTTGGTCGGCAACTCATCTAGGGGAGACAACCTTATACAAATCCGGGTGGATGGGACTCGTCAGCCTTGGTTGGCAACCTGTCTAGGGGAGTAAACCTGATACAAATCCGTACTGCTTACCTAAGGGTAAGGGCAGGTTAGTGGATGGATTAGCCGAACACAACTGTAGAAAAATAGTGCTAACAAGATACACAGAGGGTCTCGGAGTCGGACGGATCCTAAATTGAATGGTCAATCCTGTAAGTCCTTCACTAAACTGGCTCGGGTTGTCCCTCTCACAGGGTATAGGTCCGCTTGGGGGCATTCTGTGTATGGCCACCCTCGTAAGGGGAGTAAGGCGTCCGGCAATAGATAGATAGATAGATAGACAAATTAAGTAAAGATATACTTATAAATGTCGTGCCCTTACTAATAAAATATATAGACTAAGGTAACTGACCTAATTCTGATGAGTGTTGTAGTTGTAATGTTACGTGTATTATTTACGAAAAGCATAGCCGTTGGCAATTGAAAGGAATAATGTTTAATATGTGTCACGTAATTTTAATGTACTGGTAATGCTAGAAAATAATAACGTCAATAAATTGGCAACATATTGAGTAATAATCGGAGAAAGGAGAGGTGAAATGCGAATGAGTGGTGCAAAAATATGTAAAAAATAATATTGTGTAAGTTATGAAAGGAACCGTGATATTTGAAAGTATTTATTCGTGATTTATGTATTGGTCGCAAACTGACGGAAATCAATTAACCCTTTCGATACCGGTGATTTTTAAAGCTAACATTTAGACGATTTTATGAATCTTCATAAGGATATGGTAGCTAAAAGGATTACTTGAGGTAGTCTGCAGCCTTTTAATGTGTAGGCGTCCTTCCTAAGCTGAATAAAATCGTCTAATAGTTGCTAGCATATAACGAAAAGAACGTCACCGGTACTGAAGGGGTTAATAAATAATGGAGTCAGTAATTCAGTAGACAGTAAGTTAGTTAATCAGCCAGGTAATTCATCGCCTGGTAAATTTCGGTAATATATATATATATATATATATATATATATATATATATATATATATATACTGTATATATATATATATATATATATATATATATATATATATATATATATACAGTATATATAATATATATAAATATATATATATATATCTATATATATATATATATATATATATATATATATATATATATATATATATATATATATATATATATATATATATATATATATATATATATATAATTATATACAGAGAGAGAGAGAGATCATTACCCACTGTCCACCATCCACCTTCACTGGTTTACATGACAGCGAATGACGTTATATGGACTCAAAATAATTATTCGTGTATTGTTGACTTAAATAGTTTACTTTGTTGTTACTTTTTTGTTGCTGTTGTTATTATTGTTGTTGTTGTTGTGGATTGGTGTCTGTAGGTTAAGACTATTATTGTATGCCACCGTCTTTTTGTTTAGGTATGGAGCTGAAGTTTACAATGCATACATTAATATATTACCTATAATAATATAGCCTCTGTTGTTATAATCAGGTCATGAACTCTATAACTATTTGTAAAGGAAATGTTATATATATACTGTATATATATACCAGTGTATGAATATATATTTTTAACCACTTCAGAGCTAAACAAAAATATGTATTTGGTTGCTAGACAGACTTAAAGTAAAAACAAATATATAACATGTAGGTTAAGGTAGATTAGAGACAAGGAATTATGACAAATATTCGGAATTTTTGCTGGTTGATACACTACATGTCATAATATCATTATCGCGTGATTCGTGGGAACATATTTATGGTGTATTCTGGTTCAGTGGGTGAGAGAGAGAGAGAGAGCGACTGAACCTAGCACTGATTATTCCTCTAGCATTGTTATAGTAAAGTTGAGAGAGAGAGAGAGAGTGAACCTAGCACTGAGCATTCCTCTAGCATTGTTATAGTAAAGTTGAGAGAGAGAGAGAGAGTGAACCTAGCACTGATTATTCCTCTAGCATTGTTATAGTAAAGTTGAGAGAGAGAGAGAGAGTGAACCTAGCACTGAGCATTCCTCTAGCATTGTTATAGTAAAGTTGAGAGAGAGAGAGAGAGTGAACCTAGCACTGATTATTCCTCTAGCATTGTTATAGTAAAGTTGAGAGAGAGAGAGAGAGAGTGAACCTAGCACTGATTATTCCTCTAGCATTGTTATAGTAAAGTTGAGAGAGAGAGAGAGAGAGTGAACCTAGCACTGATCATTCCTCTAGCATTGTTATAGTAAAGTTGAGAGAGAGAGAGAGAGAGAGTGAACCTAGCACTGATCATTCCTCTAGCATTGTTATAGTAAAGTTGAGAGAGAGAGAGAGAGAGAGAGTGAACCTAGCACTGATCATTCCTCTAGCATTGTTATAGTAAAGTTGAGAGAGAGAGAGAGAGTGAACCTAGCACTGATCATTCCTCTATCATTGTTATAGTAAAGTTGAGAGAGAGAGAGAGAGTGAGTGAACCTAGCACTGATTATTCCTCTAGCATTGTTATAGTAAAGTTGAGAGAGAGAGAGAGAGTGAACCTAGCACTGATCATTCCTCTAGCATTGTTATAGTAATGTTGAGAGAGAGAGAGAGCGACTGAACCTAGCACTGGTTATTCCTCTATCATTGTTATAGTAAAGTTGAGAGAGAGAGAGAGAGAGAGAGAGAGAGAGAGAGAGAGAGAGTGAACCTAGCACTGATCATTCCTCTAGCATTGTTATAGTAATGTTGAGCAATCTATATACATGTTCCATTATAATATAAAACAATACCCAAATATACGTTATAGTCCCAGCATTATCTCTCATTGTTTGGGACCATCGTTACGACTCAGGTACTTGATTAATGTATTTTTGTTTTTTTTAAGTAATTTGTGTTTTGACATTTATTATTGGTTTAGTCCGTTTTTATTTATATATTTGTATTCTAGCTATGTTAAGACGATTTTGTGCATTTTATGAAGGATCTGTGGTAGTCAAAAGGGTCAAGTGAGGTAGTTCGAAGTCTGTTAATTGTTGGAGGTCTTCCTTAAACTGAATAAAATCATTTAATAGTTGCCAGAATATAACGAAAAGGACGTCACCGGCACTGAAAGGGTTAATGAGTAAGCAATAACATAAAATAAGCACTATTATCACAACCACCTCCACCTACGCTACTATAGGTCATTCATTATAGGTAGACCGAAAACTCTTGACCACCAACCTCTATAACTAAAAAACTACTAGATTAATAATCATTACAGATGATGAGTTAGAAATGTGCAATACTCTAAATAGTCATTTCCTTTATGTTTTTACAAGCGAAAATTTAGATCAAGTTCCAGTAGTCAACCAAGTTGTTAACGGTAGTATAGACGAAATATTAAGCACAGTTCAGGTCACTAGTGACGAAGTAATTAAGGAAATAGATAGACTAATACCCCAGAAATCTCCAGGTCCAGATGAGGTGTATGCTAGAGTATTAAAAGAATGCAAGGACGAATTAAGTTACCCGTTAACTCACCTATTTAATAATTCACTAGCTTTAGGCTTAGTTCCTGATTCATGGAAGCTCGCAAATATAATTCCGATATATAAAAAATGTGATAAGTCCATAGCATCAAATTACCGTCCTATTAGTCTCACATCAATTATAGGGAAATTGCTAGAATCAATTATTGACAGGAAAATTAGAAATCACTTAGATATGTTCAAGTTAATAAAACCCTCTCAACATGGTTTCACTCCAGGACGATCCTGCCTAACAAATTTACTCAGTTTTTTCTCCGAGGTTTATGAAGCGGTAGATAATAATAATAATAATAATAATAGTTCTTAAAGCTAGCGCATGCTAAGCTAGCTAAGGATAGCTCAATAAGGCCGATTAGGCGTATTTCCATTGGGGTCCTGTACTACTACCCCATCTCTTTGCTCATGAGGGATGGTAACGACTCAGTGCTTGTGAAAAATCTTTAATGCGCCGAGCGTGGGCGCGAACCCGGGCCTTCTGGGTGGAAGTCCGAGACGCTAGTCACTACACCAAGCGAGCCGACAAGTCATATGATATAGTTTACTTAGACTTCAGTAAGGCCTTTGATAAAGTTCCACATGAAAGGTTGTTAAGGAAGATAGAAGGACATGGTATTGGGGGGATGCTACTCAAGTGGATTAAGTCATGGCTGACTTGTAGGAAACAGAGAGTTAGTATAAATGGTGTAAAATCGGACTGGGGATTAGTTAAAAGTGGGGTCCCCCAAGAGTCGGTTTTGGGGCCCCTTCTGTTCATTATCTACATAAATGATCTTGACTCAGGCATAAAGAGTAGGATCACTTGCACGAGTGGTCCATAAATTGGCAGATGAGTTCCAATGTAGACAAATGTAAGGTATTAAGGATTGGAAATCGTAATTTAGATGCTAAATACAAACTAGACAATGTAAAATTGGATAACTCAGAGTGTGAGAAGGATCTGGGGGTGCTCGTTAGTAATGATCTGAAACCCAGAAAACAGTGTATAAGTGTTAGGAATAGGGCAAATAGAATTCTAGGATTCATATCTAGGAGTGTTAGCCTCAGGACTGCTGAAGTTTTCTTAAAACTATACTTAGCTCTAGTAAGACCCCATTTAGACTATGTTGTTCAATTTTGGTGCCCTTATTATAGAATGGATATCGACCCTTTAGAGGCAGTCCAAAGAAGAATGACCAAAAAGATACATAATATTAGAAATTTATCGTAGGAGAGGTTGAAAGTCTTAGGCCTGCACTCACTAGAGAGACGAAGATGTAGGGGAGACATGATAGAGGTATTTAAATGGATAAAAGGTTTAAATAGGGGCGATATAGATGAGGTATTAAAGCTAAAGAACGGCGACATAACCCGCTCAAATGGTTTCAAGTTAGATAAGTTTAGATTTAGGAAAGATATAGGAAAGCACTGGTTTGGAAATAGAGTTGTTAACATGTGGAATGCACTGCCCAGAACAGTAATTAGCTCAGAAACAGTTGAAAGCTTTAAGCATAAGTTGGATTCCCATATGGGTGATATGGGCTGGGTGTGAATGGGAGCTGCTTCATGTGGGCCGCATGGCCATATGCAGTTTCCCGCGATCTTATGACCTTATGTTGTTATGTAATTGGGGTTGGGTGTGACAGGGATCTGCCTTGTGTGGGCCGATCGGCTTTTTGCAGACTCCCATTTTCTTATGTTCTTATATTATTTCTACCATTTAGGAAAAGTTAGCCAGGAAATAGGTTGGTAAAATTAATGTAAAGCTCATTTGCTGTGGCCCTTTTTGCGTTACAGAGGAGAGGGGTTACGTTTTTGGCCTACTTATAATAAATAGACTGTATATTAAGTTATTAAAACAATAGTAACAGATAGCAGTATACATACAAAGGGGAGGTGTGGTGGAGTGGTCTTGCCACTGGCCTGGTAATCCAAAGGTCCCGGGTTCAAATCCCGATGTATCAATGGGAAGATATTATTGGGATGGAATTTGTACTGTACCTGGTATCAGTGCATTACCACAAGCCCACCGAAACGTCAATAAAATACCCTCATTGTTCCCTGATTAAATAGCACTGTATGAATATTCCCATATTCAAAATATGCTATAGGGGTGCAATGCCTGGTGAGTTATCTGCTCAACAGGTGGCGTTGTGTGTGTGTAAGTGTGAGAGTCCGAGTGTAGGGGGTGAGACAGTGAAGCACGGGAACGAGGTGGCTTCAGAGATGGTGTCGTTTCGGGCCATGAGTGAGCACCGTGCCTCATGTGAAGGCAAGATGGCAGGTGCTCGTTGTACTCTACGTGCTTCACATGTCTCACTCCCTAGACTGGAACAAGACCTCACGGGCTTCACTGTTCATTGTAAAGCGGTGAATGTTAAGGCTCTCAGCCTATGCCCGAGAGGAAGTAAGTTGGAATATAGAAAAAAAAAAAAAAACAAAAAAAAACGTTTAAGTGTCCATGTGTAAGACGGAGACAAAAAGCAAAGCTGTCTGTAACAAGTGTCCCCCCATATTTAAGGAGTTGGGGAGATCCAAATTCAAGGTACAGTACGTCATATTCTAAATGTCTGAACACACGGAGTTTGAGGCAGTTTAAGTCGTAGGATGATGGAAATATAGATTGAGAGAGAGAGATAGTTCCAGAGTTTACTTTTTCAGTGGAAGAGAGATTGGGAAAATCGGTTCACTCTTGAGTGCACATAAATTACATAAGAAACACACACACACACACACACACGTATACACAGAGAGAGAGAGAGAGAGAGATAGCGTAAAATATATACATAATCACGCGTACATGTTGTTACAAACAAACACACACACATACACTAACAACATATATAAACACATAATCACACACATACATTATAAATTACACATGTATGCACTAACAGACACACAAACAAACACATAGTCACGCATAGATTACACGTGCACACAGACTCACACACACACACACATAGAGTGAAGAAAGTAGAGGATGACAAATAATATCTTTGTTACATAACATTGCTAACTCATAGTGTGACTTAGACATATTATATATCTGACACAAGTGGGTTATTTTAATGGATGGACAGATAGATAGATCGATAGATCATAAAAAAGATAGACAGCTAGATCAAATATATTTGTATATACTATATACAGTATATTTTACATGTATTTCGCTGTGCATTCATTATATTGGTCATATGTATTCTTACTACATGGGAAATCCTTTGTACAATATTCATTCTCATTTTAAATGGAGCAACCTCGTAAGGATCGGTAAATCTGTTATTGTTTGTTTCCAATTGTACTGTCTCTGTATTGGTTACAAGTATGTTAGCAATATGTGTTTATTTTGTATCCAACATACATTCACTACAATATTTAGCAATGTACTTAATATGTATTCAATGCGTTAAGTTTGTTAGTAACTTAGTAATTTGAATTCAATATATATTTTAGCCAAGATGTGTTGTTAGCAATAGGAACGATACAAGCAGTGAGCCAAACACTTACCACATCCAACAATAAGTGGTTTATCTCCGTCAGACCCATTTAGTTGATGCGGCGATTATGTCATCATTGGCCAATATATATATAGCCGGCGGTTACCGTCACCCAATGAGCAAGGGGGATGGGTAATGGTCTCTGGTTGATTAAAGAAGTGTCAAGCGCTTGAGAATCCTCGCAGGAGGAGATACGGGCGCTATATAAGTAGCCAGACGATTATAATATATATATATATATATATATATATGTGAGTCAGGTACAAGGGGAGATAGAAGGGCAGGAAGACCCCCATTGAGATGGAGAGACTGTGTAAGAAAGGCTTTGGATGATAGAGGAATGACTATAGATCAGGCAGGGGAAGTGGTGGTGGACAGGAGTGAATGGAGAATGCTTGTGAATAGTTGAGTGAACACGTGGTCATTTGGAGTAAGGGGTCGGGCGCAAGTTCGACTAGATAATAGTCCATCAGGCGCCTGGCCCGGGGGGACGATTAATATGAAGGGTGTGCCTGGAAGTGTGGTGGGAGGGCTTGTGGCTTTGGCTCCGCTGCATGTCTGCCTGCCGAGATCGGAACCTCTCCGGGTGGTCAGGGGCCGGGGGAGTGCTGGAGCGACCTTGGTAACCCTGGTCTCTGGGTCTTCTCCTGGGTGACCTGGATGTGTGAGTTTGTGTTTTTTATCTGTGTTTATTTTTTGTTTTATGTTGTTTTTGTGTTTTCCCTGTTCTTGCTCTGTCTTGAGTCGGCTACCCCCAAAATGGGGATTGGGCCTGAGCATATAGATAGATAGATAGATAGATAGAATATATATATACATTATATATTCATAATTAAAGGCATATTTATCGACAAAATGTACGCAAAAGCTGAGTAATTAAGATGAAAATATGTCGCCTATATTGTTTGTGACTGTGCTATTGGTTCACGTTATCTTTTGGCTACTTCAAATTACGTTGTATCAGCTTAGAAAGACCTTTAGATGTCTAATGCTAAAATATCCCTAGTGAATTGAATTCTTACTTTTCGTTGACTGGCTTTAATCAAGATGTTGTCAGGCTATTTTACTCAGCTTAAGAAAGACCTCTCGGGGCCAAACATGTAAACACCTACCATAATATACAACACCCATGAAAGTCCAAAGGCACACCACACACCATTTGATTTATATATTTTTATCAGTATTCTTTATGTTTTTGGAGGTGAATTTTGGCTGATTATCTTTTCCGCGTGTTCGTATTATTGTGTGACGGGATTTTTAAGTCTTTGGATATTCTCTTTTACGCTGAGCTGCACGTATTATATTTTTACGAGTTGGTGAGAGAGAGAGAGAGAGTGTGAGTGAGAGAGAGAGAGAGAGTGAGTGAAAGTGAGTGAGAGTGAGATTGTGAGTGAGAGTGAGTGAGTGAAAGTATGTGTGTGTCAGAGAGAGAGAGTGAGTGAGTGAGAGAGTGTGTATGTGTGTGTGTGTGTGTGAGAGAGAGAGAGAGAGAGAGACAAAGAGAGTGTTTGTGTGTGTGTGTGAGAGAGAGAAAGTGAGAGTGAGAGAAATATCACACCAAATTTATCTTTGCTCACATTTACGAAATTTAATTGTTTTTGAATCGAATATTGGTGTGTAATTTTGCCTTTTCTTTCAATTATTAGTGAAAATATGACAAACCAAATGGAAAGCTCATGTATTCATAATTGATAAATAATATAAGACAATATTACTCTGAAATCGAAATATGTATGCGTAAGGTGAAATGAAACTTGGATGTAATAAATTGTTTTTATTATTTGTGGTGAAACATATATATATAATTGATGTTGAAACCCTGGGCACCTTATTAACTATGTATGGCTGTATAATGAACATAGATATATATTAATGTTACCACTTCAGCACCACGACGCCTTTTTAAACTTTATTCTGGCTAAAATTAAATTATTTTATGCAGTTTATGAAGGACCCAGTTTGTTAAGAGGGTTTATTGAGATCCTATTCACCCATTTAAACCGTAGAGTTAGATTATAAACTAAACAAAATCGTCTAATGGTAACCAGAATATGAGGACAATGACGTAATGGTGGTGAAGGGGTTAATAATAGGGAACAAATAAGCAATTTCATATTTTATGTATGTAAATTCTGTCTATATATGTATGTATATAGGCCTTAATATATGTGGTAAAGTGAATCAACAAGTATATAGGCATATAATACATATTTCTGTTATGTGTTTTATTATGTACAGTATATTTGTATTTAAGATATGTATATTGTATGTATTTGTACTTTATTATACAGTATGTGTTAGTGGGATCTACTTTATTAATGTTTGTATGGTAGAACATTTTATATATGAAAATGTGAATGCATATTTCTGTGCATTCTCAAACTTCTCAACACACAAATGCACTGGTGGTATATATATATATATATATATATATATATATATATATATATATATATATATATATATATATATATATATATATATATATATATATATATATATATATATATATATATATATATATATATATCAGTGGTAGGTACATTTCCAGGATATATAGTTTTGTAGATGAAGAGTAGGACAAGAGCCACAACAGTAGGCCTATACATGTTGAGTTATTTATTTGCAAATTTTCGGACGTATCACACATCCATCATCAGGTTATATTTCAACATACGATCCTAAAAAGAAAGTAACCTAGTGTAAACATATGTTAAGTACAAAGCTTGTGAGGATCTTTTAACTTTTTCCAAAAGTAACGATACAAAATATACAAAAGAAGAAAATTTGCAAATAAATAACTCAACATGTATACTGTTGTGGCTCTTGTCCTACTCTTCATCTACAAAATTATATATTATATATATATATATATATATGTGTACAGTATGTTTGTGTGTGTGTACTTACTCTAGTTGTATTGCGGGAGTGAGCATGCTCGTTATTTCCCGCCTCCTATATGTGTAGGTGTTCTATGTATCGTTGGAATGGCTGTGGATGTGTGTGTAGTCTGTATTTTTAGCCAATTGGCGACATCGGAAACGAAGGCTTAGGGTGGATCTGTATGGTACCATTCTCACTATAGACGGTACCGTCTCGCCCGAAGGCTTAGGTAGCCATCAGCTTAGGTGAATATGATACCCATCTCGCCTTGTACCATTTTTGCCAACCCCAGATGGGACGTCACAACGTCGTCCACTTATTCCAGGTACCTATTTACAGCTAGGTGAACTGAGGCTAACACATGAAAGGAGACGAGCCCAATTTGTCTCCGCCCGGCCGGGGATTGAACCCCCGACCCCTCGTGTGTGAGACGAGAGCTCTACCTACTAGGCTACGGGCTGTGTGTGTGTGTGTGTGTCAAACCAAATCTAAGCAAAGCTTATCATTATTTTAGTTCCTTGTATTTTCACATTTGGTATCCAGAAATTTACTGGAATATATCTGGAATTGTTACCGATGCATTTTATCACAAAGTTATTTTATACTTATGAGATGAAAATGTAAGAACAATTTTGAACTCTCATTTTCAGATCGTTGTGAGCTTATGCAGTTTAAATTCTGAACCGGCTATTGTCATTTAGATTTTAGAATGTTGATACTTGAATGTAAAAGCTTGACAAGTTGTATTTCATCTTAACCTTCCCAATAACATGACATTGTTTTTTGTTTTGTTTTATTTTTACTTTTCAGGCTAACGCTAGACGAATATATACAGTTTCGAAAGGACCTCTAGCATTCAGCGTAGACACAATGTAAAAATAAAGTGATATTATTTTAGGAGGAACACTTTATCTCAATTAATCTTTTGACTTCCATAGATTCCTTCCAATCGTAATAAAATCGTGTAATAATAGCCATAGTAAAATGAAACACTGAGTCATGATACACTGAGAGGGTAAATATTTAATAGGTTATAATTATAGGTGTCGTATATATACATAAAATAGTAGAGGTCCAAAGATGATTGTCATGATGATTTTTACAACTTCATCTAAGAAAATGTCTGAGTTCATTATATACAAAGGCATTTTTATTATTGTTAGCAAGAATAATCACATATATATATATATATATATATATATATATATATATATATATATATATATATATATATATATATATATATATATATATATATATATATATATATATATATATATATATATATATATATATATATACTTAAAATTATAGATAAATCAGAAGCATTGGTAGATAAATATAGAAATAGACGGAGAATCCCGTGGCATAATTCCAAACTGTTCAAAGTATAATACAGTATGTTACAGGGGATTGTGTAGCCAGGGGGTTACAAGGACTCTATAATGCATTCACGAAATATAAAAATATAACATTTCAATATTTGTCTGATTCTTTGTTCAATTATTGGATATCATGTAGTGTAAATGTTAAGTTAGGTTCAGTTTAGCTAAATTAGCTTGAACCGTTCAGAACCTATGGATATAGGAACAAAAATTTACCTTTAAATTTTAATTCATAATTAATGAAGTTGATATTGTCCATAAATGTATCAACTTGGCCAAACTGAATGTAACCTAACAATACAACACAATACATAAATTGAAACTTTAAGTAAGAAGAACTTAAAATTACAAGTATATTTCTGAATTCATTTTAGGATTCATTAGTAATTTCGTTTAAGTCTGCACATATTCCCTGTAGCATATTGTATGATTTAAATAACAAGATTCCCAGACATAACATCCAAGAATATCAGCCTAAAACTATAATTCTACACACTAAATGAAGGGACGAATGTACAATATAACAATTACAGAGGTTATGTTATGAACTATGAACATTTGGAAGCCAAATCGAATACTAATTAACAATCAGTAAGATATATTTTTTTATAACGAGTGAGTAATACCATGTTGAAAATTTGACTTGTCTTTTGTTCTCTCTCTCTCCTTGTTTATATATTATTTAATATAGGCATCGTTGATCTGAATCTTCAATAAAACATATTTTGTTTATATTAATCAAACTACAACCTTCTTAAAACTAACACATCTGTCAAACTCAATAGATCAGCTAGAATTATTTGATGTCCATGAAATAATTATTTATCTTCGGTTTATCACACAACCTTAACCCCTTGAGGATTATGACGCATATTGACAGTTTCTTCTGGCCATTATTAGACGACTTTATACATCTTAGGAAGGATCTGTGGACATCAAAAGGGTAAATAGTATCTCAATTAACCCTCTGACTTCCATATACCCTTCCTAATATGAATAGACTTGTCTAATGATAGCTAGAATAAAGTGTCAAAACGTGTCATGATCAAGTGGCTTTGGTGTCGAGTGATTAAAGGCGGTGTCAGACGAGCGCTTTTTCCGGCAATATTCGATGAACAAGTTTTTTCTCGCAATATTTTTAGTCTTTTTCGCACTAGAATCGGAAACTAAACTGAAGGTAGATTATGTCCTAACACAATGAGTCCTGTTATTGTGTAATTTTAGAAGCTTCCAGATAATTGCCCATAAAAATTGCTCGAAAAAGCGCTCGTTGACACCGCCTTAATACTGAGTTATCAGTTATAATATTAACATCTGTGAGTTTCCGAACCTCAAACAGGAATTCAAGTTTGTCCCTGATTGTAATTCTATCTGAAGTATTACCGACTTTTAGTATAATTGTTTGTAAGTTTCCGAGTTTCAGAAAGGTATTCCGGATCGAGCTATTTAATTCCAGAGTGTCATAAGTCGTCGCTCAGTTTGTGTTTGAATTTAGTTCAGTTTAGGTTAATATGATACTTATTTAGTGCCCAGCGATTATTTCTGATTTTGTATATAATCCTCTGTCAGTTTTCGAATCTCATAAAGGAAATCCGGATCGAGACCTTTTATTCCGGCGTGGGTCAAACCGTCGTGGATCTTGTCCCTGTCGTTGTGGATCTCCTTCTTTGGCAGGTCGCCCCGGTAGATGTTGGTGTCGGCGATGAAGTTGATGTTGATGGGCAGTGACGGGGGTAGGGGGCCTGATGGGGGGTGTTGGTGGCTGGGGCTGAAGTGGTGAGGTGGTGATGGGCCACCTGAATGACCGGGTTTAGGGCCATAGGAATCCTTAGGAGGGCCACGGAATGGGTCTTTGTGAGGGCCATGATAGTTGTCTTTGGGAGGGCCATGATAGTTGTTTTTCGGAGGACCATGATAGTTATCTTTTGGAGGGCCATGATAGTTGTTTTTCGGAGGGTCATGATAAAAGTCTTTAGGTGGACTGTGGTAATCCATATGACCATGCGATGGTCCATTGGGAGGGCCGTGGAAATCAGGAGGAGGGAGGTATGAATCTGATGGACCATGCGGAGGGCCCTCAGGGAAGTTCATTGGTTGTTCAAAGAAAGATTCAGGGGACTCGGGGCCATGGGACATGTGAGACCAATGGCCCTCCTCTCCGCCCTCACCTCCCTCAGGATGCGGGAACCCTGAAGACTCAAAGAAATCCGGTGGGTCGAAGTCAAAATTGAACTCCACAGAATCCCAATGTGGGTTTTGCTCATGTTGGGGAGGGTGGGGAGGGGGAGGGGGGCGTCTCATGGGTTTATGAGGTGGAGGTCTTGGCCTAGGAGGGGGAGGTGGCCTTGGGGGTCTTGGTGGTGGAAGATAAGGCTCACGTTTCCCGAAGTACGACAGCAAGAACCCGGTGCGATTGATATCCTCGGATCCCATGGCGCTCTGATCCTTTCTCTCCATTGGATCAACACTTCTCTGTGGATTGCTTACTTGCCGATCTGCTTCGATGTTTTGATTTGCTGATGAGGAAATAGGTGCATTCTGATTGGCAACTGGTGTTTGGTTCTGGATCTGAATGTTGTGATCATTGTTATAGTTGTCTAAGGCTTCACGAGTAACTCTGATTTTTATATTTCTGTTGTAGGGTTCATGGCTAATTCCGATATCTTGGTCAGTTTCTCGGGATATTCTGTGGCTGTGATTGACTTCTTCTGGGATTCTGACCTCCTGATTGGTGCTTGGGATGATCTGTTTGGCTCCATCTCGACTCTGATTGGCGGAGCATAAAACAGCAGCCACCAATAATAGAGGAACCTGGAGAAAGAAAGGGGTCTAAATAAATCAAGAGACTGAAAGAAAAAAGAAAAGTGAATTAAAATATATTGAAAAGAAATTAGAACTATTTAATTAAAACATGTTAATATACAGAAATAAGTACATAATAGACACAATTAGTGAAATAGAACATATCATGAAATGTAACAATCATTGACAATATGTACACAGCTAATGGAAACATAAATAACAGAGGGGAATAATATTTTATACTATATATATATATATATATATATACGGTATATCCTGGATGCATTACTTATATTAATAATGGGCATGGCTAGGTATGAAATATGAATGATGCTAGAAAATATGTAGATGATAACTTATATATTATATTAGTGATTACTACATACAGTATATCACAACAGCAGGGACTTGTTGGTTTGTGGTCACGAGAGAGAGAGAGAGAGAGAGATGCAGTGAAAGTTTTGTTTGATGAAGAAATGTTGACCAATATTTGCACGTACGTTATTATACACCTGTGCGTATACGATCCTAGGGAAGCACAATCAAACACACACACACACACATAGAAGCATTGAAACGCATATATGACGTAACAAAACAATAGACTATGTTTATAGGAATACAAGCTGGACTTAATTGTTATTATGTAGGATTTCACAGACCATTGCAGCGTGGGCTCAAAACCTGACTAAAGAGTAATATTTACATACCACTCGCGGCCAATGTGTGAATACAAACGATACTTGGAGGAATGGGACCACAATACTGTTTTGATAGCGTAATGCATAGTGCGCGGAATTTCGATGTGAGTATCCTGGGTTCGAGTCCTGGGAGTGCCACATGTGTATGTTGATTTCATTAATTGAGCTTGGATGTGAAGTTGGTTGGTGTGAAAAACATAATAATACATAGAGTACATGGAATACGTGGATGTGGGAACAAAAAACGCTCCCACATCCAGGCACGCCCACAATATCGGACAAAAACAACAACAACAACACCTCCTCGTGAGAATTTATATGACAAACAATATTATTTTTTCATTTACTGGTCACAACTTTTACTTTCTCGCGTGCCAATAGAAAAAAATATGATATAATTCTCATGTATCGTTTGTGAGCTGGCGAAATGTGCTATGTAGTGTCAAAGGTTTATTATTTAGTTGTGAATGTTTTGGATATTGTTGGTGATCGGGAATTATTGGTTATTTAATTTGGGCTACAATTTGGGTTTTTTTTTTTTTTTTTTTGTCATGTTTTTATCTTTGTTCTGTCTTTCGGGGGGAGGGGGGGGGGCTATTTAATTTATGTTGTAATGTGTTGGCTATGTGTCTGTCATGTATTCGTTTGTATTTGTTATTATCAACATTAATATATGTTATAAATATTTGGAGGGGGGAGGGGGGGATGGTGTGGAGATCATGGTCATAGTTATTGATGGGGATAATGATGGTATTGATATGGAGGATGGTGGTGATAATGATGATAAAGATGATGGATATATTGATTATGGGGATGATGGTGATGATAATGAAACAGATGATAACGGCTATGATATGATGATGATGCTATGTATGGTGTATGGTGATAATAATAGAGGCACTGTAATTATGTAATTATGTATGTATGTATGTATGTATGTACTCAGGCATATACCCTGTACCTGGGGGTGGCCGATTCGAGACAGAGCCCGTTCAGAAACAACATTTAAGGTTCCAATTCTTAGGGTCCGGGACCACTTTCGCGTTCCCTCGACCCTTACTC
Organism: Paralithodes platypus; assembly: GCA_032716605.1. NCBI lineage: Eukaryota > Metazoa > Arthropoda > Malacostraca > Decapoda > Lithodidae > Paralithodes > Paralithodes platypus. The sequence goes on along the minus strand of CM064568.1, from coordinate 53,486,072 downwards.
TGTCTCGACGAGTAGGATAATTTTACAAGGGGAGGAGGATTCCTAGCCCCCTGCCCCACTGCAATAATAATGTGTGCAATATACAACCCATAGATGTAACCAAACTATACCTTGTTCCAAATAGGTAGACCAGAAATCGTGAACCCTAACCTCTGTAACTCAAAAAGGGCTCGAGCAAATGGGCTATACATATCCACACCTATTCCCCGGCTGATCTTTTCCAAAATGTAAAAGTATTAGCTCGATTACTGTAGTCGGTTGTGAGTTATAGAGGTTGATGTTCAAGAGTGTTGGTCTGTTTACTCGGAACAGGGTATAGTGCACGTTTTGGGTAATATTTTCAAGACTTTTAGGCACATCAGATACTTTTTTGTTTATTTTACATTTATGATGAATGTTATTAAGAGGAGGTTTTTAGTTTGTTCCCTAGACCTCCATCAAGCTTAAAATTACACCCCTAGACCCCCTTTCAAGATGAATTTGTACATTTTTCGGTAGAAAAATTTCCCGGCTGAAGGCCGGTTCCTCTTAAATTACAAGCTCGCTATCGTTCGCCAGGAAAAAATTCGACACCTAAATGGCACGACAGGTCTTAAAATTGACAGAAATGGGGCGAAAGTTCTTAAAATCACCAAACTAATGGGGAGAACGTCTTGAAATATAAAAAAAAAAAAATGGGGCTAAACATGAGGGAGAAAGGGGTCCATAAACCCCCCTGATACTACTCTCCTTGACGCGGTTGGGGGGCTTCGGGGCCGGCGACTGGAGCTTGATGGGGGATGGTTGTGGTACCCAAGGTTAAGAGATACATCTCTTAACCTTGGTGGTACCTACCCTTCCTATCTCCCCTCGAGCTTTCGTCCTCAGCTTGACTAATTTTGAGTAGTTTTTCATTCCTCATTCTATGATTTTCCCCTTCTATTCTTATTCTGTCCCATTTGGCTGTCCTCGGGCAGCCTATATCTCATGTCTCCCTGGCCTGGCTAGGTAGCAGACTCCTGACCTGATTTGTCTCTTCGGTTGCTGATGTGACCGGACTGACTTGATTCCCTTCGGTAATGCATTTTTTGCTTCTCGATGTGATTTTTTCTACCTTCGACCTGATCTTTCACTCTTCGCCCTGATCACTTCTTGGTTGGTGTTGCGGTGTAGCAGTTCTTGCCTCATCCTTCGGCCCTGCCCTATGAGAGCTCTGATGTGGAGCTCATGTGGTCCGGCTGAACTGGTGAAATGGCGAGAAATATGGCGAGAAATATCTGCGTGTCTTCACCTTCCTCGATTTGTTCCCCTACTGCCCTTCCCTCTCTATCTTGACTCGTTTAGTGATATATCTTGATCGAATCCTTCGGGCCAGCCCTGTGAGAGTTCTTTTGTAAAGGGGGGTCCATAAAAAGAATTCCTCAAGTGGAAATCTCCCCTCAAGCCCTTCAGCACGGTGACGTAATTTTCATCATATTCTGGTTACCATTAGACGATTTTCTTTAGCTTATAATTCTCTAGGGAGGAAACTAAAAACCTCCCCTTAAATATCCGGCTGACTCAATGCTGTAAGTGACAATAGTGATAACAAATGGTGATAAGTGAACATGACGATAATTAAACCAGAATTGACCGCTTGCGAGTTTCAGGCTATAAGGAAGTTGGAGCCGTCAACATCGATATTAAACAGAAATGCAGTAATAATGTAGGATTCTGATGTTAAACTAGGTTTCATGGATTTATAAATGTACTACTGGTAATTCTGCTAAATGTCAATGTCTACAGCTCCTACTTCCTTATAGAACGAAACTCACAAGTAGTCAATAGATAATGACAATAAAGATAACAGTGATAGTGACACGGTTGGAGAGTGGTGGTGATGGTGGTGGCATTATATTGGTGGTGATACTGTTGGAGAGTGGTGGTGAAGGGGGTGACATTGGTGGTGATAACAGTGGTGATTTCAATAGGGAAAGCGGTAGGGATCTTAGTGAGCAGGAGGATTTGTTTCTAAATATTGATTATTGACAGAAAGCTAATACTGTAATACTTGTAATGAAGACGGTAATACTGATAAACAAGTTCGTTATAAATGAGCATGACGATAATGAAATCAGGAGTAAAGAGGGGGGGGGGGGGATCCAGACCCCCTTCTCCTTCATATTTATATTTGTGGATGTTCGAAATTATAGTATTATAATGAAAACTAGAATTTAATCATTTCTATGAATAAGATAGCTAGTGAGCATTATATTGACAGGATTATTCAACTGTTGGTTTGGTTGAAAAAAAAAAATAATTGTAGTGCAACTTATATCAGTTCATAATTTTGTTGCAAATAATTGTATTCGATTGCAATTTCAGTATGCATGTTCACAAATAGAATATGTAATCGAAGTATTAATTAATGGTATATGGGTATCCAAAATCCATTAATTATAGGTAGGCCATACATCGTAGCCTTTATACTCTAGAACACAAAAGGGGCTAGAGCAAATGGACTGCAAATTTCCACACCTAGTCGCTGGCTGACCCTCCCTAAATGGTAGACATTTTAGTTCGAGTACTATAGTCGTTTATGAGTTATAGAGGTTAGTGGTCACGGTTTATGTCATACCTACAATATATATAATGAATGGACGGACTATAGTAATGTTCATTTGTTATTTAGTTGCAAATCATACTGAATAAACTCACCTGAATTATAAGTAGCATAATTAAAGAAAAATTCGCACTTAATCATCTAACACATAAGTTGGTGGGGAAGTCCATCGGTAACATATATTTCATTAGTGATAGTTCATATATTCATGTTCGTTTATAATCATCACTCGAGAACTGTCACCTCCCACCGCACGTGCTCTCACTGAGGGCCCGAGGAGCGACGACGTGTAACTCGCTCCGTGGTTTAGGCAATACTAAGCAGGTGAGGGCGTTGATCAGAGTTTTGTTGACAATCATGACGTCACGACAGGTGCAGGAAAATTCTCATAGCAAGATAATAGAACATACATACGCGATTCATACTTTTCCGGCAATCCTCAAGACAAGACAATAAGATATTCATGCGATATTCATAAATAAAAACCGACTCACAGTTCGATTATTTGAATACTGATATAGGAGAAAAATAGTGTTATGGATGAAGGACACTAATGTAGACAGTAACAAACAATAGAGTTATCGTATTCTGGCTAACCTTAGAGTTAGTTAGATTGTATTCAGCTTAGAAAGGGTATCGTGTAGGGGAGTGGGATGGGGTCTAAAACTCCTTTTGTTATGCAATAATATTCCTTATGTGTGTTGTACTGTTGTTATTGTTGTTTTCCAACACTGGACGAAAGTTACCCCTTAAATACGATGGTGACTTTTTCATTAATTCCTCCTAAAATTTCAGTTCCTCCTAATTACAGACTCAATATCGCTCGCCAGGAAAAAATCTCTCTCTCTCTCTCTCTCTGTGATAGTGAAATCTGACACCTCTTTATGGGCTCCAGAACTTGTGCAATATACAGATACGATATCTGTGAACTCTATATCCAAGGACTCTGAACTAGCTTTTAGACATCAGAATTATAATAATATAGCATTGATTGGAACGCTAGGGCGTGGTGAGTTACAGCTACAATAAAATCGAAAATCAAAATTATTTCATGAAAGGCTTACAAAACGATTGTGAAGTGAAAGTAGAATATATAGGTCAAAATGTAATTGTACTTGTTGTCAGGAATACACATACACACACACACATATATATATATATATATATATATATATATATATATATATATATATATATATATATATAGTGAGAGAGAGAGAGATAGAGAGAGAATGATACACAGTATATAGCCTACATAGATCAGTAGATTGAATGCAATATGGATAGATGGATAAATATATAGAATGCCGGCTAGATAGTTAAACATACTGTAGCCTACAAGGAATATGTATGGGAGGTATTGAACTCTTGAACGAGGTGTGATATGAGAGTAAGAGTGATATGACAGAATGAGTGGTGGTATGGTATGAGTGATCAATTGATAATGTGACCGAATTTGTGATGGTATGACAGTATACAAAGGAGTACAAAGGAAATCAAGCAACAACAGATCTAGTGACCCTTCTAGGTTGCTTGTCCTCCAAAACACTGAGGATCAAGTGTCCAAACAATGGTTTAGAGTGGGTAAGGGAACATTGGAAAGGGAATTACTGCCCTGGAACTAATATCCGTGGCAGGATTAGGAAGTTAGTAGGGGACAGATGGGTTAGTAACTGAGGGGGGGATAAAATAAAGTTATTCATTTACAAACGCAGTCAGTCGCGGGTTTGATGCGAGATATTTGTCTAAGCGGAGTTTAAATGAATCAACGGTGATGCAGTCTATAACGTTTCGGGGAAGCCCATTCCACAAGTTGACAACTCGATTGAAGAAGAAATTCTTAGATTCTTGTGAGTTAAAAGATTTACCAATAATTTTGCAACCGTTTCCCCGCGTGTAATTAGATTGGTCGATAGTGAAGTACTTACTACAGTTCATATTGTCGATGCCTTTGATGATTTTGAACACTTGAATTAAGTCACCTCTTAATCTGCGCTGGGTTAAAGGAAATAGATTTAATTCTCTAAGACGCTCTTCGTATGGTTTGTTCTTTAGGCTAGGTATCATTTTGGTAACTCTACGTTGAACTCGTTCTAGCTTATTTATATCTTTTTGGTAATAAGGGCACCAGGATTGAACGCAGTATTCCAGAAGAGGGCGGACTAAGGAATTGTAAAGGGTTAGGATAACTTCTTTGGATTTATGCTCAAATGACCTGCCTATAAAGCCAATTATTTTGTTTGCCTTCTTAACAACTTCTGAACATTGTTGACTCGGTTTTAGGTTACTCGATATTGTTACTCCCAGATCGGTTTCTCTGTTTACATTCTTAAGCTGAGTGCCATTCATCGAATAGTTTGCTTTCTCGTTTAGGTATCCGATATGTAGTACTTTACATTTATCCGCATTGAAACTCATTTGCCAAATTTGGGCCCAACATGACAATTTATCTAGATTGTGTTGCATATTGTCAACTTGTTCTTTTGAGAGTACGCTATTTGCAATTTTTGTATCGTCAGCAAATTTTGAGATTGTACAGGTGAGACCCTCATCTATGTCGTTGATGTAAATTAGAAAGAGAATTGGTCCTACTACCGATCCCTGGGGTACCCCGCTACTTACATTGGTCCATTTAGATGCCTTACCGTTTATGACTACTCTTTGCTATCTGTCGCTGAGCCAATTTTCTATCCATTTCAACACCGTCTTGTATTCCATGCGCTTTTAGTTTTAGCAGTAAACGTTTGTGGGGAACTTTGTCAAAGGCCTTTTGAAAATCAAGGTATATAATATCTACAGCTTTACTCTCATCGTAGAGGTTGAGGATATCGTGGAAGATGTCTAAGAGGTTTGTTAAACAGGAACGTTTTTTACGAAAGCCGTGTTGAGTATCTTTAAGTATGTTATTTTCCTCTAAGTGATTTACGAGTCTGTCTCGTATGACCGTTTCTAGCATTTTACATACAACTGAGGTTAAGCTAATTGGACGATAGTTACTGGGTAGGGATTTGCTGCCTTTTTTTAATATTGGTGTTACGTTGGCTAGCTTCCACTGATCAGGCATAGTTCCAGACTGCAAGGATTTATTGAATAGTAATGTCAGTGGTTTGGAGAGCTCATCCTTAGCTTCATTTAGAACTCTAGGCGAGATTGTATCCGGTCCAGGCGTTTTATTTACCTTGAGTTTATCTAAACAATTCAATACTTCTCTCTCTGTAACGGTGATATTGCTTAGAACATCTGAATTATCAATCTGAATTGGCGATGGTGTAGGGATATCACTGAGGTCTTCTGTTGTAAAAACTGATGCAAAGAAGGTATTGAGGGCATTACTCATTTGTACTTCGTCTTTGGTGTATTCTCCATTTTCATCGACTAACGGTCCAACAGTTGAAGTAACTACTTTTTTCTTTCTGATATAACTATAGAATTCTTTCGGGTTTGTTTTACTTTGATTCGCAATATGTAACTCTAAGGTAAACTTTACTAGTAACGAACCAAATAGTAGCATCGAAAAAGTCCCTAATTTCAAGAAAGCAAACTTCCATAAACTTAGAGCTATGTTTAAAGAAACTGACTGGAGCTTTTTAATTAACAATAACGACATAAATACATCTTGGAAGTTATTCGAAACCACTTACCTAAAAGCAGTGCAAGACTGCATACCATCGAAAATACGGCATCCAGGCCATAATAATAAGCCCAAATGGTGGAATAAAGATATTTCAAACTGCCTGCTTGCTAAAAAATTTGCTAATGATAGATTAAAATCCTCACAAAATGACGAAGAACGGGTGAAATTTGTAGAGCTACGACGCAAAGCCAAAAAGTTAATTAAGCAAAGTAAAAAGACGTCTGTATATTAATGCAAGTATTATTTTTGTACCTTTATTATTCTTTATTAGCACAAAAGATGCGTCGACGTTCACAATTTGAGGTTTTGACAAGAGGGTAGGGTTAAGACTTTCTTTGATATAAAGTAAAACGCCACCTCCATTTCGATTTATTCGGCTTTTCTCAAACATTACATAACCGGGAAGTGAATACTCTGCTAAAAAGTCTCTATCTTCTGTATTGAGCCAAGATTCTGTTATGCCAATCACATCATAATTTTCTGTAAACACTAGCTCCTCTAAATCTGAAAATTTATTGCGTATGCTACGAGCGTTTGCATAGAAAACCTTTAAATTTGTTATTTTAGAACTCACGGAACGCTCTTTAATAATATTTTGGTTCTTGTCGGATCTACATTTATGTTCATGGCTGTCCTCGGTCCTCGCTGTCTTCGGTCCTTATCGCTGGTGGTCCTCGGTTGCCTCTGTTTTTTTCTTGGCGTTGGATGATTTATGTCACTGCTGCTTCTTCTCGGATGGCGTTTTTTGATCCATGGCTGCGGACTGCTTCGTGTAGGAGACGACCCATGCGTGCTGAACCCACAGGGTTTAGATGAGTGCCATCCTTGCGGAACAGAGTAGGCTGGTTGTAGAAGTTGTCCCAGAGGTTGATGAATTCAACTTCTTCCCTCAGACACAAATATTTTAGTCAGCTATTTGTGCTGAAGGCCTTGTCGTAGAATTTGTCAGGTGCTTCGATCTTGGGGAGAATGCCTGAGATGATGATATTCCTTGACTTGTTTTTGTAGTGCTGGATCATCTTGCGATATTTCTCCATCAACTCTTCGGATCTGGTGCGCATGACATCATTTGAACCAGCATGGATGACAAAAAGGGTATTTTCATTTGCATCCTTTGTGGTATCTTCGAAGGCTTCCACAATGTCGTCCAGTCCAGCTCCTGGGATGCAAAATCTTTTTCGTTGATTTGGGACTCTGTCGCAGAACTCTTCGACCTGTCCTCGTAGGATGGACATGACAGGTATGACAGTGACATGATGGTATGACAGTATGAGTGATGGTATGACAGTATGAGTGATGGTATGACAGTATAAGTGATGGTATGACAGTATGAGTGATGGTATGGCAGTATGAGTGATGGTATGACAGTATGAGTGATGGTATGACAGTATAAGTGATGGTATGACAGTATGAGTGATGGTATGACAGTAAGAGTGATGGTATGACAGTAAGAGTGATGGTATGACAGTAAGAGTGATGGTATGCCAGTATAAGTGATGGTATGACAGTATAAGTGATGGTATGATAGTATGAGTGATAGTATTTTTTTGTTTTTTTTTGTTTTTTTTTAAGAGACAATGAACGGAGGAAGGAAAAACACAGATAAAACAAAAAGGTCCATGTGCCTAAAGGCATCCTCCATTCATAAAATGTTTGTAACAACTGGATTTAAACATTTGTTGAATGTAAGTTTGTGGAAAGCAATTCGAGGGAAGTGAATTCCAAAGAGTAGTAGCTCTGGGGATAAATGAATTCTGATAAGCAGAAGTTCTGCATTGTGGAGGAGAAAGTGTAAATTCATGGGCGCTCTCAGCTGCCCTAGTTCTACGGGGAAAGATGTGGAGAGGCGGCACAATTGAAGCAAGTTCCTCGGAACAATTGCTGTGAAAATATCTGTAGAATAATGCAAGGGATGCAACGTTTCTTCGTATGGCTAATGTAGGAAGGTCCTGTGTGATTGCAGGGTTATTGATTAATCTAATAGCTTTATTTTGAATTTTGTCCAACTGCCTCAATGCAACCACTCCACTTCCACCCCACAGAGGTGAACAGTAATCCATCTGAGAGCGCACATGACTTTTATATATTACGGCCAACTGCTCGTCAGTGAAGAATTCTCGAACTCTGTACAGGAGTCCCAGTTTTTAGAGGCATTCTTAGCAATGCTTCTAACATAATGTGTCCAGCTCAAGTTAGTAGTTAATGTTACACCGAGAATGTCAATACTAGGGGAAGTGGGAATATTTACATCATTAAAAAATATATGGGAGTCAGTGAGATTCTGTCGGTTAGAAAATTGAATGTACTTGGTTTTCTGTGCATTAAAGGAAACTAGATTCTCTTGTCCCCATTCATTAATTCTAGAAAGGTCCTGGTTCAGAGAAATTGCAGTGTTTATTTTTGAATTTATAAGATCGGGTTGGGTGAAAGAATTGGTAAATGTGAAGGAACTGTGGAGTGTTGAGTCATCTGCGTAGGAATGTATTGGATTATGAGTGGTAGATATGAGATCATTGATATGAATGAGGAACAGAGTTGGGGCCAAAACTGATCCCTGGGGAACACCAGCATTTATTGAGTGAAATTGAGAATAAAGACCATCTACCATTACACGTATTTTTCTGTTATGAAGATAAGAAGAAATTAGTGGAACTAATGATGCAAGGCCGTAGTGTGACATCTTCGACAATAAGGATTGATGCCAGACTCTATCAAATGCCTTTGATATATCCAGTGCTATTGTATGTGTTTCACCATGTTGGTCTGTAGCTTGGTTGATTTGATGCGTAAGAAGGCAAAGAATGTCTGCAGTTGATCGACATCGTCTAAAAACCATATTGCCTATCACTGATTAATTTATTATTCTCCAGATGCTTAATTATGTGATTATTTAATATAATTTCAAAAACTTTGCCAAGAGTGGAAGTTATAGCTATTGGTCTGTAGTTTGATGGATCTGAAGAGGCACCTTTTTTAGGAACTGGATGGATGTTTGCTTCTTTCCAGGGTACTGGGAAGCATGAGGTATGAGTACACAGACGGACAAATTTTGCCAATACAGGAGCGAGCACCAAGGAGCAATTCTTAAGTACTATTGGAGGAATTTCATCTGGACCAGGAGCCTTATCTACTGAGAGATTCTGCAAAATAGTTTTGACATGTCTGGTGTGGATCTTAAGTGAGGGAATTTCAGGTGAATTAAAATTAAGTACAGGGACATCTTGATTTATTTCATCTAAGGTTGAGTTGGTGGAGAAAATACCTGCAAGAAGGTTATGACAGTATGAGTGATGGTATGACAGTATGAGTGATAGTATGACAGTATGAGTGATGGTATGACAGTATGAGTGATGGTATGACAGTATAAGTGATGGTATGACAGTATAAGTGATAGTATGACAGTATGAGTGATGGTATGACAGTATGAGTGATGGTATGACAGTATAAGTGATGGTATGACAGTATAAGTAATATGACAACAATCTCCATCTCTCCACCACCAACAACCTCCTCCCTCCCTCCACCAACAACCTCCTCCCTTCCTCCACCAACAACCTCCTCCCTCCCTTCCTCCACCAACAACCTCCTCCCTCCCTTCCTGCACCAACAACCTCCTCCCTTCCTCCACCAACAACCTCCTCCCTCCCTTCCTGCACCAACAACCTCCTCCCTCCCTTCCTGCACCAACAACCTCCTCCCTTCCTCCACCAACAACCCCCTGATATTGGCATACTGGTAACCGTACCTCTGCAAGACTCAACAAAGTCCCAATGCACCACACCCAGCCCCAACAGTGCTACAATAATTTACTGAATAGAATGGCTAAGTCCAGACTGTTGCTACATCCAACTGTTTGGTCACCTTGTAGGACACGTACATTAGTAGGATATAATTTTTTTTTTTTTTTTTTTTTCCCGTGATTAGTTTAACTAGGATATGTGAGGTACTGTATATTCTTTTTATATTTTCACCACTAAATTTAAGGGGACATGGGCCATTTTTCTGGACCACTTTTTCCCTCATGTTTAGCCCCATTAGTTTTCAGATGTTAAGATGTTTCCCCATTAGTTAGTCTATTTTAAGACCTTTCGCCCTATTTCTTCGTCAATATTTAGACCTTTCGTGCTATTTAGGTGTCGATTTTTTCCCTGGCGAACGATAGTGAGCCTGTAATGTTGGAAGAACCGGCCTTCGGCCGCAACATTTTTCTACCGAAAAATGTACAAATTAATCTAGAAGGGGGATCTAATGGATGTTTTTTTTAAATGTTATGGAGGTCTAGGGAGGAGACTAGAAAAATAATGAATACATGCACAAATCGCCCAAAAAGTGAACCATCCCCCCTTATAGGCTCTCTTACCTTCAGGAAAGTAATACAACAGGTAGGTTAATAAAAGATAAATTGAAAAAAAAATGTATATTAACTTAAAAATACAGCATAACAGTGTGCATCATGAGAGAATACTTCAGCTTTTCAAAATTAAATAATGAATGGGTGATCAGAAACTCAAGATCATTGTTTTACTAATTGCATTTTAAAATATTTGTAAAAGTATATAAAATTACAACTACAGTAATTCAAAGGTCTATTTGAATTTGTAGGACATTCTTAATTAGCTTCTGTAATATATAGGGAAGTTGAAATCATTAGACAAGGTTATATTCACCTAAGTGTTAAATATACATCAATCAGTTTCCATGCATTCATTTATGTCTCAAGTACAACCTTACAGTCGTGAGCATTAACCCCTTCAACACCATGACGTCTTCTTACCTTGGATTCTGGCTAAAACTAGATGATTTTAGGCAGTTTAAGAATGACCTATGTTACTAAGAGGGTTTATTGAGATCATGTTTATCCATTCGAGTCGTACAGGTAGATTACAAACTAAAGAAAATTGTCTAATGGTAACCAGAATAGGATGACAATGACATAATGGTGGTGAAGGGGTTAATAGATATGCACCTATTTCATTTGAATCAGCATCGAACCCAAACGCGTCAATAAAATCCTTTACTGTATTATATCCCAATTGCTTCATAACTTGGCTTTAAAGGTTCAAAGATTCAAATAGGTGTAACTTTATTAGTGCTTATCACTGTACCTAACATTAAGGGAGCCCACCTCGCTTTTTTTTCTTTCTCTCCTTCACTCTTTGGCTTGTATCCATTTGGCACCATTCAGCCTACTGTTTTAAGATGTTTACCCCCATCCAGGTGTCAATATTTCCCTGGGTAGCGGTAGCGAGCCAGCATATATATTTTTTGGTTTTGACGGCAATCTAACTTTGTACATTTTTCGATAGAAAAATGTCTCCGGCAAAGCCAGATTTCTCCCTACAATGCTGGCTCGCTTTCGCTCGCCAGGAAGAAATCGACACCTGGATGGGGATAAATGTCTTAAAACAGTTGGCTGAATGGATACAAGCCAGGGAAAGAGAGAAAAGGAGAGAAAGATAAGATAAAAAAAAAAAAAAAAAAAAAAAAAAAAAAAAAAAACGGTGACCCCCCTTAAGAACGATCTGACAAATAATATATGTGTACATAACTCACATACACCGACCTGTTTTAATGTATTCGTCTCCCACTCTCTCAATGTTATGTGTATCTGATTCTTTATGTATTCGTCTCCCACTCTCTCAATGTTATGTGTATCTGATTCTTTATGTATTCGTCTCCCACTCTCTCAATGTTATGTGTATCTGATTCTTTATGTATTCGTCTCCCACTCTCTCAATGTTATGTGTATCTGATTCTTTATGTATTCGTCTCCCACTCTCTCAATGTTATGTGTATCTGATTCTTTATGTATTCGTCTCCCACTCTCTCAATGTTATGTGTATCTGATTCTTTATGTATTCGTCTCCCACTCTCTCAATGTTATGTGTATCTGATTCTTTATGTATTCGTCTCCCACTCTCTCAATGTTATGTGTATCTGATTCTTTATGTATTCGTCTCCCACTCTCTCAATGTGTATTGGTTATGTGTATCTGATTCTTTATGTATTCGTCTCCCACTCTCTCAATGTTATGTGTATCTGATTCTTTATGTATTCGTCTCCCACTCTCTCAATGTTATGTGTATCTGATTCTTTCTAGCTTTGGTTTGCTTGTTATGCAAATTTACATTTATATTTAATTACACATATATCAACATTCATATATCGCTTTCTCTCAATTTTAAGTATACCTAACTCATACATACACATCCACATACTTATCTCCTGTACAATCATCTGTTAGGTTTATCATGCATAACAGTTGTACAAAAAAAAAATATATATTATTATATAATACATCTATATCAATATCTCTCACTCTCAATCTTAAGTGTAACAGACTTTATAATACAGTATACATCTACCTCTTTCTCTGCATAATTTATATCTTGCAGTTTTAAGTGAACCTGATTCAAATACATTAATCTATCTCTCTAAACCATTCTTCTCTATCTCTCAGTCTTAGGTATGCTCTTAGTCTTGAAACTCTGATTACTTTAGTTATGCCGTATTCCAAGTCAGTCAGTATGATACGCTATAGTCTATTGGTTTCAACCTGATGATAAACTGAATCTCTTAGTAGCAAATTTCCCGATACGTAATGGAAAAATATGAAACTAATATACATCCAAGTTATATTAATGACAAGTTTTCACAATCAACAACAAATATCACTACAAAATCTTTGTAATAACTGAATAATGAAGATGGGGACATGGCAGTTTACTCTCAGCTGAAATTAACCCCTTCTGTACCGTGACTTCTTTTTAACTTTATTTAGGCTACTATTAGACAATTTTATTCAGTTTTATAGAGCCCCCAGCAATCAACAGGCTTCAAACTATCTCACTTAACCCTCTTTACTACCACAGATCCTTCTTTAAACTGCATAAAATTGTCTAAATATAGCTAGAATATTAAAAAGACGTCACCGGTACAGAAGGGGTTAAACAAACTACGGTATACTGCAGTTGTTCTAATTGGAATGCGTATACTGTAATAATGTTCCAGTACTTCGCATTGCAAATTTAACAATTAGTGTATTATACTGACTAGCTAGGAATATTACCATCGACAATGGTGGGTTTTCTCTAGCATCCACTTATCTCTATTCTTTCATCTCTTTCTCTCCCTCTCATCAACCTATATCAACATTCATATCTATCTGTCTCCCAATATAAAGTGTATCTAAATTTTTAACACAGTATACATCCATCATCTCTAGCCATTCATCTATCTCTCAGCTCCTATTATAAGTGTTGCCCCAGCCTCTCCTATGGTCATCTCTCCACTCGTCTCTCTCCCTATCCCTGGCTAGTCTCTCTGGGTCCCCCCTCTCAATCTCTTTTTCTCGCTCCTCCTCCTCCCGCTCCTCTGCATCCTTCTCAGAATCGGGTCCCATTCCCACACGATCTTGGAGGCAGCTCTGCCTTTTGGCCGGATCAGGAAACCTGGAAGAAATTATAGTTCTGCTGAAAAAATATCTTTAATTCAAGATTGAATGAAGTTAACTCAATAGAGTAAACTAGCCAATTTGTATGGTTTTACCAAGTAGTATGTGATATTGAGAACAAAAAAAACTACGATACATTTATACAGCATAAACCTTTTAACTGTCTTGATAGCTTAATGCTTAGTGCGCCGAATTTTGGTGTGAGTATCCTAGGTTCGAGTCCTTGGAGTACCACATATATTAATTAGTTACATTGATTTCATTAATTAGGTTTATTTTTAAGTTAATTGGTGGGTTGGTGAATAAAATTAATATATATATAGCCTATATATATATATATATACTGTATATACATATTCAAATGTGTTTATGTAGTAAACTCACCGTCCATCTCTGACCCGTATGTCATAGAACTTCTCGACCGTGATGGAAGGTACTTTCGGGTATCCCAGACCATACACATTTTTCTGTACAGCATTTCTCATCAGCAGAATTATAGTTACTGACTGACTGACTTCCCTATATGGCTAAGTTACTGATTGACTAACTTTCCTAAATGATTGACTTATGAACTTTACTGACTAGCCTAAATAATTTGACTGACTCACTGAGTTCCCTAGACTTGAGACTGAATGACCAATTTATTGAGACTGCAATAAAAAAAACATAAAACATCTTCAAACTTATTACTATACTCACCATCCATCCCTCACCCGCATATCATAGAACTCCTCAACTGAGAGGGAGGGTAGACTCGGATATCCCAGCCCGTACACATTCTTCTGCATGGCATCTCTCGTCAGCAGGATTGGTCTGGAGGAATGTAATTCATTGTTTAGTTAACCTGTGACTATGAGAGGCCATAAACTTGAATGATGTTACCTACAATACAGCACTGTACATGAAAACATAAACTACTCGAAGGTAGTCTTAAAGCCCTTAACTAAGTGAAAACTTTCCTAAACTGAATAAAATAGTCTAATGCTGAAAGGGTTATGAGATTAGAAAACATTTATGACCATCTATCCATGAAGTCCAAATTAAACAACACTACAGCTGTTATGGCATTAATGTTGCCAGAATCAACATAAGATGAATTCATTTGTATGAAGATTTTTTTTTATAATATCCGAGTACCGGTAAGAAAGATGAGGAAATGGCATTTTACTGGTTGAATTAGAATATATCAATAACTCAAAAGCAGCTGAAACAGAAAATCCAGAAAAATGATTGTGTAATTGTTCCAGATTTAGTGAAATAACTTTAGCGGTGAAGAATTGGGTCTAGGTTGATCTGGTTGTGGTAGTCTGCCCTCCAGTCTCATCCTCACCCTATCCAATAACATCTTCTCTGGGCTGTTCGGCCAGGCAGCCTAGGGAACGACTACTACTACTAAATCTTCCTCTCTCTCATTCTCTTTACTTCTCTCATTCTCTTTACTTCTCTCATTCACTCTTTCTCCTCACTATATCTACTAGCATCTTTATCTCTCTCCTTGTCATATACACCAACATCTTCCTCTCTCTATTGTACTGAAGGTGATAAAACTGGTGAACTAACTTTAGTGGTGAAGGGTTGGGCCGGAGTTTTTCTGGTGGTGGTAATCTGCCTTCCAGTTTCATCCTGGCCATATCCAGCAACATCTTCCTCTCCATCATCACACTCTCCACCTCCTCCACACTGAGGAAATAAAATATGCTGCCATTAGGACGCGAGACCAGAACCGCGCTTCGTGTGGAGCACTCGGTCTTTAAATTTATGTATGTATGTATGTATGTAATAAGGTAGTACTGTACAGTATATAAGTCCTGTAATAAGACAATGGTCCAGCGATGGATTGCTTCTTCAGAATAGGAGATGACGTCTCCTACCTCCCATAATATAGTACTGTATATTATTTAACACCCTTTCAGTATACAGTACAAGGATGCACTTCTTCAAATTAATCAGGGTTTTATTATACAATTGTATTCAGCTTAGGGAGGAATTGTGGGAGTCAGTGTCACGTGAGTTTTCCCTCTGATTCCTAAAGGGCCTTCCTCAGACGAATAAAATCCTCTAATGATAGCCAAACTAAACTGGGGAAAAAAAAATCTTCAAATAATAAAAGGATTAAGTTTCTTCCTTTATGTGGCAATGAGGAGTACCTGCATGTGGTGTCACCATTCAAGAGGGAATTTTTCCCTACTTTCTGCAGAGGGTACAGTTTCTGAACTTGTCCTGAAGGTATTTTTGAAGTTTCTCAAACTCACCTCCAAGGAGCCAGACATATAAATGCTCTGGGTTTGTCCACTGCCTGTGTGTGTGTGTGTTTTTTTTTTTTTTTTGCTGGGTTCCAACAAAGTATTTCCTGGGTAAACAAAATAAGTACAGTAAAACAGCATAAAATAAACCCCTATAACCTTAGCCATATAAATTTCATCAGTCTGGTGAGATGGAACTGTCTGAGAGTGTCTTCATCATGACTGGGATTGTCCAGGGCTTTCTTCAATTCCACCAGCTTATCTCCGATGGCCTTCTTCTCTCTAAACTTCCTGATCTTGTCTTCCCGCTGCTTGGCCATGGCTTGTAGCTCCTGAGGGAGTCAAAGGATAAAATGTAATATTGTGATACTAATACATTAGGCTATTCAGTGTGTAGTTGGGTTTAAGTACTGTACATGATTAGATTGATATCCAGTACAGTATTCGATAAATGGATATAAAATTGTAGTCATGTACCGTTACCGGTACTTAACCTTTAACTGTCTTGATTGTGTAATGGTTTGAGTGTTTAAGATCTGTATGTGGTAACCCGGTTCGAATCCCGGGTGGATCCTATGCTTTCATTAATTTAATTGGGAAGTGTTTGGTGTTGGGAGTGATATTAATAAATTAATTTATACTCTGTCATATAACATATAGCTGGAGGTGGCCGACTCGAGACAGAGCCTTTATTCTTTGTTATTATGACTAATCCATTATGACAAGTGAAAATATTGGAATGGAGGTAAACACATACAAATCTTGATTCTTGAATATTTTGGGCTACACAGAATCCAGAAACTTTTGAGTAGCCCAAAACATTAGCCTAAAGGTATTAAAATTGAAGCTTCTTAGTAGTCTAATCCTTATGGTACTTTCCAATGCTTCCGCACTTATTATAATTTAAATATATACAGTAGGCTACAATATGGTACTGGTACAGAAATATGTTCAAAATATTTCATATTCCCATGAACCAAAAAAAAAAAAAAAAAAAAAAATGGAGTATTGAAAAATGTAGCTACATGAATATCATGTACAATACTGCCTGTAATATTGTATTTATTCAAACAATGGTGCTAAACAATTATATAGGCTAGTCTACAGTATGTAGATTTCAAAGTTAACATCTTCATTTTACCAATACAGAATCAAGAAGACAAACCTCAGGTGTAGGCATCCCTTTCTTCACTGGAGGCCTAAGTTTTCTCTTATTATTTTTCTTTTCCTCTTCATCATCATCCTCCTCCTCATCTTCCTTCTCCTCCTTAGGCAGCTCAATGTCCGTCAGCTCATACTCCTGACACCTCTTCACGAAATCCCTGAAGTAGATTTCTGCCAGCCGAAGGACCTGTGACCGCTCAATGTCAGTGCGTTTGAGAGTCAGTGAGCCCAGAATGACGGGGAGGAGAAGGAATTTTAGTGAGGACGTGGGGAGTTCATCGGCTTTCTCGTTACTGCTGAAGATTCCTAGCTCGGACACCAAGACCGTGGCTTTTATTAGGCCATCTATTCCTTCCTTCACTTGACCCTGGAAATAAA
Organism: Paralithodes platypus; assembly: GCA_032716605.1. Taxonomy (NCBI): domain Eukaryota; kingdom Metazoa; phylum Arthropoda; class Malacostraca; order Decapoda; family Lithodidae; genus Paralithodes; species Paralithodes platypus. The sequence goes on along the minus strand of CM064568.1, from coordinate 53,468,619 downwards.
AATAATTTATTTAACCCTCAAATAACTCCACAAATCCTATATCCCACGGTGAACAGTTATTGTCATATACTGTATAGCTTCTTTTTGCTTTTTATCGTCTTCAACCCAACATTTTCGGATTTCCGTGATCTTCATAGCCCTCCTCACTAGTGGGGGCATGTTTTTAGAATATTAGATCATTGGAAAATGAGCTAATACTCATTTCTGCTCCAAATTGTTATAATACAACAATCCACCTGAAGGAAAAAAAAATACTAAAATCGCTGTTGGTGCTAAAAGTCAGGTTGGAAAGGATGTAATATCTGGGCGTACGGTCGTCATGTTTACATAGGTCTATCGCTCGCGGTTAAATTCCTGTCTATTTTGACGGCTATTTTTTCTGTTATTTACCCCATGCTGGCAAAACATATGATGATGACAATAAGTAATTGTGTGTGTGTGTGTGTGTGTGTGTGTGTGTGTGTGTGTGTGTGTGTGTGTGTGTGTGTGTGTGTGTGTGTGTGTGTGTGGGGGGGTGGGGGGGGAATGATAACCTAAGAAATGCCCCCCGAAAATGATATTTTGTCATTAACCTAACCTAGGCTAACCTGGAGGATGCTGTCCCCAGACCCCCGCTGGTCTTACCACTGATGTAGAGGATGACAAAATACTGAAAATACGGTGGAAAAGTGATAAAAAGTAGCTCTCCACTGATTCAAGATGGCCGCCTTTCTTGCTTCCACGGTTCCACTTCCACCCTCATTAAACCCACAGTATAATGCAAAATAAGTTAAATAGGCTAATTTCATTTGCGGCAGTAATGATAACATTGCGGTGACTAATACTGTAAGACTATAGATACCGGTAACACGTAGAAAGTTAGATAATATTCAAGGACACTAGTGCGACGTTATGAGAAACAATTTATTAGTGAAAATAGGCACCAATAGATTCGCCATATTTTTCTCCATATACAGTAGTCCGCATGGAGGATTTTCGTTATCAACAAATTGAAAAATAGCCACTTCTCAGACAAATACACCAAAAATCCAAGTCAAAGCGGGGGTGTGGGGGCGGCAACCCCCACCTATAATACTAGGATAGGTTAGGTAAGGTTGTTAGGTTAGGCTAATGTCCTTTTAAAGGGGTATAGGCTAGTAAACACTAAGATAGTTAGGCCTATACCCGTTCAGAGGTAAGAAGAGTCCTGCAGTAGTCTCCTTGAATGCTACCGAAAGTTATATATATCCCATATGTGATATGTGACCTACAATAGAAAGGCCTAGGCCTATTGTCCCAAAAATTTCAAAGTTTCTCGCACAGCATCTTTATGTATTATATTGATAGGCTATAGGCCTATAGGCTAGGGCCTAAGTGCATTTCAAAGTTTCAGGTGAATATAGGCCTAGGCCTAGCCTATTCCTAATGCCAAAAATAATAATCTAAAAATAATCAATAATGCAATGTCTGCTTGAAAATTATCCTAAAATTCACATAGGTAGGCTACGGCAAATCCATTGGGATAAGCTACTACCCTAAAGGCCGCCTAGGCCTGACAGCTGACAGGCCTAGTTTTATACATTTTGTTTGATCTATCCTATCCTAGGTTAGGCTAAATCTAGGCTAGGCCTAGGATATCACAAGTTCATTGTCATCCACATGATCAGATAGGCCTATAGCCTCCCTTTAACTGTACAAAGGATATAATTAAAAGACAAAATTAATAATTAATATATTCCAAATGTAAGCGATTCAATTAAGATCCAGTCTGGGGACAAAGTTTAACCCGATAAATGATCAGGTTAGCCTAATGGAAATGAGGTAGCTTAGCCTATATTTAGCCTAACTACAAATATCTACCTGGACTTCTTCTGAGTTTGTTGGTTTATCAGTATTCTCCACATCATCGTAAATCTTGAGATACTTGTCAAAAAGTGAAGAAACCGTAGGACTTTCGTCTTCTGCCATGATGTAAACAAAGTTCTGTTCAATTGTACTAAACACTTGTTCGACCATTATTTTATTAAATTAAGCTCATAAAATAAGTACCATTGTAGGCTTTTTATTTAACCTTAATGCCTGTCATTATCAATCTTTTCACATATGCTTATTATTACATCTTATATTAGGGATCTTAATCATAGTTTGGGAAAAACTACGAAGACCAAGACTATGGCAATATAATCGGACACACTTTACGATACGCATACGTGTTTTATAACGGACATAATTAATATGACCCCGAACCTATTTCAATATATCATAAAATAATTTCTAATCATACTTTATACTTAATAGAACTGGGATAATATGTAAAGTAAAGCTGTAAATAATTTCAGAACTATAATATGTATGGCTAACAAGGTAATTAGGCTTGAAGAGTCTGAGTCATGAACAGCTGATTCATGACAGAAAGGCTGAATTTATAATTTTCAAGGTGCTCAGGGTGCTGCATAGTTTGTTCTGACATTGTTAGGGAAGAGCATTAGGTGTCTGAGTGTCTAGCCAATATATTGTTCTTGACATTAATTTGTTATAATTTGTGTGACACTTAACATCAACACAGCTGCAGCATGAGGTTAGACCTATAGGCTAAACTTTGTCTTAGCCTAGCCTAGCCTAATTCATATACTGTTGAGAGGTCCTAACTTAGGTAACTGGTAGCATTCAAGGAGACTACTGCAGGACTCTTCTTCTTCTTACCTCTGACCAGGTATAGGCTATCCTAGTGTTTACTAGCCTAGCCTATACCCCTTTGAAAGGACATTACAAGACCTAACAAGCTTAACTAACCTATCCTAGTATTATAGGTGGGGGCTGCCGCCCCCACAGCCCCGCTTTGACTTAGATTTTTGGTGTATTTGTCTGTGAAGTGGGTATTTTTCAATTTGTTGATAACGAAAATCCTCCATGCGGACCAGCCTATAGGCTAGGGAGAAAAATATGGCGAATCTATTGGTGCCTATTTTCCCTAATAAATTGTTTCTAATAAGGCGGATGTAGTGTCCTTGAAGATTATCCAAAATCAATGTAGGCTACCTAACTGGGACCAATCTACCCTTACCTAAGTTAGCTATAAAGTTACTAGCCTAATAATTAGGCCTTGTCTAGAATAAGGCCTGGAGATTGGTTAACTAGGCCTACCTGAACTGCAGTAATCAATTTATAGTCTAGGTCTAAGCTAATAAGTTGTTGTTGTTGCTGTTCCCCATTGAATCCCCAAGCTGCCTGGCTAGTGGTTAAGGCCCCATTAATTGCTCTTTCCATTCACATATGCATAGCCTACGTGAGTTGCAGTTGGGATGTGTGTACATGCTTAGATTGATATGCAGGATTCGAAGTTGCATAATAAATCGTAGGCAGTGTCCACCATTCTTTAACTGTCTACGTGGTGCGATGCATAAGGTGTTGATTTTCGGTGTGAGCATCCTGGATTCGAATCCACGGACTGCCACATGTGTTTGTAAATTTCATTAATCGATTTTAGGAGTATAGTTGGTTGTTGGAAGGAACATAATAAGTAAGGTAACTAGCCAGGCTAGCCTAGCCTATTTTAACCAAAATAACCTAGGCCTAACCTAACGGTATTGATAATGCAGGATTAATGCTTACTTTTCTTGGGTACCGGTATATAATGTTCTGTGCTAAATATTATAGAAATATCTACTGTACTGTAGGCTATGTTGTATTTAAAAGTGCATATGATTAGTCGGTTATACTGATGTTTTGGACCGACAGTTAGCCCATCGATCTGTTTAGGCCTAATAGGTCCGGTAGAGCATATACATCATTGCTATATATGGCATTAAGAGCTGAAATGTATTATAAGGGAGAAAAAAATAAAAACGCTAAAATACATGTATAGGCCTAGGCTACTGTAAAACAATAAGTTTTTCAGCCAGTACCCAACCAGCGGGGGTGTGGGGGCGGCAGCCCCCACCCATATACTAGGTTAGGTTAGGTTAGGTTAAGTTAGGCTAATAGCCTAGCACATAAAAAAAAAAAAAAAATAAAAAAATAACCCAACCAGCGGGGGTGTGGGGGCAGCAGCCCCCACCCATATACTAGGTTAGGTTAGGTAAGGTTGTTAGGTTAGGCTAATAGCCTAGAACATTAAAAAAAAAAAAAAAAAAAAAAAATCTAACCCAAGTAGCGGGGGTGTGGGGGCGGCAGCCCCCACCCATAATACTAGGATAGGTTAGGTAAGGTTGTTAGGTTAGGCTAATGTCTTCCCAAAGTTGACTATTTTTATAACATGAAATATTAGGCTACCCACTCCACCCCGTGAAATCCGAGCCAGCTTTCGTCAAAAGTTGGCTCGGGTATTCACAAAATTGGGTTGTATGGGTTTGCAATTTGGGAAAACCCGAGCCAAGTTTTGATACAAAACGCTATATTATTGTATTTTTACGCTTTTAACCCCTCATTTTCCCTGAACTTCATAGCCCTCCCCACTATTGGGGGGCGTGTTTTTAGATTGTTGGATAATGGGTAAATACTCATTTCCGCTCCTCTTCAGTATAAAACAACACTATATCTGAAGGAAAAATTACAAAAAACAAAATAAAACTTACTGAAATCGCTGTCGGTCCAAAAAGTCAGGTTTACCGATTAGTCTAAGGGTTACATCTAGCCTAACCTTACTAATTATTGCTCACATCTGTACATTGCATGATTACAGGTACTGGTACGGGATAAGTGTATAGTCGATGACGGTGGTATTAAGTTGTTTACTGGTGCAGCGAAGAGGAGTGCTGGGTGGCTACCGTGGTGTTAGGACCTTGGAAGGCTTGGCCAGAGCATTGTATTGCACACATCGCAATATGGCACAGTAAGAGATGCAGTATAATAGACAGACAGACATTATTAGGAAGTATGTGATCATTGTGGTGCGAATAATATAATATGAATGTGCTGGAGCGTGTGAAGAGGAACACCTTGAGGTGGTCCGGTCATGTAGAGTATATGGTGATTCAAAGAAATATTAAAAGAGTGTATGAGACTTAGGTGAAAGGGCAGAGAGGGAGAGTGAGGTAGAGGGATGGAGTTGAGAGGTACAGTATATGAGTGAAAGGGGTGTTCGGTGGGAGGAGGGGTGCATGGAAGCTATTCAATTATTGCCATACTCTCGGTGATCAAGGCAATAGTTAGAGTATGAAAGAGAATGAGAAAAGTGGGAGAGAGAATGAGTAAAATAGAGAAAGGTAAATGGATTGTAAGAAAGAGAGAATTTCCAAGTCTAGGCGAGAGTAAAAGAGAGTTTGAGTATGGACAAAGAAATGCATATACAGTACACAGTGAAGTGTTATATTACAGAACAGCATAGATCCCTTCCAAAACTAAAATAAGCCAGTATGGTATTGATTAAGATGCAGTACTTATAATATATATAATATGTTCCATAATGGTTACTTATAATATACAGTATATCAGTAAACAGTATCCTAATAGCCTTGCCACTCTCTGTACCTTTGTTTCAGTGTTAGTAGTTGTGGTGGTGGTGGCGGTGGATTGGTGGCAGTGGCACAGATGACATCAACCCAAAACAAACAGGCTAATTATGACACCTGTGCTCGCTTGGTGGCTGAGGCTGTGCAGGCGGGGGCTAAGGTACTGTCTTGCTCAAAACTTCAAATGTTCTGCTCTACTACCTTCATGTCAACATTGATTATCTCTCTTAGTAAAAAGACAAAAAAAATCTTAACCCCGTAAGTAAATAAAGTGGAATGATTTAATATTTATTGTGGCTATTATTAGGCAATTTTATTCAGCTTAGGAAGCAGGATGTCAAACTGGAGCAACTTTGTTTGAGATTTGAATGTGTATGAGAAGGAATACAAGACAACTAACCTGAAATAGTATTGTTTTGGCCATGTTATCACCTTCAAACGCATAATTGGAACTATAAACCATAATTGTATCTTTCCCTATACCTGTACAATAATAGAGACAAGAAACAATGGATTTGGCTTTCGTTTGACACTCTGTATAGACTAGGCCTATAGGAAGGACCTCAAGAAACCATAGTGGTAAATTCTATATCAACTAAGCCTTCGACTTCCACATTTCCTTCCTAAGCTGCGTAAAATAGCTAATGATAGCCACAATATATATAATGAATAATAATTAATTGACATTATTTTGGGGATGGATGTAGTGATCGGGCGTACGGTCTTCATGTTGTGCGCTCGCAGTTACGTTCCCGTCTATTTCGACGCTATATTTTCTGCTATTTGCCCCCTGTCATTACTACATGAATACTAGGTTAGGTTAGGTTAGGTTGTTTGGTTAGGCTAATGTATTTTTATATCCAAATGCAGTCAAAATAGACGGGAACATGATGGGAAAGGTCCGACGCCACTACGTGTAGTGTAAACAAGGCTGGCGGTACGCCTGCTCTTAACATTCTTGCCTTATTTTGTTCATCAGTTAGTGTTTCTGCCTGAGTGCTGTGACTACATAGCGGAGGCCAAGGATGACTCTCTGGCCATGGCTGAACCAATGTCGGGGCCTTCTGTCGCACGCTTCAAGGAACTGGCTCGCTCACATGGGGTCTGGCTGTCTCTGGGAGGACTACACATTAAGGTAAGAGAGAGAGAGTAAAAGTGAAGAAGTTGTTGTCGTTCCCTAGGCTGCCTGGCCGAATAGCCCCGAGTCCCTAAGGAAGTCCATGGCCGCGATCGGGCTTTCCCATAGGGCTCTCAAGGAGTTTAGACTATGTTGTTGGCATAAGTGATTGTGTGGAATGTAGTCTTCTATATGTTTAATAGTGAAGAAGTAAGTCGAGAGAGAGGAAAAGTTATTTTGTATTTTATCTGGTGGAACGATGTGTAGCCTAACACAAGCTGATAATTGAGCAGCTTGACTAGGGAGCAACCACGCTACAATCCCTATCCATCGGGATGGCCAAAAATCTTTCGGATTATGGGGGACTCGAACCCTCACTCTCGCCTGGGTGATTAGCGCGAGGCGCCTAAGACCACTGGACCAACCCGATCCAATATGTATGACTGTGTGTGTGTGTATACTGTATTAAGGTGGGAGTGAGGCCAAGGATGATTATCAGGCCATGGTTAAACCAGTGTACCTTACTACTGTATAAACGAATATAGTAAGTAAATGTGTGTGTGTGTGCATGTGAGAGTGAGTGAGAGGGAGATTGCGAGAGTCTGAAGATGATTCTATGGCCATGGCTGAACCAATTTTGGGGTATTATATCAGACGCTTTATGAAACTGGCTCGCTCACATGGGGTCTGGTTGTCTCTGGGTGGATTGTACATTAACTCGGCAGCTGCTATACGCCAGTTTCTGACCGGCCCGCCAGTGTGACAGATTTACCTTCAATTCGGACAAAAACAATTAATTTACTATCTATCTATCTATCTATATGCTCAGGTCCAATCCCCATTTTGGGGGTAGCCGACTCAAGACAGAGCAAGAACAGGGAAAATACAAAAACAACATAAACAACGAACAAACACAGATAAAAAACACAAACTCACACACATCCAGGTCACCCAGGAGAAGACCCAGAGACCAGGGCCACCAAGGTCGCTCCAGCACTCCCCCGGCCCCCGACCTCCCGGAGAGGTTCCGATCTCGGCAGGCAGACATGCAGCGGAGCCAAAGCCACAAGCCCTCCCACCACACTTCCAGGCGCACCCTTCATATTAATCGTCTCCCTGGGCCAGGTGCCTGATGGACTATTATCTAGTCCAACTTGCGCCCGACCCCTTATTCCAAATGACCATGTGTTCACTCAACTATTCACAAGCATTCTCTATTCACTCCTGTCCACCACCACTTCCCCTGCCTGATCTATAGTCGTTCCTCTATCATCCAAAGCTTTTCTTACACAGTCTCTCCATCTCAATGGGGGTCTTCCTGCCCTTCTATCTCCCCTTGTACCTGACTCACATATTCTCTTTGTAAGCCTTTTATCTCCCATTCGTTCAACATGACCATACCAGCTCAGCACCCTTCTGTCCACTCTGGCTGACAAATGTTCCTGCTGCCCCACTCTCCTACGTATCTCTTCATTCCTCAATCTGTCTCTACGAGTAACTCCACACATACTCATATTTTATATTTACTATAAAATACAATATTACTGCACCATATGCGCATATTTTACCTGTATAATGAACTAGTGAACATTGAAGAACCAGAAAATAGGCATAACAAGCAAATACCAATGACAAAAATTTATCATTATGACGGTAGGGTATCCAGTGAATGGGCGGGGAGCGGAGTAGGTCCTCTCTGTCTCGAGGCTCTCGCCACACTGGCTCTGCCTCGTCACTCTCGCAATTGTAAGAGGGAGGGACGAGGTAGGGTAGGTGTAGAGGAGGGTGACTGAATGTATTTGAGGCAGGAGGGAGGAAGTACAGGGAGTAGGGGAGGGAAAAAGTATAATAAAGGAGAATGGGAAAGTTAAGGGAGAAAGGGGGGAAGGAGAGGGAGGGGCGGAAGGTGAGACTCATGTAAGGGGAAGAGAGAAGGTGGTAGTAAGGAGACATGCCACTTAATTATATAATGTTTTCATTTCACTGGCACTTCTGCATTTTTATTTTATTTTATTTTTTATTTTTTTAAAGTGTCAGATTCTGGAAGTAACGTCGCATTCGCCCAGTAAAACATTCCGGAAGGATCCTCACAGTCCTTGGGTTACGGTCAGATGGAGAAAGTGCATGAGATAAAGGAGTAATTAGTGTTATAGATAGTGTGCATATACAAATATTTTATTTTAAAAGGATTAGCTACAGCCTACATGCATGCTAGTGTGAACCTTGGTTACCTAGAGGTGGCACTCTTGGTACAAAAATAGGGAGGGGAATCCATAGCTGCAATTCTATAACTATTATAATTTCCTCTCAGGAACCAGAAGAAGACAAAATGAGCAACACACACCTGCTGCTAAATTCGGTGGGTGTGGAGGTTGGTCGGTATGCCAAGACACACCTGTTCTCTGCCCACATTCCTGAGCGAGGGGTACACCTGCGTGAGGACACATATGTAATACCTGGGTCAGCCATACACCCGCCCACAAGTACACCTGTCGGAAACTTAGGCTTGGGAATTGTATCCTTTTAATAAGACTTTTAACATTGATTACATGGGACTGGTATATGAAGTATTTGTCATTAATTTTCTTAGATTAAGCCATATCCAGTCATATTCAAAAGGTTTGTTTGAGAACCTCAATGAAATTGATGTACAGTATATAATAAACACCTTGAATGAGCGTTCAGAATTGTTGCTAATCACTAACAACTGATACTCTTACTGTACTTTAATCACTTAGCATCATCTTAATCATCTCCAATGCCTTGCATATGATGCGTTTTTTTTGTTACTACCATGCACTCCCTGCTCAAGAGCTGGGCTAGGGTGGGTGCCCTGCTGTTTCAGGGACTTAGTGGACAATTACCACAGATTGCTAGACCGTGCTGTCCACCACAGCACTGGCGTCTGCCATTTATAGTGGAGGAAAAGAATATGCCCTATGTATCCTAGTGCGTGTCGTACAAGGCGACTAAAAGGGTGGAGAAACAAGCCGAAGAGATCCGCCTGCAATGGTGGCGCTGCTGGGAGGGCTGCGGATGGAGAAAACGGGCCAAAGCTAAGAGCCTATGGACCGACGACCTCCTCCTCTGCCCTCTCACAAATGGATCTCACCACACCCTACCTTCCCCTGGGGAGGTGTGGCACCTGGGAATACCTGGATACTGCGGGATTCCCATAAAGGGTATCTTGGGGCTACTACAACAACACACTGGCTGGCTCTAGCCTCGAAATCTCGACATCTCAATTTGCAGGCAAGTGCTCTACCAACCGTGCTACGGCCTGTGGCTGTAAATACCTCCATTTTGATCTTCCTTACATAAGTGACCAGTGTTATGACCTACGTTTTGCTGAGTTTGGTCTCCTTCAGCGTCAGATGGGAGCGGAGATATTGACCTTTCCTTCAGCCTTCACAGTCCCTACAGGCCTGGCTCACTGGGAGGCTCTGCTCAGGGCTCGGGCTATTGGTTAGGAAGATTTTGTGTCTGTAGTTGTCGTTCCCTAGGCTGCCTGTGTCTGTACTGTAGTTATAAACCTTAGTCTCTTTAGTATGAGGATGACTTTCATATATTCTGGCTAACATATAGCCTAAGTATCAAACTTACTTCTATTCCTAATATTAATTTTAATCTCTGAAGATATAAATTCATTACTAGAAAGTAAATAAGAAATTACTGCATTCAATTAACAATTCAAACTTTCAACATGTACCTAATTTGAGGTGGTATATTTTCAGAGACCCAGTGTTACGTGGTGGCATCAGCTCAAACAGGACAACATAATAAGAAACGCTCCTCATACGGCCATGCTATGGTATGTCTTTGCTTCTTTATATTTTCAGTAAATGAAGCCTTTCTGTTCTCAAACTAATTGTAGCAGCGGAGACAGCCACAAATCCCAAATTCTTATTTATCACTCCTTATGTACTAAATGTACAGTTGCCCACGTAAGTTCTGTTCCTTGATATGATCTTATGAATGAAAGTAAAATTAGTATGCATGAATAATGAGTGTGATTTATTTTATTTATCAGTTGACTAATGAGATAAGGTAACCACTGCATAAGAGACTACACTCGTAAGTCAATCATGTGCATAATATTTCTATGTCTAAGATCACAGAGAGGAACAGAACTTATGTGGGCAACTGTACATACTGTAATTTAGAACTCTTGTAATGATTAGATTTTTTTTTTTATTACCGACTTTATATTGTCCTTGTCCCAATTTTGGTTTGTTTAGTTTGCAAGTTTTACATTTTAATTTAACCAGACCACTGTAATGATTAGATAGCAGCATCAGTTACATTAACTTTTTTTCATCAAACGTGGATTCAGTCCACGTTTTTCCTGGATACCAGCCTACCAAGTTACCCATTATGCCGATAAGGTATCCCACTTGGCAGAGATTGAGCGGGTTACTTCTACTCTCACCATTACCGTACATAATTGGGAGTTAATCTTTTCTGTTTCTTCATTTCTATCTATCTGTGGGTTGATATTATACTTTTATTGTAATATTTCAGATTGTTGACCCGTGGGGCGCGGTGGTATGCCAGACCAGCGAAGGTACAGGTATAGCTCTGGCTAACATCAACCTCCCATACCTTTACAAAGTCCGCTCCGAGATGCAAGTGGGCTCACATCGCCGCAGTGACCTCTACCACATATCACAGTCGTCTTATTCTCAGCTCCTGGGGTAGGCTAATTAAGTTATTATTTGGATGGTAACTTTATACTTGATCATATTAGTAATTAATTTGATCTAAGTACTGTACTGTCAACCGATAATATTACTGTCATACCAGCTTGATTCAGCTAACGTATACCCCATGGCATTTCTTTATGTGAAGGTCACTATTCTGAAGAGCAATCAGTAACCCAGTGGCATAGAATTCTTAAGAGGCAGGATTAATGTGTTTCTTACAGGTGGATATTAAGTTTGTTGCAAACCCGCATATAAAGATCTGCTTGCAAGGAAATATTTGTTATTCATCTCCAATTTTCCTTCAACAGTCTGGTGAAGCTGCATGTGGGGTCATCGCCCTATGTGAGCCACCAGTTTGGGTCCGTGCAGGTCCCTGGGTCCTGTGTTTTCCTCAGGTCACCACGGTCACTCGCTTTCGTCAACAAGAAGCCTGTCGCACCGGGCCGTATCCTTTCAAAGGGTGGGGTGGCACATGCACTAAGTTTGTCTCTTCATCTTAAGCTGTTTCATGGTTACACTGTTCATTAATTAGGGAACAAAATTAATTTAATGTTATACTGTAAATTATTATGATGTAAATCAGAGAAATATGGTGCATGAATACAAAGCAATCAAAGAGATATACCAGTATTACTTCAGTTAAAGTTGTTTCATATAAAGTCTTGTTGTCAGGAATGTACAGTAATTACAACTTTATGCAAGGAATTATAATGAGTAAATATCTTTTCAAGGAATGGAAGGCTGGGGATATATTCTTTTAACGAACTAGGCTGCCTGGAGCGCCACCATTAGAATGTGAGGCCGGAACCGCACTCCGTATGGAGCACTCGATCGTTAAATTTATGTTTGTATATACAGTATGTATGCATTGTAGTATGGTTCCGCTGCGTGTCTACCTGTTCAGACCGGAACCTTTAAGGGAGGTCTGGGACCGGGGGAGTGTTGGAGGCCCTTAGTGATCCTTGATCTGAGTCTTCTCCTGGGTGACCTAGATGTGTGAACTTGTTTTTATTATATTTTATTTTTAAAGTTGTGTTGTGTTGTCCCTATTCGGGCTCTGTCTTGAGTCGGCCACCCCCAGCTATGGGGTATGTGCCTGAGTATATACAGTACATACATATAATATATGTATGATGGAAGGCTAAGGGCATATCCTTTTAAGGATTAGGGTTTTGTCCATTTAAAGGGTAGGGCATATCTTATGAAGTGGTTTGGAGTCTCATATAAGGTTGAAACATATCCTTTAACGGGATTGGTAAAGAGACTTTGGAGCAATCATATTTATTCCAGAAAGGACACAGGCCGTAGCTCGATTGGTAGAGCGTTCGCCTGCTAACCGTGAGGTTGACGGTTCGAGCTTCGGGCCAGCCAGTGAGTTATTGGCAGATGTTGTCGTTGTTGTTGTTGTTCCCCAAGCTGCCTGGCCGAACAGCCCCAAGGCCCCGAGCACGGCCAAGGCCATAACCGAGCGCCCCCACAGAACCCTCCCTGCCGACCACAATAAAGCCTGGGTGACCGAAGCCACTCCATGGCGGGGAGCTCAGGAGGGTGCAGAAACGCCCGGGAAACCAAAGCCCCATCCAGGACCCTGTGCCCCTCAGCAATTATGAAGAGAAAGTTGAGGGGCAAAGGAAAAAATTAGACGCTTTGGCTTCCAATCTTGGTAGATTGGGAGGTCAATCCACGGAAAAGACGCCGTCACTTGAGATCTAGAAAACATATAAGTAAAAGGAACAGTCAGAGTAAGCTATGGGTATGGCAGAGATCGCTCAGTTCTCACTCTGATAGACCAGCCCATCACCAGATTGGCAGATGTCAGTGCTGTTGGTGAACAGTGTGGTCTAGCAATCTGTGGCAACTATTCACTAAGTCCCTGATTCATCAGGGCACCCACCCTAGCCTTGCTATTCAGCAGGGAGTGTATGGTGGTAAAAACTGCATCATAATCATCATCAATGCAAAGCTCCACTTACAACAAGTTCCCATTGATTGCCCAGCTAAAGTTGGTAAACAGAAGCAATGGGTGTCTCTTCCTGACCAGGAATAAAATGTGGTACAGTTGTTGTTGTTGTTGTTGTTCCCCAAGCTGCCTGGCCGAACAGCCCCAAGGCCCCGAGCAAGGCCAAGGCCATAACCGAGCGCCCCCACAGAACCCTCCCTGCCGACCACAATAAAGCCTGGGTAACCGAAGCCACTCCATGGCGGGGAGCTGAGGAGGGTGCGGAAACGCCCGGGAAACCAAAGACCCACCCAGGGCCCTGTGCCCCTCAGCAATTATGAAGAGAAAGTTGAGGGGCAAAGGAAAAATGTGACGCTTTGGCTTCCAATCTTGGTAGATTGGGAGATCAATCCACGGAAGAGACGCCGCCACTTGAGATCTAGAAAATATATAAGTAAAAGGAACAGTCAGAGTAAGCTATAGGTATGGCAGAGATCGCTCAGTTCTCACTCTGATAGACCAGCCCATCACCACATGACTAGAACCCAATCCTCTCAGCATCAGCTAGGAAAGGCCCTAGAAAGCCTCCTTTGGCGGGGTGATAGCTCCCCTATTTCAACCCCTTTCGGGGTTGGGCACCTGCCTCGTGGTACAGTATGTGGTACAGTATCTAGTATCTATTGATTATGAGCTGAAAAAGCTAACCTCTTCACAACAGATCACACCAGGGGTTGAAATGTATCCTTTCAAGAAGTTTGACTGTATCCTTTAAAGTGATAGGTACATAAAGTATCCAATCATTTAGCAAGCCTAATGGGTTAGCGGTATTTTTTTTTTATGTGTATGAAGGAGACAAAAGGCAATGCTGAATGTAACGAGTCTCATCTTACTTCTGTATGGGACTTGAGGGTTATTAACCTAGTAACTGAATAAGTAGGCTGCTTTTTACTCTACTTTACTTTTATTTCTATTTGAATTATACCCTGGTTATTTACCTTGACATAAAGTTAGATGTTTTGCTATGCCCTGAGCGGCCTGCCCACCACCTGGCTGACTTGACCCCCAGTGAGTTGTGTGACCTTACCCAGCTTGCCCAGGCCACTGTAAAGGTCATCAGTGGTCACTATGCCTCTGGTGGTCAACATGGAGTACAGTTAGCCATTCAGGATGGGGCTGCAGCGGGACAGACGATTCAGGTTTGTTGTGATAAGTATTCTATTAATAATAATTCTCTCTCTTTGACTTAGCTTGCCTTGGCCAATCTAAAGGTCATCAGTACCGGTAGTCACCTTTTTTATTTTTATTTTTTTCGTGAAGTTTAACCCATGGGATCCGGGGGTCCTAATATGAATTTTGGTACAATCAAACTTCATAATTCAGTAGCTACTGATTGAGACCACCTAGAGCAGTCAATGTTTTTGCAAATTGTAGAACTTTGTGTTGTCTGTAGAATGGCATAGAGATGACGTCGCTACACCGCGTGGTTGCCGAGTTCTGATGATTATAGCGGCGATTTTTAGCCGCGCATTTTGCCTCATATGAGGCCTCCCGGATTCCGAGGGTTAACCAGACCACTGAGCTCCCCCAAAAAAGCTCCTATAGGGCTGGCCCAAAATATTAGATAAAAAGGAGAAGAAGAAAGTAAGAGTGCATTAAATCAAATCAAGAAGAGAAGTATCTTTGAGTAGTCACTAATAAAACTCACTATGCCACCAATGGCGTACATTGAGTACAGTTGAAGGGACTGTTGCATGTCTTGCTTCGACATAATAATGCCCAAATCAATGCCCGAGACTCTGAGAGCGTCTTGCAATCGACAGTGAGTGAGGACACCCAGGGTTATCTTTACTCATGGCTGGTTGTGAGACACCCTGAGGAGTGTGTTGCAGCTTTTTATTTATGTATGATAATTAATCAGCCATCTATAATAATATATCTTCAGTCTAGTTGCTGTCACCATTACAAAAGAGCCCCCAAATGATGCCAGAGTGAAGGTACCAATTGAAAATTGACAGATAAAGTGCCTTTGTAAGTCTCTCTATTCCTCTCCTTTTCAGCACCTACATCTGCACATCATACCCCTGACTCCATCCCTACTGGATGGTGGGGAGGAGGATGGAGGGCTACAGGGACATGAGGAGGGGAAGGGGAGGTGGAGGGAGGTGGCAGAGATGGAGCAAGAGGCGGAAGAACTGAGGAGGGCGGTGGAAGGTATGTTTCCCTCCCTCTCCCCCAGGAACTCCACACTGCTTGGGTGAGTAGAAGTATCTCTTTTCTTTATATTTCTTTCATCAGTATCTTAATCACTTTTTTTTCTTATTCTTTTAAACAAGCATTTTCGCCTGTATTTTACTTTGTTCAATATATCCTGGTATATTGTCAACTACCACACAACTTCCAGAGTTAATTTGAATGGGTTGATGTAGAGCCACCAGACAGGTATTAGAAGTATCAGGTGAAACATTATTTGTTTGGAGCGAAACTTACATATCTTGCTTGTTATAGTGAAATAAGGAGTGAATACATGTTTTATTTTATTTTTTCATATTGTTTTTTTTTTTTTTTGTTTTTTTTTTTTTTTGTTTTTTTTTTACTATGTATAATGTCTACTAATACGCAATATCCACAGAACACTTGATTTGGTTAAAGCCAAGTTATCCGAGAGTGTGGTCCTAGAAGAGACGAGAGTGCCTGGTGAAGCAGTGTTTGCCAGGACACGTCATTCCTTCGCCTTCGTTGCCCCGGGGCCTGTCCTGCCTGGCCGTATCCTTTTGGCAGTCAAACTTGTGCACATTGTAACACACAGAACAGTGAATAGGCCTCTTAAGAATTATAGTAATACAGTACAGTAGAAATAAAATAGTTAAACCAGTTCACCAAGTCTTTAAAATCTCTGTAAGTATTGAAAGATTAACCCCTTCTTTATCAGCGACGTCTTTTGTATTATATTCTAGCTATATTTAGACAATTGTGTGCATTTTAAGAGGGATCTGTGGTGGTAAAAATGGTTAAGTGAGATAGTTTGGAGCCTGTTAATTGTTAGAGACCCTTTTTAAACTGAATAAAATCATCTAATAGTACAATAATACAAGGAAGTTAGGGATAGGTTTCATAATGAACTGGAGGAAATGAATAGAAATAAGGAAGCTAGGCCTAACGATGTAAATAGCCAATGGAACTTTCTTAAGCATAGCCTTATCGCTGCCACTGACAAAGTCTGTGGGAAAACAAAGGGTCACCCCAGGAATAAGACCTCTTGGTGGTGGAACGATGAGGTAGAACATGCTGTGAAAGAGAAAAGGAGATGCTTCAAAGCATGGAAGAAAGGAGGCAGCAGGGAGGAATACCAGGCAGCTAAACGAACTGCCAAAAGAGTTATTTACAATGCTAAAAATCGCATTAAGGACCTGGTCCTCGAACAAGTGTGTAACACTGACAATCCCAATGGGATCTTCAACCTAGCTAGGCGAGTTAAAAATGACAGTAGGGATATTATAGGTGAACAGTGTGTTAGAGATGATAATGGGAAGATTGTGTATGCAGGAAATGAAATCAGAGAAGCATGGAAGGTACACTATGAACGATTGCTAAATGTAGAGTTTGAATGGGATAAGGAACAGCTTAGTATCGAAAAACCAATATCTGGGCCCCCTCCTTTGATAGCACCAGCTGTAGTGAGCGACGCAATCAATAGAATGAAGGACGGTAAAGCTCCAGGTTGCTCCGACATTGTCGCTGAGATGATAAAAGCCTCAGGGGAGATTGGTGTAAACTTAGTCACTGAGTTGATAAACACCATTATTAAAGATGAGAAAATCCCAGAGGATTGGCTCAAAAGTGTAATTGTAAATATATGCAAAGGAAAAGGGGATGCGCTAGATAGAGGAAATTATAGGGGCCTGAAAATGCTTGACCAAATCATGAAGGTCTGTGAGAGAGTCCTTGAGGGTTTGATCAGGCAAAGCATCTCTATTGATGATATGCAGTTTGGTTTTATGCCAGGACGTGGTACAACCGATGCTATCTTCATAGTCAGGCAGATACAGGAAAGATACTGACTAAAAGGCAGGGATCTTTACTTTGTGTTTGTGGACCTGGAGAAGGCCTTTGATAGGGTACCTAGAGATGTTGTGCAGTGGGCTATGAGGAAACTTGGTGTGGAAGAGTGGCTGGTGCGTGTGATAATGAAGATGTATGAGGATTCGCGAAGTTCGGTGAGGGTGAAGGGTGTACTGAGTGATGAGTTCGCAGTCCGTGTTGGAGTCCATCAGGGTTCAGTGTTAAGCCCCCTCCTCTTTATTATGGTCTTGGAGGCGCTGTCTAGAGTTTTTAGAGGCGGACTCCCGATGGAACTGTTTTATGCAGACGATTTAGTCCTAATAGCTGACAGTATGCAGGATGCTTAGGCCAAATTCAGAGAGTGGAGAGAGGGCATGGCGAGCAAGGGTGTAAGAGTCAATATTAACAAAACCAAGGTTATGCATTGTAGATTGAGACGAGGCAATGTGGAAAAGAGCGGTGCATACCCATGGGCAGTGTGTGGAAAGGGAGTGGGCGTTAACTCAATTCAATGTAGCATCTGTCGATGTTGGGTACACCATGGGAGTAAGCGCTGTAGTAGAATAAAAGGGCCCCTGCCGAAGGATAAGTCAGAAATAGAGAAATTTGAGTGCGTAGTGTGCAAAGGCGAGCTTGTGTTAAGTGATGATCCTGTGGCTGTGAATTTTGGAAATGAGTCTTTGGAGCTGGTGAACAAGTTTTGTTACCTAGGAGATACCATCTCTGCCGGTGGTGGGGCCGAGGCTGCCACTGTTGCTAGAATTAGGTGTGGCTAGGGGAAGTTCAGAGAATTGATGCCAATCCTGACCATGAAAAGAATGCCTCTCCCCCTGAAGGGAAAGGTGTATGCCTCATGTGTTAGAAGTGCAATGACGTATGCCTCAGAAACATGGGCTGTTAAAGTAGAGGATGTCAACAGAATGGAGCGTAATGAGATGAGAATGGTGAGATGGATGTGTGGGGCCAGGCTACAGGATAGAATAAATGTTGAGCTGAGGAGACGTTTAGGTATAAAGAGTATTAGCGAGGTGATGCGTACAAGTAGACTGGGATGGTATGGACATGTGGAGAGAATGGATGAACAAAATTGGGTGAAAAAATGCAGGTCTGTGATTGTGGAGGGAGCTGCACCAAGGGGTGGACCGAGGAAGACCTGGGATCGGACTATACGCGCCGATCTCAAATCCAAGAACTTGACAAGTGAAGCAGCCCTTAACAGGGTTGCCTGGAACGCCGCCATTAGGACAAGAGACTGAAACTGCACTTATGTGTGGAACACTGTCTTAAAATTTTATGTATGTATGTATGTAGTAGCCAAAATCAAGTTAAAAGGACGTCGCTGGTACAGAAGGGGTTAAAGAATATCTATAACCCTCAAAGCATAATATAATTGTCTGGAAGTAGCTACAATGAAATATTAACAGGTGTCATCTGATTGAAAGGCTTTCTGGTAACCCTTTCAGTAAGGATGATGTCTTGTTGAATTTCATTGTAGCTAATACTATGCTGATGTTCAGATTCGAAAGGGGTGAAGTCACAGAGTGTGAGGTGAAGCTGAACGGTCAGGCTATGGAGATCGTCAACTCTTTTAAGTATCTGGGCAGTGTGTTGAGTAAAGATGGGACTATGGCTGAAGAAGTGCGGGAGAGGGTACAACAGGGGAAGAGGGTTGTAGGAACGCTAAAAGCAGTAACAAGAAATAGGGTGGTCAGTATGGAATGAAGAAGTCCTTGCATGACAGTGTGGTAATCCCGACACTGACTTACGGAAGTGAATCATGGACGTTGGTTGAGAGACTCAGACCAAGAGTGAGAGCAGTGGAAATGAATTACTTAAGGAGTGCATGCGGAGTTACATGGAGGGATAGACAGACTAATGAGGAAGTAAGAAGGAGGTGTGGTGTGGAGGTAGATATGCTGGAAAGTGTGAAAAGGAACAACTTGAGATGGTTCGGCCATATGGAACGTATGGAAAGCGAGAGAATGACTAGGAGGGTGTACGAGAGCGAGGTGGAGGGACAGAGAGGGAAAGGTGGAGGGACAGACAGGGAAAGGTAGACCGAATGAGAGGTGGAAGGATGGAGTGAGGAATTTTTTTTTTTTTTTTTTTTTTAAGAGACAATGAACGGAGGAAGGAAAAACACAGATAAAACAAAAAGGTCCATGTGCCTAAAGGTATCCTCCATTCATAAAATGTTTGTAACAACTGGATTTAAACATTTGTAGATTGTAAGTTTGTGGAAAGCAATTCGAGGGAAGTGAATTCCAAAGAGTAGTAGCTCTGGGGATAAATTAATTCTGATAAGCAGAAGTTCTGCATTGTGGAGGAGAAAGTGTAAATTCATGGGCGCTCTCAGCTGCCCCAGTTCTACGGGGAAAGATGTGGAGAGGCGGCACAATTGAAGCAAGTTCAAGTACATGAACGAAGGCGGTGCTGGTTGGGGGGAGGGCCGTCGACTGACTGGGGACAGAGGTGCATGGGGGCGGTTCGTTCGTGGCCACCCCTTCGGGGATCACGGCGTCAGGCAATAGATAGATAGATAGATAGATGTTCAGATTAAAAAAGACTTTTAACAGCGAAAAGTTAAAACTACCTCAAGTAGCTCCTTCAGTACAAATATGCCTAGATTTCTTGTATTATGGCTAACCCAGCTGATTTTCTTACTGTCAGGAGAGCCTCCCGCTTTGATCCGCAACTTTATTTTTGCAACATTTTGAGACTACTTTTGCACAGGTATTGGCAGTGGTAGATTACTATAGATACTAAGATAAAATGCTTATAACAGTGGATTTCAGAAGCTGTTAAAATCAGAGTTTGCAAAGAAAAGAATTGGGAACCAGATTAACTTGCTCTTGTAGTGATGTACACCCTATGTGGTGGTTTGTGTTCTTTTATTTCAAAATTATATTTTGTTAGGCGTTATTTTGATTTGTTCTTTTGCATTTATCTTGTGTCGTCCCAGTTTTGGTTTGTTTATTATGCAAGTTCCACAATTCAATATGCTCTTGTATGATAAAGAACTCCCTTTAAGTTTGATCCTGAACAACACTCCCAGATGTTTACATAGCCAGCTTGGAGAGGGAGGAGGGGAGTGACGGATATGGGGGAGCGCCAGTGGATCGAGCCGTGGATATCATACTGGCAACCCAGCTGATCCAGAGCCGCCTGCAGAGTCACTTTGGATCCGAGGCTGCCACCATAGTTCTTATTAATGAGCACAGAAATAATCAGGTGAGTTATTTCTTAAGAATGAACCTTTTCTTATACTGTAGTTGTGCTGAAGTATTAGAAGTTCAATATTGAATACCATTTTTTTTTTATCCAGATAATTGATATGAAGTTTTCCAAATAATACTGTAGAGCAATTCAATTATATTTGTTACCTATCCGACATTATCCTTGTATTCTTTACCTTTATGTCATACACCATGAAACCAGATCAAAAATTCTAAACAACACTCATGAGGCCATATTTATAGCAATCATTATGAAAGCCATCAGACTTAAGAGTGAAGACAATTATTTTGTTAGATGAACATAATTTGTAATGGATGACTGGAGAAGTTAAGCAGTATACAATATCAATCAGGAGCAATTCAACTAATACGGTTAAGGTAGGTAAATACAGTAGGCCTATAGGATAAAATATAATTTTGGCACCAATTTAGTGGTCTGTCTCTGGTTGATTTGGCACTGGTTGAGTTGTCCGGAAAGCTTTGTGATGTACTGTATATTATTATTTATTATTAATTATTAACCCGTGGAGCCCCGGCTAGTTTTGTAATGTTTGCGCACCAGAACCCGGCCGGTTTTCAAAAAATGGTTTTATTCCAGAAACAATAGCGAATGGGTTAGGAATGAAGGAAAAACCACGAAAAACCGCTCAAAAAGCTTAAAAAATGGTCCTACAGAGCCCCCGAAAACGGATTTTACAAGAGTAAAAAATTGAAGGCAATTATCCCAAAAAAAACAGGTTATTGCGCGCTCGCGCGCACGCACGTGGACTTTGAGAGTTTTCAACCATCGGCACGGTTGCGTGGGATACGTACACAGTTCCCATACAAATCTGAGCCCCCTTGAGTGGCTACACCTGAGGTTACGGTCGGCGCAATTAGGGTGACGCGCCAGGCGCGTCTCTGGGGCTGAGCGTTACATACATCGCCGACGCGTCAGGCGCGTCGCTGGGGCTGTACGGGTTAAATATTAATTAAAATGTAAAACTTGCAAACTAAACAAACCAAAATTGGGACAAGGACAATATAAAGTCAAATTAAATTATCAAAATCGCTATGTGGAAACCGCTTACTAAAATGAAAATTATTAAATAAAAGAACATTATTAATTATTATTAATATTTTTATCTTTTCAGCATTCAAAAGTACAGATCATTCCAAGAAAAACAGGCGATTTACAAAAGAATGACGACATTTACGCAGCCGTCTTGAAGCACCAAACCTCTGCCTCTAACTGGTCCTTTACTGAAGACAACTTTACCTTAGCACGTCAACTGAAGGAACTTGTTTATAAGGGAAGTAATTAAGAGGCTGTGCTTTGATACTGAAGTTGACAGAAGAGATGAAAGTGGTAAATCTCTTAAAGGTGATCCAATATCTCAACCAATACTACCATTACTGTTAGTTTAAGCTAGGGTGACCTGCTTTTTGTTATTTCTGTCCTTTTCTCTCTTTCTCTGGCTTGTATCCATTTGGCCCCATTCAGCCTACTGTTTTAAGATGTTTATCCCCATCCAGGTGTCAATTTTTTAGTGGTGAGCGGTAGCGAGCCAGCATATTTTTTATTTTTGTTTGACATCAGGCTAAATTTGTAAAAAAATGTATAGAAAAATTTCTCCGGCAAAGCCGGATTTCTTCATATAATGCTGGCTCGCTATCGCTCGCCAGGAAGAAATCGACACCTAGATGGGGATAAACGTCTTAAAATAGTTGGCTGAATGGGGCCGAATGGATACAAGCCAGAGAAAGAGAGAAAAGAACAGAAATAACAAAAAGCAGGTCACCCCCCTTAGGCTAGGTTAGTACGGTACTTAAAGTTGGCACTGGTTTAATTGACATTGGTAGAGTTGTCCGGGAACCCCTCTTAAAGGATGGCCATGGCAGAAATGATTCCAAGATACATTGTCAAGACATGCTCTCTTCACCCGTGCCACAATGCTCCTGGCACTACCAGCTTACTCTCTCACTTCTATACTATACAGACTCTTAGTGGACAGAGGTTTTGAGGCAAGTAAATTGTTCCATAAATTTAATCTTTTTAGGGTCAATTATTGTGACTGTATTCTAAAATTTGACATCAATAATTTTAATCAAGCATTTTTAACTTGTATAACCTCTGCTTACTTGTTGTCTGTATTTATTGTTTTTTGTCTGTATTTATTGTTTATCTTTTTCTTTTTCTATTATTAACCCGGGAGCTGCGGGGAGACTCTTAAGAGTTCCCCCGGCGCACTGCGGGGAGACTCTTAAGAGTCAGAGAAAAAAAAAATCAACTTTTGACATCGACAAAAAAAAATTTTTTTTTTTTTTTTTTTTTTTTTATTTATTTTTTTTTTTGGCCCCTGGGCCATGCAAAATCTCAGTCCTCTACCTCCCCTCCTTCCCCACTTTCCTCCTCTCCTTCAGTTATCACCTATTTTCCCTGTTATTCCCTTATTCTGAGGTATATTTTCGTGCTAACATTAGAAATCCGATTGGAGGGTGTGGTCATCACTGATAGCAAGCGAGTGCAAGAGAGAGAGAGAGAGTATCGATCGACTGTGTCTCAGTGGCCTTGGGGGAAATTGGCGGGAAAGCAGATTGCCTCACCCATACATTATACAACTCGCGGGCTATATCTCCGATTTTGACCATCCAAACGCTGTTTTCACTCGTTTTATTGTTGTTTCAGGTTAATACCTTTATAATCAACCCATAATAGGCGCATATGGATAAGTATTAATGCTATTAATGGCACAATGAATATTTTAGTGACGGAAACACCTCAAATACGTCAGCACAGGGGGACGTTTCCAATTACCCCCATGCGCACTTCAGAGGTTAATATTAATATTGATGATTTTTTAAATTTATTGTTCTTGTTAAAAGAGTACTCTTTGTTTAAATCTGTTGTTACTTCATATTTTGCAATTATTTGTCTTTATATTATATGAGGCATATATATATATATATATATTATATATATATACTTGAGGCATGCTATGCTTACAGGTACCTACCCGATAGCACTATCGTTAGTGAGTGTTGTACTGTATTTTATATATTATTTTGTAATAGTATAGATATCTTATCAATATTTGTATTTTGTACTATTTTAATGTCTTGTCATGTTGCAAATTTGATTTTAAATAATATTTTGACATTTAACATATAGTTTCTTTATTCATGCAGAGTTTAGTAAAATTTGCCAGAACGTCCCGGACTTCCCAAACTTGACTACTTCCTTTAACGTGACGATAGTGCGTTGTTATATGTGCGATTAGTTTGCTTGGGAAACAGATTAACTTGCTCATGTAGTAATGTACACCCTATGTGGTGGATTGTGTTCTTTTATTTAATAATTTTCATTTTAGTAAACGTTGTTTCCACATAGCGATTTTGATAATTTAATTGGACTTTATATTGTCCTTGTCCCAATTTTGGTTTGTTTAGTTTGCAAGTTTTACATTTTAATGTATTCATTGTCGATAGTATCAATTGCTTACTTTTGCGATTTCCTTAGTTTATTTGTGCTATAAATGTAGGTTATTTGTAGGGTAGTTATTGATAGGGGTCACTTGAGGCATGCTATGCTTACAGGTACCTACCCGATAGCACTATCGTTAGTGAGTGCTGTACTGTATTTTATATATTATTTTGTAATAGTATAGATATCTTATCAATATTTGTATTTTGTACTATTGTTAATGTCTTGTCATGTTGCAAATTTGATTTTAAATAATATTTTGATATTTAACATTTAGTTTCTTTATTCATGCAGAGTTTAGTAAAATTTGCCAGAACGTCCCGGACTTCCCAAACTTGACTACTTCCTTTAACGTGACGATAGTGCGTTGTTATATGTGCGATTAGTTTGCTTGGGAAACAGATTAACTTGCTCATGTAGTAATGTACACCCTATGTGGTGGATTGTGTTCTTTTATTTAATAATTTTCATTTTAGTAAGCGTTGTTTCCACATAGCGATTTTGATAATTTAATTTGACTTTATATTGTCCTTGTCCCAATTTTGGTTTGTTTAGTTTGCAAGTTTTACATTTTAATTCACTCATATTATTCTTGGTATTCGGTCCCCATCCAGTCCTTTCACATGGCTATACCACTGCCAAGTACTGTACTTGTCTTTATCCACTCAACCCCTCCACACTCAAATCCCAGAGCTTCCACTTCCAATTCAAAATGTTCATACACTTCCCATTACAGTACTCAGTCAATCTAACCAGTTTACACCAGCAACTATTCTAAAATAGCTCATCACAGCTCTCAGTTTGAATAGGTCTTAATCATTTGCTGTCCAGGGCCCTCAATCCAAAGTTAGAAGCAAAAGGAATGGTCGTGACCCAGTGTGTGCGAATCGGTGCAAAAAGTTACTTGAATAATACCTAAAAAGCATGAAGACCATCATTAACCTAACCTATTCAAAGTTCAAGATTAAAATGTGAGTTGTCAGCCCTGAGCCTGTGGTAACCAATTAGCACACTGAAGTTAATTACACATCACAACACCCTACAGATTATACAGAACACAGCCCTAAATATTATCACAGGCTGCACAGCTACTACACCGACAGACCACATACAGTACTGTACACCAGGAAGCCCAAATCCTCAAAATCAAAGATCACCTTGACATGAGACTCTGATGATGAGAGGCACACAAATTCTAGCCGCAGCCTCCACAAACCAACACCACCACTACACTACATGGCAAAACACCCACACACACAGACCATGAAACATCAAAACAACACCTAGCACTCGTTATCATAAACAAAAAATACTGCCATCACTCCCCACTCGCCCATCCCAAGCCAGCCTCCAGAAGCATATCCAAACTCAAATCACCCACCGATCCATCCAGTCACTCAAAGACAACACGCAACTACATGCATGGCCCCCTGAAGTCCATCCCTCAGAAATCCACCTTTCCCGTGAGGGAGTCCACCTGGATAGGCTGCGATGTGGGCACCATCCAGCCATTCTGAGTTAGAAGAGGCTGGATGACCTGTCCGGGCTACAGCACAACACCGCACACTATCAAACTCATTATGAAGGATTGCATAGCACACAACCACTTACACCAACAACACAATACAGTATACATTTCTTGAGAGCTTTGTGGGAAAACCTAGTCTCAGCCTTGGCCTTCCTTAGGAGCTTGTGGCTGTTTGGCCAGGCAGCCTAGGGAACAACTACTACACAAGGAAACGGTCTGGTGGGAGTGATGAGAGGACTACAAACTACAGTATTTTTTTGTTTTCATTAATTTCTAACTGTTTGGAAGGCCATAACTATCTTGACCTCTTCATAATGAGAAATCTTTCCTAAGCTTAATTTGATTGTTTATTATCCAGAATATATGAAAATAAGTTATCACTGTACTGGAGAAGTTTGTAAGAAGTCTTTCCTAATCTAAATTAAATTGTTCATAGTTATAAAAAAAGGCATTACAATACAATGCTGTACCGGTACTTAAGTTAAATATGACCAACTACTGTGTATTTTAGGACTGGGGCCATAGCTGAACATGTTTTGTTTTATATTAAATTAACTCTGTGATAATATGACCAGTAAAATTATTTTTGTTATTACTGGCTCGGTAGTGTAGTGGAAAGCGTCTCGGCCTTTCACTCGGGAGAGGAGACCCAGGTTCAATCCCTCGCTCAGGCATGAAGGTTTTTGCATTCACTAGTAGCCGTAGCCGGTACCACCTCCCTTGAGCAAGAAAATGGGTAATAGTCTTCCAGTAATGTAGTCTACTACTGTATATGTCAGTACATTGAGCGCTATTGAATCTTGGAGTAAGGGCTGGAGAGAAATGGCGCTTAATATAAGACCTGAAGATTATTATTACAGTACTGTATTAAGTTTTGATTTTTTTTACTTAAATATTTTATTTTGCTAAACCGTTATATCCACATAGTTGTTGTTGTTCCCCAAGCTGCCTGGCCGAACAGCCCCAAGGCCCCGAGCAAGGCCATAACCGAGCGCCCCCACAAAACCCTCCCTGCCGACCATAATAAAGCCTGGGCGACCGAAGCCACTCCATGGCGGGGAGCTGAGGAGGGTGCGGAAACGCCCGGGAAACCAAAGCCCCACCCAGGGCCCTGTGCCCCTCACCAATTATGAAGAGAAAGTTGAGGGGCAAAGGAAAAATGTGACGCTTTGGCTTCCAATCTTGGTAGATTGGGAGGTCAATCCACGGAAGAGACGCCGTCACTTGAGATCTAGAAAATATATAAGTAAACGGAACAGTCAGAGTAAGCTATGGGTATGGCAGAGATCGCTCAGTTCTCACTCTGATAGACCAGCCCATCACCACTATCCACTAGTTATTTTGATAAGGTCTTTTGTCTTTAGATTGTGCCATTCCTATTTTTGTTTTTTGTTTTGCAAGTTTTACATTTTAATTAAACTTTTGTGTATATGTGTACAGTATTTCCCCATATATACTATATATATATATATATATATATAACATGACTATTACCCCCCTACTACTACGCCCCTTGACGAAGTTGGGGGGCTTCGGGGCCAGCGACTGGAGCTTGATAGGGGAGAGACTGGGTTTTTCACTTTCCCTCTCCCCTCGAGCTTTTGTCGTTGGCATGACTAATTTTGCGTAGTTTTTTTATTCCTCTTCTGTTCTTATTCTGTCCCATTCGGTTGTCCTCGGGCAGCCTATATCACATGCCTCCCTGGCCTGGCTAGGTGGTAGGCTCCTGACCTGATTTGTCTCTTCGGTTACTGATGCGACCGAGCAGACTTATTCCCATCAGTAATGCATTTTTTGCATCTCGTTATGATTTTTGTTCTACAAAGAATTAGGTATTAACCCGGGAGCTGCGGGGAGACTCTTAAGAGTTCCCCCGGCGCACTGCGGGAAGACTCTTAAGAGTCAGAGAAAATAAAAATCAACTTTTGACATCGAAAAAAAAAAATTTTTTATATTTTTTTTTTTATTTTTTTATTTTTTTTTGGCCCCTGGGCCATGCAAAATCTCAGTCCTCTACCTCCCCTCCTTCCCCACTTTCCTCCTCTCCTTCAGTTATCACCTATTTTCCCTGTTATTCCCTTATTCTGAGGTATATTTTCGTGCTAACATTAGAAATCCGATTGGAGGGTGTGGTCATCACTGATAGCAAGCGAGTGCAAGAGAGAGAGAGAGAGTATCGATCGACTGTGTCTCAGTGGCCTTGGGGGAAATTGGCGGGAAAGCAGATTGCCTCACCCATACATTATACAACTCGCGGGCTATATCCGATTTTGACCATCCAAACGCTGTTTTCACTCGTTTTATTGTTGTTTCAGGTTAATACCTTTATAATCAACCCATAGGCGCATATGGATAAGTATTAATGCTATTAATGGCACAATGAATATTTAGTGAAACACCTCAAATACGTCAGCACAGGGGGACGTTTCCAATAAGGGTAACATATTACGTAAAAATATTTGCGGTAATTCTGTTTATGAAATTCAAAATAATCTGAATATTGATAACTTAATCGATGAACATACCAAGAAAAATATAATATTTGATATTAAACTTTCTGATAAGAACAAGTGCATTGCAAAATTATACATGTTACCTAAATTTCATAAAAGACCTTATAAATATCGCTTTATTGCCGGAGCAAAATTTGCTACCACTAAAACTCTATCAGAACAAGTAGTAAATTGCTTAAAATACATTAAAAGTACTCATAAAAGATATTGTAATACCATCATGAGAAGAACTGGCATTAACTATTATTGGAGTGTTGACAATTCGTTAGAAGTTATTGATAAAATAAATACCATGCCGAAAGTTACCTCGGTACATAGCTTTGACTTTTCAACTTTGTATACCAATTTGCCTTTAGATTTAGTATATTCAGAGCTTTGCTTTATTATAGATTTGCACTTTGACAGGTTCGTTAGGAATGGTAATTATTTCATAAATGTTTATACATATTTTAATAATGCATCACTTAGCTCTACTCCCACTAGTTCTGTATATTTTGATAGAACTAAACTTAAAGATGCCCTTAAATTCCTCCTTTTCAATACTTATGTTAGATTCGGGCCGTACATTTTCAAACAAATATTAGGAATTCCTATGGGTGGAAATGCTAGCCCTTTAATTGCAGACTTATTCTTGCTTGCTTTAGAATTTAAATATATAAAAGACTTAGTTGACAGTAGCAAGAAAAATAAAATTCCAGAAAAATTAGCACTTGCTAAACTGTTAAGTAATAATAGTAGATATATTGATGATATTCTTGTTTGCAATTTGTTAAATTTTAATCAAGTTGCTAAACTTATTTACCCTAATTCTATTCCCCTCACACAATGTAACGTAAATTATAAAGTTGAAAATTTTCTTGATATAAATATAGAGATTGTTAATGAACAGTGCATACTTAAAGTATATCACAAAGTTGATGATTTTAATTTTAACGTAATAAACTTTCCTTTCCCTAGTAGTAATATCGATAGTAAAATAACTTATAATTGTTTTTATTCCCAATTAATAAGATTTTGTAAAATCTGCACTAAAGTAGATGACTTTTGGGCTAGAGCTAGGTTACTATACAGACTCTTAGTGGACAGAGGTTTTGAGGCAAGTAAATTGTTCCATAAATTTAATCTTTTTAGGGTCAATTATTGTGACTGTATTCTAAAATTTGACATCAATAATTTTAATCAAGCATTTTTAACTTGAAGTTTCTTGTATAACCTCTGCTTACTTTTTGTCTGTATTTATTGTTTATCTTTTTCTATTATTATTATTATTATTAATATTGATGATTTTTTAAATTTATTGTTCTTGTTAAAAGAGTACTCTTTGTTTAAATCTGTTGTTACTTCATATTTTGCAATTATTTGTCTTTATATTATATGTATTCATTGTCGATAGTATCAATTGCTTACTTTTGCGATTTCCTTAGTTTATTTGTGCTATAAATGTAGGTTATTTGTAGGGTAGTTATTGATAGGGGTCACTTGAGGCATGCTATGCTTACAGGTACCTACCCAATAGCACTATCGTTAGTGAGTGCTGTACTGTATTTTATATATTATTTTGTAATAGTATAGATATCTTATCAATATTTGTATTTTGTACTATTGTTAATGTCTTGTCATGTTGCAAATTTGATTTTAAATAATATTTTGACATTTAACATGTAGTTTCTTTATTCATGCAGAGTTTAGTAAAATTTGCCAGAACGTCCCGGACTTCCCAAACTTGACTACTTCCTTTAACGTGACGATAGTGCGTTGTTATATGTGCGATTAGTTTGCTTGGGAAACAGATTAACTTGCTTATGTAGTAATGTACACCCTATGTGGTGGATTGTGTTCTTTTATTTAATAATTTTCATTTTAGTAAGCGTTGTTTCCACATAGCGATTTTGATAATTTAATTTGACTTTATATTGTCCTTGTCCCAATTTTGGTTTGTTTAGTTTGCAAGTTTTACATTTTAATTTCATTATTCGTCCTTGATCACTTCTTGGTTGGTGCTTTTTTTTAAATAGTGTTATTAATCTTATTATTGTGAGAAAGCCACCCCGCCATGATCTTCTGCACTAACTATTGATTTAATGTTCGTTTAACGTACATATGCTGACCATATCAGCAAATCGCGTGATGATTGAAGCACTATCAGAAATTATATCTATCTATCTATATGCTCAGGCCCAATCCCCACTTTTCCTATTTTTTATTTTTATTGTCCTCTATTTTATTATTATTTTATTTATTTTTTTGTATTTTCTTGGGGGTGGCCGACTCAAGACAGCAAGAACAGCAAAACACAAGACAAAACAACGAACAAACACAGACAAAACACAAAATTCACACACAGGCTAGGATAAATTCATATTTTTTCACCAACCAACTTTACTTCTAAACTCAATTAAATCAACAAATACATGTGGCACTCCAAGGACTCAAACCTAGGATACTCACACCTATAGGTTAAGCTTATCAGTGTATTATGTAAATATAAAAAAAGAAAGCATCAGAGAGAGAGAGAGAGAAAGTAATTGCAGCTCTAACTTTCTTTTTGCGAGTTCACTCTTTTATTGGTACCGGTATATGATCTTTTCAAATGTGTTGTGTTTTTAATCATGTTGCCGTTCATTTCATATAACCCTCCAGCCCCGGCTACGCATTACATAAATATTCCCCGAAACCCGGGTGTTTTGGCCGAAAAACGTCTAGGCTAGGCTACCATATCTTTGTTATTCTGACTGCTTCCCGCATTCCTGCGCATCCCCAAGCGTAGCTGTGTCATTTACCTGTAGAATGGCGTTAAGTAGAGCTCTCTAAGTCAACTGGTTCAGTTGTGATGATGATTTCATTGGAGATAACTTTATGGCAAAAACAGCCACTTTACACTACTTTTCGATACTTAACAACAACATACAGGCACACACGAACAAGCGACGCTCTCCTTCTTGTGGCCGGAGATGCGGGGCGTCGGTCCAGCCGGCTGTTGTTTACATGCGTCGGACCGACGCCTCGCACACCAAGCTCACAGGCTTTCAACCACTGGGCGTTAAAGAGCCCTTCCGGGCAGCTCGTGTATGCTTTTTTATGGGCGTTCAAGAGCCCTTCTGGGAACAGAGGGTTAAAGTATAACCCATTCCCACGTATTTTAAATTTTGTATAATTATATTATAAGAAATAGGAAGCTGATGAAATACATTATTTATCTTTAAACCACTTTTTTTTTCTTTTTTCTTTTGCAACATAGCAATTATTATGCTACACAACCACTTTACATCTCTCTTTAACTGCCCTGCCGAGCATCTTGTCTGACCAGTCACGGCCGTGTGGACAACAACACAAGCGTGTTCGACAGACTTTGCCCGGTGAGAGGGCACAGCCTGCCAGACACTGCTCGATCGTGTGGACGGGGCTTTACAGACTTTTCCCGGTGAAGGGGCACAGCCCGCCGGACACTGCTCGATCGCGTAGATGGGGCTTAAGGTAATTGGGTGAACTTTTTTAACTTTTTGTTTTGGTTTACAATATTTTACGCAGGAACACGGCAGAGTAGAAGATACAGCTTTTGGGAGGTTGTAGAGTATTTTACGTTCTTTCCATTTATATATGTACGATCCTCTTACGACCAGTAGTTACTGAGCCTGTCAATTTCAAAGTTCGCTATAGGCTATAATGTTTTTTAGAAATACAGGAAAAGTTTGGAAAACATAAAAAAAAAAAAAAAAAAAAAATCCAATGGGTTTTCACTAATAACATTTCACTGGCTTATGAAGGGATGTTGAATAAACACATTTTAATACCTAATGGTGTTTTCAGGATTTCAAGCTTTTTAAGCCTTAAAAGCGGCCAGTCCCCTCAAGATACTTGTAATATTTTTGAGAAATAATTTTGAACAATGTTAAAGAAAATCTACAGAATTATTTTACTTTTATTATACAAAATGGTATGGTCATTATATTGTTTAATGAAGATCAAGTAACACATGCTTTAATTAATGTATTTACTTATAAATAAAACACTAAATAATTAATTTCTGAGGACGAAACCTTTGTAATAACACGAGGAAAGGGAAAGGATAGAAAATGGATGAAAATGCAGTAATGAAAATACACAAACAAAACAATGATATACAGTAGTATAGCCTATGTATATACTCTGGCACATACCCCATTTTTATTTATTTATATATATATATTTTATTTTTTTTATTAGGGGTGGCAAACTTGAGACAGAGCCTGAACAGGGAAATCACAAGACAACAGAAAAAACAAAAAAAAACAAAAAAAAAAAATATATAAAATCACACAAATCTCAGTTGTCCAGGAACAATGCCCAGAGACCCAGGCCCATTTGGGGTCTTCAGCAAGATTCCCAGGTCCCAGATCTCCTGGAGAGGCTCTGATTTCCGCAGGCAGACATGCAGCGAAGCCCGCCCACCACAAGTTCGCCAACCATGATTCCAGGCGTACCTTAATTTCTTACCGGCTCCCCGGGCCAGGCGCCTGACGAACTATTATCTAGTCCAACTGGCGCCTGACCTCCTCTCCCAAACGACTACGTTTACACTCATCTATTCACTAGTATTCTCCAGTCATTCATATTTATTTATGACCACTTCTCTTGCCTGATCCATAGTTATTCCTCTGTCTTTCAATGCTTGTCCTACACTATTTCTCTATCTCAATGAAGGTCTTCCTACCTCTCTACCTCCCCTTGTATCTAACTCACATATTCTCTTTGTAAGCCTTTCATCTTCCATTCACTCAACATGTCCATACCAGCTCAGCACCCTTCTGTCCACTCTATACAGTAGTGTACCAGAATAGTATTATATTCTGAACAGGTACCGTACTGTAATAGGTTTCAGAATAGATTAATCTGATGAGAAAATGCTACAGTATGATTGCAAGTGTCTAACAATTATCCTAAAAATATTTCACACATCAAAACAATAAATGTACACAGAGTGGCACAAAATTTATGCTATGCATGTATGGTATTCTGAGTTACACTTGGGAAGACAACATTAAAGCTGCCCAGTGTACGCTATCTTGCTGAGCCCTGGAACACCTTATTTCATGAAATCGTGCTCAGTAATGAGACTGAGTTGGGTGGCCTTGACAATATCATGACATCAATTTAATTTTATTCAGGCTAATACTACAGTAGGGTCCCGCATAAAACGTGTTCGCATAAAACGAGTCTCGATTAAAACGACCGACCTAAAATATTAATATTTAATTTTCGATCAGAACGAATGTGATCACATAAAACGAGTCCGCCGCCAAAGTGGGGCAAATCCGAGGAGTTTTCATATAGAGCGCCGAAATATCGTACAAAATGTATGAAATATCGTACGCTCCTGACGGAAATTTACGCTTCCAGTCAACATTGACGATATTGGGCCACCAAAATGCTGTGTTCACATAAAACGAAATCGCATAAAACGCCCTCGTTTATCGACCATATACTCGTTTTATGCGGGACCCTACTGTACTCTATATGTTTTTATTCAACATTGGAAAGCCCTCTGGACATCAATGGGATAAAAACTATTTCTTTATCCAAAAGGCCTTCCTAAACTTATTTAAATCAACTAATGATAGTCAGAATGAAAGTAGTAAAGCAACATAGACTGCCTTGTGTATGATATCTTGCCCAGCCCCATAACACTTTGACCCTGCTCAATACTGGAAGCTGCGTTGAGTGGCCATATCTTCCAGCAGTACCCGCAGCTCCTCATCCTCGAACCTGCCTTCCAAACTGGTGAATAGACAGATAAAAGATATATTTAATTGATTTGTTTTTATGTCTTGAGCAATGCATTAATATTATCCATATTTTACAGACATGGTCATATGTGCATGAATAAACTGGTTTCTACCTGATGGCTACTCTCCACATTACAAGGATAAGCTAATATAAACCCCACGACTATTCTCTAGAGCATAGACTCACTGCTTTGAAGGACTAAGTCAGCATGCTGAGAGCCTGGAATTGCCATGAGGCAAGAATTGGCATAATAAAATGGTAGTACTGTACTGTATGCCATTACTTGCGGTGGGTGGCACAAGAGAAACAAGTCCCACCAGCCCGGGATTAATTCTGGATTTTCATTCTACTAGACAGGTTACCTGCCAAGGATAACCAGTCTCGTCCATTTACCACATATAAAAGTCGCCTCAAATGACACACAGGAATTAGATTGGAATTAGATTAGGAAAATCTATTGCACTTCCATTACTTACCTTGGTATAAGAGCCTTGGCTTCCTCGGGAGTCTCTGGACAAAGGTTAGCCAGCGCCGCCAACTCAAACTTATGCAGCTTCTTTTGGTTGAGTAGCTCTCGGATGGCTTTAATGGTGGTCCGGTTCTTGAACTTGGAGAACCTCTCACAGTAGTTTAAGGTCTTCATAAACCGCTGGAAAGAAAGGATAAAGAAAATGTTAACGTTGATCCCTTTATTACATAAATAATGAAAGTAGTATACAGTAAACCCTCTCTACGTCGGAAACCCGTACTAGCCGGATTGCCATCGGCCTGTCGGACAAATCCTCCCATTTGCCGGATTTTTCAGACAGTCTCTAACAGTGCCGGACGACGCTCTAAGTTTTCGGAAAACTAAAGACAAATGTCAGTCATAACCGTCATCTGATATCTCGTATTTTTCCGAGATTTGTCCGACAGTCTCAAACAACGCGCTCACTTTCCCGGAAACTAAGGGTAAATGTCCGTCAAAACCGGGAATCTAGGGTACAAATAGGGTAGTCTCCGTTTTCTATGTTTAGGGTACAAATAGGGTAGTCTCCGTTTTCTATGTTGACGCGGACTTCCAGGTCGTAATATTTCCGTAGTCTCCGTTTTCATGGTTGACTCGGACCTCCCCTTTTGAGGTCGGGTTTTTCCTCTTTCAGGTCGGACACAAGATGGAATTCGGACATGTTGGAAAAACGAACATTTCGGAAATGGTCTTCCTCCAATTCTTCCGAAGTGGAGAGGGTTTACTGTACCTAGATTTTTGTTCTAAGTTATAAGCATTAAAAGCTTATCTGCCCTGTCTTATGAATAATAATCTGCCTATTCCTGTTTACACGAGGTAGTGTGATTATATAAAGGACAGGCACCTAACACTTAACCCTTCCTGCCCGGGCAGCATTTTAAACGCACCTTGCGAAGGCCTGGAGCCCGGGTGTCCTTTTAGAATCCGTATGCATGAAAGCTTCCTTAACCCACTGGACCCCAGCGCTGCAGCGTATGCGTCGGCAATGTATGTAACGCTAAACCCCAGCGCCGCATATATTGCGTCCGCTACTTCAAAA
The DNA here is from genome assembly GCA_032716605.1 of Paralithodes platypus. Lineage (NCBI taxonomy): Eukaryota > Metazoa > Arthropoda > Malacostraca > Decapoda > Lithodidae > Paralithodes > Paralithodes platypus. The sequence continues at coordinate 53,433,322 of CM064568.1, read as the reverse complement.
TGATTTACTCTTGTCCTATGGTAGCTAGAGGGTTGAGGATGGTATGGGAAACTACCTTTTGATGTTGCCGAACAGTGGCAGTATGCCCATCCGCGCGGGTGAGTAAGGGTGGATGGGGAAAAGCCAGTTTACTCACTTATCCCACCGCCACTTCTGTGCTTATTTATTCTTATCTTATGGTAGCTAGAGGGTTCAAATTCATATGGGATATACCTTATGATGTTGCCCAACAGTGGCAATACCCAAGTCCCGCCGCTGTGGGGAGTGGGGAGAGAGAGCGCGGGAGTGGAAGGACTGGAAGGACTGGGCGGCCTCCCACCTCCTTCCCGGCCCAGTTACCTCGTTTTCCTCGTCGCCTCGCTATGTTTATCGCTCCCCTAACGCTTCCCATAACCTAGTTAACTGCCCACCAAGTGGGGGCTGTGTCTAGCCGGGCGGGAAGCTTGAAGGCCGCCCGGCATCAGATTGCTGAGGGTAACCCCCCCCCCCCCCCAAATGACCGAGGTGAGTGTTTTTTTTTTTGTTATTCTTCATTTCTCACCTATTATTATGTTCCTTCCAACAACCAACCATACTCCTAAAATCGATTAATGAAATTTACAAACACATGTGGCAGTCCGTGGATTCGAACCCAGGATGCTCACACCGAAAATCAACACCTTATACATCGCACCACGAAGACAGTTAAAGGTTGGTGGACACTGCCTACGATTTATTATGCAATTTCGAATCCTGCATATCAATCTAAGCATGTACACACATCCCAACTGCAACTCACGTAGGCTATGCATATGTGAATGGAAAGAGCAATTAATGGGGCCTTAACCACTTAGGGAAGTCCTCTCGATAAATTACTCCTGAACCAATATCAATTATTATGTTCCTTCCAACAACCAACCATACTCCTAAAATCGATTAATGAAATTTACAAACACATGTGGCAGTCCGTGGATTCGAACCCAGGATGCTCACACCGAAAATCAACACCTTATACATCGCACCACGAAGACAGTTAAAGGTTGGTGGACACTGCCTACGATTTATTATGCAACTTCGAATCCTGCATATCAATCTAAGCATGTACACACATCCCAACTGCAACTCACATAGGCTATGCATATGTGAATGGAAAGAGCAATTAATGGGGCCTTAACCACTTAGGGAAGTCCTCTCGATAAATTACTCCTGAACCAATATCAATTATTATGTTCCTTCTATTTAAGCTATTTAAAAAAAAAAAAAAAAAAAAGGCCAAATCCGCTCGTCTCTCGATGTACATTTATTCTAAATGGCGGGTGCCCAACCCCGAAAGGGGTTGAAATAGGGGAGCAATCCCCCCGCCAAAGGCGGCTTTCTAGGGCCTTTCCTAGCTGATGCTGAGAGGATTGGGTTCTAGTCATGTGGTGATGGGCTGGTCTATCAGAGTGAGAACTGAGCGATCTCTGCCATACCCATAGCTTACTCTGACTGTTCGTTTTACTTATATATTTTCTAGATCTCGAGTGACGGCGTCTCTTCCGTGGATTGACCTCCCAATCTACCAAGATTGGAAGCCAAAGCGTCACTTTTTTCCCTTGCCCCTCAACTTTTTCTTCATAATTGCTGAGGGGCACAGGGCCCTGGGTGGGGCTTTGGTTTCCCTGGCGTTTCCGCACCCTCCTCAGCTCCCCGCCATGGAGTGGCTTCGGTCACCCAGGCTTTATTGTGGTCGGCAGGGAGGGTTCTGTGGGGGCGCTCGGTTATGGCCTTGGCCGTGCTCGGGGCCTTTGGGCTGTTCGGCCAGGCACCTTGGGGCCTTGGGGCTGTTCGGCCAGGCAGCATGGGGAACAACAACAACAACATTTATTATAAATCAGCTGGGGTTAAGCGTGCTTTGAAAGCCGCGCGTCGAAACGTTTGTAAACAAAGCCGATCGGAGCGCCGCCAAGCCTCAGCAAGAAGAAGAAGTCCGACCTTATCAGCCATTACCAGTTAGAGCGAAAATTAGTCTGCCAATGTGTCCGATATTGCTAAATCCGCGGAAAAACAGCCAGTTGACCTAGAGAGCTCTACTTAATGTCAGTCTACAGATACAAGTAAGGGCTACATTTTGAGATTTGTGTGAATTCTTTAGCAATTAAAATAACAAAAATAGGCCTCTGTTTACATACAACGTTTTTTGGACAGATCGCCCGGATATGACTATCGACCTCTATAAATACTGCCCGGGGAGGAAGGGTTAATCCAGATAATAAATACATTATACAGTACTAGGAACTAGTACTGTACTTGGTCATAATTATGTGAAAGTAAAGTATTAATTAGACTTACTGTATAATACATTTTTTTTTAAGAAATAATTTTGATGAGCAATTTAAATTTGATAAACCACAGATATACATTTCTGCAGTCAGGCAAAGTATTTATGATACAGTACTTCACTATATATACCTGAAATTGTACGTACCTCCGTTAACTCCTGTTCCTCCTCAGCATTCTCATTGGTCTGCTTCCTGTGCTCCAGCAACATGTGCACCTCCGAAATCAGCAACGTCTCTGCTTTCTCAAACTCTGGGGGGAGAAAGGGGCAGAGGTTAACTTGACTCCTGATTATTTAAATATTTAACATTCAACCTAACCTGATCCAAACTCATAATTTCTTTTTAGTATGACTTACCCCATTATAATTATCAACTAACCAGTATGGGTACCGGTATGTAAATAAATGGGGGTGGTGATAGATTAAGTTAGTGCAGTAGTGTTCCAAGTAAGTGTTACACTCACTCCAAAATTACAATATTATTATTAATGTTAACTGTAATTCCCTGTACCTGAAAAATAAAATGCTGGATGGGAAGGGAATTTACCCCTCCCGAAAATCTCAGGGCCTGGCGCAGTTTCGAACCTTGGTTAGTAGGCATACCAAACTTGCGCGCTAACCACTGTACTGTACTACCACGGACATACAATAGGGTAGCAACCTAAGTTCTCTTTGAAAGAACCAAGTAATAGTCTCGTGGTGTTACACATGGTGGGTTTATTAGACTTCTCCACCAACGACTATTTTACACTATCCCAGACGGGTAGTTCTGTGGGTGCCGGATTTTCGGGTACAGGGTATTACATTAACTGTACAGTACTTTATATATCAATAGCAAGTTAGCAACCCATAGCCATGCTTATCATTGGGGAATAGGTATTTCATGAACATCAGGCCACAACTATACAAACCTGTAAACCAAGTTCCTTACTGAATTTGTAAATTATCAATTGAAATCCAGCTAGTTGCATATAGTTACTGTACTGTACTTGTATAATGTATGCAATATATACAGTATATAGAGAGAGCTAGGGTTAGGATTCGAACCTCTACAGGCAGGAGGTCTATCACCATTACCACTGCAGTGGTCTACTCCCCACTCGAGTTGTGGTTGGGGAGGAACACAGGTAGAAGTACCAGATTTCTCCTTTTAACCTCCTTTCTCCTAACCCAAGCTATTATATTTTTCATCAAATAATAATATATATATACATATATATACTGTATATATATAGTTGTTGTTGTTGTTGCTGTTCCCCAGGCTGCCTGGCCGAACAGCCCCAAGGCCCCGAGTAAGACCAAGGCCATAACCGAGCGCCCCCACAGAACCCTCCCTGCCTACCACAATAAAGCCTGGGTGACCGAAGCCACTCCATGGCGGGGAGCTGAGGAGGGTGCGGAAACGCCCGGGAAACCAAAGCCCCACCCAGGGCCCTGTGCCTCTCAGCAATTATGAAGAGAAAGTTGAGGGGCAAAGGAAAAATGTGACGCTTTGGCTTCCAATCTTGGTAGATTGGGAGGTCAATCCACGGAAGAGACGCCGTCACTTGAGATTTAGAAAATATATAAGTAAAAGGAACAGTCAGATTAATCTATGGGTATGGCAGAGATCGCTCAGTTCTCACTCTGATAGACCAGCCCATCACCACATGACTAGAACCCAATCCTCTAAGCATCAGCTAGGAAAGGCCCTAGAAAGCCGCCTTTGGCGGGGGGATAGCTCCCCTATTTCAACCCCTTTCGGGGTTGGGCACCCGCCTGTGTATATATATAGTATATACGTGTACTGTATATATACAGTACTGTACTGTATATACAGTACAATACTGCATGTTATGTGTGTACTATACACAGATGGAATATTGCTCACCATTTTGGAGTGGATGTGAACTCAATTTAATGAAGTCCTGCCCTGTAATCTAATGGTTATGCATTAAGTAAAAAGCACAAATAGTTTCCACTACCCCTAGTCTATTTTTATCATTATTAGGGTGGTTAACCATAAAGGATGGGCTGTCGGGGCCCGTCTGTCTGACAGTACTCTATGTTAAGCCGGTATCACAGAAGTGTTTTCCCCTAAACTTTAATCATCACTGATCTAGCAGTTTATGAGGTGAAATTTGAATATAAGTCAGTCACCTAAATTAAACTATCTACAGCCTTGTTTCTAACAGAAATTTTACCACAAAAATTATGACCATAGAAAACTGACAATAAAAGCTTGTGTGATATGGTACAGTACTCTCTTTATTAATGGCATACAATCATTAACCAAGCCAAACCCATGTTCTCAGTGTGCTCACTATTCTTCAGAGTAGTGAGTTTGACACCTGGAGAACTCACGAGAACTGTCGTTGGGTACACAAAAGTTGGGCATGTTATCATGGATGTACAGTACAGTTATACACTTTACATACATACTGTACATACATACAAGTTTAAAGACTGTTTTGTCCACAGAGAATGTGGTTAGTTTCCCACCTCTGTTGTCAAGTTCTTTATTTTGAGATCGGACCGGAGTACCTGATCCCACGTCATTCTAGGTCTACCCCTATGCGCAGCTCCCCCCACGTTCACAGTCCGTTCACATTTTCTCCACATTTCCAAAATCAACCAAGTCGGCTCGTGTGCATCGCTTAACCCCACATATCCATCTCACCATTCTTTTCTCATTCCGTTCCATTATATTGATATCCTCCGCTTAAACCGGCCAAGTCTCTGAGGCATAGGTCATCGCACTCCTAACACACAAGGTATACACCTTCCCTTTAACGTGAAGTGGGAGTCCTCTCATGGTCAGGAGTGGTAACAGCTCTCTAAACTTCCCTCAGCCACTTCTAACTCTAGCAATGGAGCCAGCCTCAGCGCCACCTCTGGCGGAAACCGTATCGCCCAAATAGCAGAATTTATTCACACACTCCAGTGTTACACTGTCGAAATCAACACGGACAGGCGTGGCATTTAACACAAGTTCTCCATTCAAAGTCTATTATTCTCATCAAAGGTCCTCTAGCCCCACTACTACTCTTGTGTACCCAGTCACTACAGACGAAACATTGAATCGAGGTACTTCCCACATACTGTGCACGGATAGTCGCTGCTTCTTTCCATAGTTCTGCACCCTACTCCACTAATCATGACCTTTGTTTTATCTATGTTAACTCTTTAGACCCTTGTTTTCCATACCCTCCCTCCATCTTTTGAACTTTTCCTCTGCTTCCTGCGCAATATCTGCGATAAGAACTAGGTCATCTGCATATAACAACTCCCATGGAAGTCCTGTCCTAAAGTCCCTTGACAGAGCTTCCAGGACCAAAACAAACAGTAATGGGCTCAGCATATTGTACATAAATACTGTATAAAGATTGAGTGGTCCACGCGAAGTGCACTTCCGATCTCACGTCCTAATGGCGGCGCTCCAGGCAGTCCTATTCAGAGTTGTCTCACTTGTCAGTTTTTTTAAATTCAAAATCAGATCAGTTGTGGACAGAAATTTCTGGATATTTTTTGGAGACTCATTGGCGAAATATTATGACAAACTGCTTGAGACAAATATCATCTTGTTTTCATCAATATGAGGCTGTCAAATAATCATAACCATGACTGTACAGTGCTTCCTCAAGTAGCACTAGGTCGTTATACCAAACAAACAACATAATTACTTGTACCCAGTAGCTCTGTAACAACTCTACTTGTTGCCAAGTACCTCTCACTTGACTTGCATTTTGTATACATTTCCGAAAAAAATCTCTCAAATGGAAGACTATGTTCATTAAGTGAATGGAATTTGCTTTCAATAAACTTATTTTTCATTCCTTCATTCTTTTATAAACAAATTATATATACTGTATACTGTAGAGATGATGAAGATGCAGTTTTTACCACCATACACTCCCTGCTGAATAGCAAGGCTAGGGTGGGTGCCCTGAATCAGGGACTTAGTGAATAGTTGCCACAGATTGCTAGACCGCACCGTTCACCAACTGCACTGACGTCTGCCAATAACTCACTGGCTGGCCCGAGGGTCGAACCGTCAACCTCACGGTTAGCAGGCGAACGCTCTACCAATCGAGATACGGCCTGTGGCCGTATATATATATATATATATATATATATATATATATATATATATATATACAGTATGTGTGTGTGTCTGTGTGCCTTCTGAGACCGGAATCTCTCTGGGACCTGGGAGATTGCTGGAGGCCCCTAGTGTTCCTTGGTCTCTAGGTCTTCTCCTGGGTGACCTAGATTTTTTGTTTTTCCTATTCGGGCTTCTCTTGAGTCGGCCACCTCCAGCTATGGGTTATGTGCCTGCTGAGACCGTAATCTCTCCGGGAGGTCTGGGACCTGGGAGATTGCTGGAGGCCCCTAGTGATCATTGGTCTCTGGATCTTCTCCTGGGTGACCTAGGTGTGGGGTTTTTTCCTATTCGGGCTCTGTCTCGAGTCGGCCACCCCAAGCTATGGGTTATGTGCCTGAGTATATTCATACATATAACTTTATCTGTCTAATAATCTTTATTCCATACATACATATACAGTCGACCCTCGATGTAACTGACTTCGGATTTAACGGACTCTGTCCGTAGCCGGACAATGAACCCAGCAACGGACAAAGTCCGTTGCTCGAAAAAAAGTCCGGTAATTGGCTGGCGCGGCGCACCAGTTTCGCGGAAAACCCCTGTATTTCTATGGTTTTTATTTGTTTATCTCGGTAATGAAAGAATATTTTTATTAAATTTTTTTTTTTTTTTATGTGTAATATGTAAGGAAAGACATAAAAACACCCGGAAAGTTAAAATCTTCATTTTCGAGGCATATTAGGGCTAAATCGGCGATTTTCGAGAGCGATTTTCCAGTAACGGACACCGTCTCCCCCCTATTAGTCCGTTAAATCGAGGGTCGACTGTACTAGAAGTGTTGAGTGATTCGTAAAAGGTACGGTTTTAGTCTCATCTTTATAAGGCAGTGTTCCAAGCAGCCCTGTTCTAGGCTGCTTTACTAGTCATGTTTTTAAAATTTAAAATCACGTCATAGAACCTGCTCCCACATTTTAAAAAATGCTAATAAAGGATATAAAATACACATAATTTTTTTAGTTTATCTTACTTTTATTATAAAAAAATATTTGTACTGTAATACAACTGTGGTGAAACAACATGAAACTCTTCCACAAATAGTAGTTACTTTTCTTGCTAAATTTAATACAGTATAAATGTGTTCCATAACACACAACACACGACCAAAGCTACAGCTATATACTGCATAAATGCTTTATTCAGGTGATTTATAGAAATATATTTATAAAATATAGAGCTAAAGTTAAGTGGGAGTAGTGAAGCAGCTACCAGTACCCGACATTAGACCCTGACTATGGTATTTATATGAAAATGGTATAAAACACATAGCCTATTGGTAGTTAACAGACTCTCTATGTAATGGATTTTTTTTTTAATAGATAGACATTCTTTTAATATACTGACTATGTACACTCGACCAAAAAACAATCTTTACACTAACGCTCTAAACATCCTGGAAGTTGATCGAAATCTTGTGATACCTCACAGACGTATGCTTCACCCGGTTCACTCCGTTCACACAAGATTCTATACAGCTCACCAGTGTAAAGATTGTTTTTTCGTCGAGTGTACAGTACAGTGTATCTATGTACTGTACAGTATACCTGTACTGCATTATATACTGGTATATACTGTACCGGTGTATATATGCAGTATATATATATATATATATAATATATATATACTGTATATATATATATATATATATACAGTGAAAGTCCTTTAATTCGGAGGCCAATGCCTCGGAATGCCCGATGATTCGGAAGTTTTTTGCCAGGGTAATTTTAGCCTTTATCCACATAAAATTGCCCAAAAAACATGAAAACATAAAATAAATGATAAAATACAGCATTAAGTACTACTGCACCCTTGGAATACACCTCTACTGTCCTATATCTTCATTGTACTACAAAGATAAGCTATGGAATATATCGTTTATTAATTATAACAATTTATTATGACTTTTATTTGGTGTTTACAAACATTATAGGGTACATGCCTGATGGTTCGGAAAATCCGCTAATTCGGAAGGTCGGAACCCCCCTGCCTTCCGGATTAAAAGACTTTCACTGTATCATCGAAGAAATAATATAGAAGTTCAGTATGAAAGTTAATTTGCAGACAGCAATATCTTAACACCACATTTAAGACAGTACAGTATTAATATACTATAATACAAGTCATGGATGTTGTTGGAATGATACCAGTAAAAATCAAAGAGTTTGAGTGGTGGACATAAGTTACATGAGAAGTGCTTGTGGAGTAACATGGAGAGGTGACAGACGAATGAGGAAGTTTATGATCACTGCGATGTGTAGGTGCTGGAAAGTGTGGAGTGGAACCCCTTGAGTTGGTTCAGTCATGTAGAGCGTAAAGTTAGAGAGAATGACTAATAAAAAATTGCATGAGAGTGAGGTGGAAGGATAGTGAGGGAGAGGCAGACGAAGGGTGAGGTGGACAATGATTTAAGATTTTAAGAGGTGAGTGAAAGTGGTGTTGGGTGAGAAGAGGGGTGCCGGCTGACGAGTGACACGAGGTGCATGGAGGCGATTCAGGCCACCCTATCAGAGATCAAGTTGTCTGGCAATAGATGGATATTGTACAAGATAGCTACAGTGTCTTACATTAGCATAGAACTTCGTACAATATAAAGACACAGACAACTCATCCGTACAAGATCAACTTGTGTTTGATGTGTATATAAGTCCTTGTTGAAGAAGGTGGTCATATATTTTCCTGGTCTTGTTGACGTCTATTTTGATGAGAGCTCGAGCCTGTGCCAGTCTCAGCCCCCCAGAGCGCCGACATTCCTCTGTGAAGAAAGTCTTGAACCTGAGGAAGTCTTGAGGCAGCAGACGGAGTTCTGAGCATAACAACTTTTCAGGCTCATTGAGTGTGCTGTAGCCTGGTTTACCGTAGATGTTAAGTGGTGCCGAGACACGACGATTCGAGGGAGCATTGTTGGGTTGTGTTATGATGCGAGGTAAAACATTCCACTGATCCTGTGAGGTGCCAGTGGCCACCACAAGGTTCCGACGCTCCTTCCGTGCCACTTCACGTCGGCGCCGTAGTGTCTCGTATGTCAGAACCGAGCGGTGGCGGGTGAGGCCGGCGGTGCGCCACTCCACCAGCTCTGTTATCTGACGCTTCAGCTCAGACTCATATCTGATGCTCTCTAGAAGAAGATCCAGATCAAAGGCTGTCATGAGGGGCAGCAGGCGGGGTAATACCTCCTGCAAGTTCTTTGGCAAATGTGGGCGATGGCGTGTCAATACTGCCGCACTGCGCCCCACAGCTATCAGTCCGTGCTGTTTCACCACACGTTTACATTCATGACGGCCGGCCATTCGGCGACGGTACTGGTCCAACAGTGTTGCCTGTAATGCTGCTCCTATACCCCCAGGAGGGTCATTCTGGAACAGCCCAGGGTCCAGGTCACAGATGATGGCCTCAGCCTCACTGTCCACTTCGGTCTCAAAGTCTCCTCGGGCAGGGTTATATCCAGCCAGATCCCTCGCTGCTGCGGAGCCTGGCTGAGGTCGTGGGGGGTCTTCAGTCCCACCCTCATACTCCACTGGCTCTTGGAGACCGGTGGGTGGGGTGGTAGGATGAGGCAGGGCAGAAGCCAGGGCAGGGTGGGAGGGGTTGAGGTAACAGCGGGTGTAATGAGACTGGCACTGTTCAGGAGACCGGCCAGGGAGACGACGGCTTATTTCCTCCCAGTCCCCCATACCACATGCCCCTAAAGCCTCCAACAGCCCCACCTCTTCCCCCGCCCCCCACCCTGCCTCCACCACGCTCTCTTCCCCATGACCCACACAATAGTCGTGATCGCTTCGGTGCTCCCCAAACTCCACCCCACGACTGAAACACCGAGCACACACCCCGACACCAACACACACACTGCATTGTATGTACATTCCACGCACACGCACGCTGCAGTTGTCACATCGAACCACCAGGCTGCCTTCAAGCACCTCTCCCTCGTCTGTAGCTTTGTCTTCCGCCATACCCTTCTCTTCACCACATAACATGCCTCCCTCGCCACCACCACTGCCACCAGTCTCACGCTTTATCCTCACACTCTTCCTACACCTGTCTGCCATGTCTGCCTCAAACCCGCCCACCCTCCTTGCCACACCTGCAACATGGCAGAGAGAAGCTTTAGTTTCAATCCAGCTAAAATTATATTCTATAGGCCTACTGTTAATAATTAATACTTAATTAATACTCAACATTGTATTCTTTAATTTACCAAATTTATCATTAGTCCAACTAATATGTTCAGTAACATTAGCCATGAATCCCATGATGACATAAAATTACTTTTTTCATTAAGTCGTTAACCCTCTCAAATATATTGAACATACAGTACTGTACTTTCACTGAGGAATCACTAAACGTCTTCAAGCATAACTTCCTATAGGCATCAAGAGTATCAGCAAAGAGATGTGTACGAGCAGGCTAGGTTGGTTTGGACGTGGAATGCGAGAATGATCAAATATGGGTCAAGCGTTATAGGGTCACAAATTTGAAACCATAACCCTAATGGATCACTTAGCCTTTAACATGTAGGATACATATGTAGCTACAGTAGCCTATGTATGTATTCACCATATAATAAACTTATTATATTCACTTATAAAAATTCCATGCTAGGCAAGTCTATAGTTACTGTACCCATAATAATCATAAATTTTGTCTTTCAGAAATATCAGCAATTCTGTATGGCATCATGGAGTTAGATGCGAGGAGGACGATGGAAAAATATCCATATTGAGTGTACCGGTACTCACAGAAAAAATATTATATCAAATATGTCTCAACAATTATGAAAGGTTAATATGAACGTAAATAGCTGCATACGTGAGACAGACGGGTGTAGGAAGGGTGTGGGGATGAAGCGTGAGACTGGTGGCAGTGGTGGTGTGAGAGATAAATAAGGTAACTATTAAATACTGTAGGTTAAAGGTGATTAATGAATAAAGAAACTAAATGTGAAAGATGAATAACTAAACTGAATGAAAAAGACGGAAAATTAAGGATAATAAAACTTAGGCCTAGGCCTAATTCAAAACATAAAAAATCAGGAAACTTACTTTTCCCAAGTAAATTGTTGCATTAATTTCATGTTTTCAAGGATGATGTTAGAGGGCATAAACGTCACCTTGTTTACATAAGTCATACAATCGCAGTTACCAGGAAGGATGTAGTGTCCGGGCGTACAGTCGTCATGGTTACATAGGTCGATTCCCGCGGTTAACCTGCTGAGTGCCAGCCAATTTTGACGGTGTGCTTCTGCCAGTGACAGATTTTTTTTTTTTTTTTTGGCTAAATCTATCAAGTTGGGAGAGAAAGGAAGGATAATGGTAAAAAAAAACACTCCCCTCGCCAGAAATCAGGTCCCCGATGGTCCCGAAAGTAGCTGAAAAGACACTATAGACTACAGAGACTTTTATGGTATCGGAATGTATGGGTGGGAGGGTGGTGGGAGGGTGGTTTTGGGGTTGGTGGGGGAAAGGTAGAAGGGTAATTGATTTGTGTTACACATATGAAGCCGATTGGTGAGGTAGTTTCGCCACCACGGATTTTTCTTTTTTTCCTTTTCTTCGTACGGATACGCTGGAAGTGGGTGGTGGGAGGCGGTTGGGGGTGTGGTGGGGGGAAGACAGAAGGGTAAGGGACTTGTCACACAAATATGGAACCGATTGGTGCAGTCGTCTCGCCGCCACAGATTTTCCTTTTTTTTTCCTTCTGACGGGACCGACAGTCAGCGAGTGGGTGGGAGGAGGGATTTGGGATTTTTGTGGTGGGTAGCCAAAAGGGTAAGGTACATGTGGTAAAAATATGAAAGCCATAGGTGTAGTAGTTTCGCTGCTACAATTTTTTTTCGGCGAGGATGTATATATACGTCCCTGGCACTGGGCGTGACAACACCCTAGGACGTACTGTATATATACGTCCCTGGCACTCAGCGGGTTAAGTAGGCCTAAGCATCTATTTTGACGGAGATTTTTTTTCTCGGTTATTTTCCCGCTTCTGGCAATATATATGATGATGACAATATGTCATTGGGGGTGAGGGAGGGGCAAAGCCCCCTCAACATATTATTGTATCTAACGGCAGTCAAAATAGATGGGAACATGATCACAAACAATACATTCTTGCCAAGTTACCTTCGTGTCTAATTTGGCATTTAGGCTAGGCTATTTATTATTTTTTTGTTTACAAAATTATCCCACAGCCAGCTGTTATTTGCCCCATGCTGGTAATAGCTTATATAAAATTAGGACACTAAGTCATGGGGGTGAGGGGGCCTAATTAGGGATCCGAATAGATACATAATGGGGTGAGAGTGGCTGCTCCCCCCCCCCTCTCACCCCCCAGGACATAATGTAATCATCATCTATAGGGGGCATTAGGCCTACCAAGATTGAGATATGATAATCCCGCGCGCAAATTGGTAAGAACCGACCGCCGGGACCAGCCAAGGTAGTCAACAAACCTGGGTAAAATTCTAGATCCGGTTTCACAGCGAATTTAGCGTTTTGTGTTTTTGTTTTTCTGTTTTCTTTAATAGACAGTGTTGTTTTATACTAAGGACTGGCGGAAATTAGTATTTACCCATTATCCAACAATCTAAAAACACGGCCCCCACTAGTGGGGAGGGCTTTTAAGATCAGGGAAATTGCGGGGTAAAAGACAAAAATAAGTGGTAATATTAGCCTAACCTAACAACCTTACCTAACCTAACCTAGTATATTAGGTGGGGGCTGCCACCCCCACACCCCTGCTGGTTTGGTATTAAAATAATAAAAGATTGACGGTCGCCGAAAAAATAGTCGATGAAGCCTACGGTATTTACTCCGCAATCTTAAGCTTACGCTGTGGATAACAGGAGGTAAATATTAACTTTTTCACAGTAATTATAAGGCAAGAATGTAGTTACCGGGTGTACCGCCCGTCTTGTTTACACTACGCCGACGCTCACCATCATGTTCCCGTCTATATTGACTGCCTTTGGATACAAAAATACATTACCCTAACCAAACCACCTAACCTAACCTAATCTAACCTAGTATTATAGATTTATAAGTATTTATTTTATTATAAGTATTTATAGATGATTTATGTTGTATGTCGGTAGTGGTACACCCGGTAACTATATCCATCCCAATTATAATTCCATTTGCGCCGCTACTGACCGATATAGGAATGAAGTATGGTAGCCTCTATGACAAATTTATAGAAGCCATATAAATTGATGAGTGTGCTGTGAAACCAGATCTAGAATTAAACCCAAACCTGGAAGACAAACACATGAGGTGACAGATTTCTCATGAACTTTACTCCTAACACTAAATATTGTGCAGTAAAATTCTAGATCCGGTTTCACAGCGAATTAAGCGTTTTGTGTTTTTGTTTTTCTGTTTTCTTTAATATACAGTGTTGTTTTATACTAATGACTGGCGGAAATGAGTATTTACCCATTATCCAAATTGCGGGGTAACAGACAAAAATAGGCCTAAGGGGTAATACTGTACAGTACTGTATTAGCCTAACCTAACAACCTTACCTAACCTAACCTATCCTAGTATTATAGGTGGGGGCTGCCGCCCCCACACCCCTGCTGGTTTGGTATTAAAATAATAAAAGATTGACGGTCACCGAAAAAAGTCGATGAAGTCTACGGTATTTACTCCGCAATCTTCAGCTTTGGCTGAGGATAACAGGAGGTAAATATTAACTTTTTCACAGTAATTATAATTCCATTTGCGCCGCTACTGACCGATATAGTAATGAAGTATGGTATATGACAAATTTATAGAAGCCATATAAATTGACGAGTGTGCTGTGAAACCGGATCTAGAATAATACCTATTGTGCACATAGTGGTACAGTAGGTAATGGACGGTGACTGGACGACTCGGCCCATGGGACAACTCGGCTCGGACAGCTCGGCCCACTTTTGGACAACTCGGCCACGACGGCGAGGCAGCTCGGCCCCATGTTATGCTATGGTTAGGTTAGGTTAGGTTAGGTTAGATAGGGACATAGTGATTCCAAAATGATCAATACGAGAAATAAAAGTTAATGAATTGTCACTTGTTTGATGAAACGAAAAGATCGATACATAAATAGATAAAATAATACAAGGGAGGGAGGGGTGGGTAGATTGTATTTACTTAGATTTCAAGAAGGCATTTGATAAGGTGCCTCATAAGAGATTGTTGTGGAAGCTCAGGACTGTGGGGCGGGTTGAGGGAGTATTATTAAAGTGGATGGAAAACTATTTAATTGGGAGGGAAATGCGAACAGTAATAAAAGGAAAGTTCTCCTCGTGGAAAAGGGTAAAAAGCGGAGTGCCTCAAGGATCGGTGTTGGCCCCAATCATGTTTTTGGTTTTCATCAACGACCTTCAAATGGGAATAGGCTCATATATATCTATGTTTGCTGATGATGCAAAATTAATGAAGCATATTACAAGTAGGAGTAGTTGTGAAGAATTACAGAGAGACCTAGATAAGTTATATGAGTGGAGTCAAACTTGGAAAATGGAATTCAACACGAGTAAGTGTCAGGTTCTTGAGATGGGAAAAAGTAAATATAGACCTTCTTGGGGTTATAAAATAGGAGATGAAATAATTAGTAAAGCTGTGAAAGCAAAAGACCTAGGGGTAGTTGTGGCAGACAGCTAGTCACCTGAACAACATATAAATAAAATAACTGGTGAAACCTATGCAGTGTTGACTAACATGAGAATAGCTCTGAATTATTTAGATGAAGAGATGTTAGCAAAAATAATAGGGACAATAATACGACCAAGACTGGAGTATGCAGCAGTGGTGTGGTCTCCACACCTTATAAAACATAATAAAAAACTGGAAAGAGTTCAGAGAGTTGCCACTAAGATGATAGCTAGCCTTAGAGACCTGCCTTATGAGGAGAGATTGGAGAGGCTAAAGCTGCCAACGCTGAGGGAGAGGAGAGAGAGAGGTGACATGATCATGATGTTTAAGTGTGTGAAAGGTTTTGAGAAGATCGACAAGGGAGATTTTGTGGTGAGGGACGAGGGAAGAACCAGGGGTCATGATTGTAAGTTGAGGAAAGTTATATGTAAGTCTGATGTAAGAAAGTTCAGCTTCCCGTATAGAAGCATTGAGTGTTGGAATAAGTTGGATGGGGAGGTGGTGGGAGCAAGAAATATCCAAACTTTTAAAGCAAAATTGAATAAATGTAGAGAGAGAGACAGGACAACACGAGCTTAGGCTCAAATCCTGTATACTACAATTAGGTGAGTACAATTAGGTGAGTACATAGTGATTCCAAAATTATCAATATAGCCAACTACAGTATATCGTTTTTATGTTGTCGAAGCAAATAAGGGTTGTGAAAGGCCGAGTTGGGAAAATATTAAGGAAACCACCCACCAATTATTGTCATTATTATTTGTTTAGTTTTAGTTTATTTGCATCAATATATAGTGATTGACATTAGTTTCAACCTCCGCAAAAAAAAATTTCCCCTTTATCCAACGATCTTAAGACACGGCGCCCGATAGTGGGGAGGGCTATGGAGATCAGGGAAAATGTGGGGTTAAAGACACTAATGCCTTCAAAATGTTCTATGACAGAGCTCCAGAGTATCTAAAGAGTGATTTTGTTAAAGCAAATGAGAGGAGTGGACATAATACAAGAAACAGGATGTTTAATTTTAAGGTCCCGAGAATCCAAGGACAGGGTAAGCAAACATTCTTCTTCACTGCCATCAAAGACTGGAACGACCTACCCCAGTCAGTCCGTGGAAAGAGAACACTGTATTCCTTCAGACGTAGCCTGAAGGAACACCTGAACCGGACAGCTGCGAGAAGGGAGCACCAAGCTTATGTCTACTACTAAATACGACATAAGAGATAGGCAAACCAAACTGAAATGATTACTGATTACGGATTACTGATATTTACTATAGGATGTAAGGTATCTTAAAATAACCCCCTAGAAATACTTTCTCTAAAGTATCTATTTCTTTTATCCTCCCCTTTTCCCCAGCTAACCTAATCCCACAAGGACCCCAATGGAAATACGCCTAACGGCCTTATTGGGCTATCCTTAGTTGGAATTATGCAAAGCTGGTACATGTCATATTTGTAACATACTATGTGGTACCAACTCTGTAAATTGCTAACTGAATAAATATAAATATTATTATTATTATTATTATTATTATTATTAAAGGCGATATAATGGCTTTTATGATGAAAGTTGGCTCGGGTTTGGTTGTTTTTCAACTTGAGAAAACCCCAAAATGAAAAAACCCGAGCCAAGTTTTGACAAAAGTTGGCTCGGATTTTAACCTAACCTAACCCTGGACAAATATCGTTACAGGTTACAGGTTCTAGGTTCTGTATCTCCCTTAATATAATTTTTCGAGGGTTGACACTTATTTTATCATGGAGTAGCCTATAGGTTATATTACAACCTAAATTAAATTTTAAAAATCTGTGAAATATTTTGGGTTATTTATAGCCTAGGCTATAATAGAAGTTACTGTGGGACACGTAATATGTTGAAGGGGGAGCTCTGCCCCCTCTAAACACCCGTTACTTATGTCATCATAATCTGTTGTACTTCATAGGGGGTCCAATTAGGCTAATGAGAAAGTTAGCCTACTTACTTACTTACTTGGTCATACTTGGTAGAATTCCGTCCTCTGTGGACGCAGCTAAAGTGGACCTCCGCTGCAGCCAGGCAGCTCCGCAACTCCCTCATTCCGTCTATTTACTAACGAGTTGGATGCGGTGCTGGGATATCCTGGTATTGGGGGCTCGTCTGGTACTGTAGCCAGCCATCGGTCCAGCTGACGCTTGAAGAGTCTGTCGTGACTCCCGTCAGTTCCCGGACGGCCTTTGGTACAGTATTGAAGAGACGAGCCCCATTTTTGCTGAAGTTGTTGTGGGCGACTGTTGCTATTTTCTGAGAGGTAGCTTCAGTCCTCTTGATGTAGCACAGTCGCCCTTTTCTAACGTGGTTGTTGATGACTAGTCCCATGTCAGGTACCAGCCCTTCTAGGGTCTTCCACACGTAAATCACTAGGTAACGTTCTCGTCGTCTCTGAAGGGAGTAGAGCCGCAACTCCTTCAGGCGTTCCCAGTAATTCATGTGTTGGAGACCCCAGATCCTGCTGGTGAAGGTCCTCTGTAGAGACTCCAGTTTGCCGATGTCACCTATCTTGTGGGGAGTCCATAGCTGGCAGCAGTATTCCACCTTTGGGAGGACCAGAGCCTTCCAGAGTGTCAGCATACAGGCCCTCTCTCTAGTTTGGAAGGTCCTGAGTATCCATCCTGCGAGTCTCCTAGCTGTCTCGGTGGTTTGGTTGATGTGGCGAGAAAAAGTTCCATCGGTAGGCCTACTCATTGTTACTCCCAGATCCCGCACATGTTCTTTTGGAGTGATGGTTTCTTGATTGGCCTGGTAGCTGGTGCTCTCTTTGATGGTTTGTAGAGGGCCGTACCTTAGCAATTCGAATTTCTCGCCGTTCATCCTCATGTTGTTGGAATCTGCCCAGTCCAGAAGGCGATTCAGATCTTCTTGTAGCAGGGCCACATCGTCAGCTGTCTCTACCCTCCTCATTACTCTTGTGTCATCTGCAAATGAGGTGGCCTTGGAGTGCTGAAGATCATGATCAATATCCCCTATCATGATAAGGAACAGAAGTGGTCCTAGTACAGACCCCTGCGGAATGCCACTTATTACCTCGCTTGGGTCTGAAAGGTGTCCTTGGACCGATACTCTCTGTTCCCTATGTGTTAGGAAGCTGTGCAGCCACTTGCCGAGGTTTCCTCCTTTACCTAGCTTTTTCAGCTTGTGAAGAACGAGGCCGTGATCTACTTTATCAAATACCTTGGCGAAATCCAGGTATATCACATCGACGTTCTTGCCTTTACTGATGTCTTCTAGTAGAGCCTCATGGTGGGCAAGTAGCTGCGACAGACAGGACCGTCCCTTTCTAAACCCGTGCTGTCCCCCGTTGAAAGCGTCGAGGTCCTCCATGTGTTTCGTTATTCTCTTTCTGACGACCCGCTCGATTATCTTTGTTATGTGCGAGGTTAGCACTACGGGCCGATAGTTTTTGGCCAGTCCTTTGCTACCCCATTTGTGGATAGGTTTCACTACCCCTTCCTTCAGGGATGAGGGAACTGTACCGGTAGCTAGGGACTTGGCAGCGATTAGTTGCAGTGGTAGCGCCAGTTCAGCTTTGCAGGTTGTTAGGAGCTGTGCACTGAACCCGTCTGGACCTGTTGCTGAGTCGGCTGCTATGTCGTCAATGGCTTGAATTATATCATTAATTTCTGGGATTATGTCGGTCAGTATTGGTGAGGGAGAGGGCTCTTGCATTGTGAAGAAAGCCGCTGGGTCATCCACAGTTTTTTGGGGGTTAGACTGAAGACACTTTCATACTGTGCCCTTAGTATGTCTGCCATTTCCCCTGGTTCGGCCACCAGGTTTCTATCGACGTCTTCTAATGGCCCTACTGCCGATATGTTTTTGGATTTTTTGTTAGCGTATGAGAAGAAAAACTTAAGAGTTACTGTTTATGTTCTGGACTGCTTGTAGTTCTTCTCTCTTCCTCTGGTCTTCATGGGATTTTAGGAGTTTGCTTTCAATCTCCTGAAGGGCCTAATTAACAGACGAAATTAGGCCGCAAATTACAATAACATAGCGGGCCGCCGTTTATGGGAGACTTTTTACAAATCATTTGGTTATACTGATGTTTTGGACCGACAGTTAGCCCATCGATCTGTTTAGGCCTAATAGGTCCGGTAGAGCATATACATCATTGCTATATATGGCATTAAGAGCAGAAATGTATTACAAGGGAGAAGAGAAAAAAAAAAAAACGATAAAATACATGTATAGGCCTAGGCTACTGTAAAACAATAAGTTTTTCAGCCAGTACCCAACCAGCGGGGTTGTGGGGGCGGCAGCCCCCACCCATATACTAGGTTAGGTTAGGTTAGGTTGTTAAGTTAGGCTCTTCTTCTTCTTCTTTTTGTGGAGTTGCTGTCCCTTTTCAAAGCCAGCTCACCTATGCACCGGTGACTTCTCCAGAAACAGCTAGAGCTAGATTTAAGAATTAGTTTAGAAAATATGTAGTCGTAGAAAGGAGAGTTAAAGAAAAATAATTGAAGTATATAGCTTAAGCAGAACTCTCCTCTCCTTATTTTACCCCCTCCTCCACCCCCCAATATCTTGTTCTCTCCTTACCTTAATTTAACTTTTCCCCTCTCTACTATTTAATCTCATTTTTCTTCCTCCCCCACTCTGGTCCCCTTCTCCCCCCTCACCCTATTCTATTCTATTCCGTTTTCTCTTCTGCCACACCCTCTCCAGGAATCTTTTCACTACCTTCATTCTTTCCCCCATTTCCCCATCTACCCCCTCTTCTGTCCCGAGACCTAACACAAATTTTACACCCTCATACTCCTCCTCTTTCTGTTCTTCCCATTCCCTCTCCCCTACCACCCGTTTCAACTCATTTTCCAACCAATCTCTCTCCTCTGCATACCCCTGGCACTCTGTCACTATATGTTCTATTGTCTCCTCCACTCTCCTCCCTCCCACCTCACACTGTAGACACTCTTTCACCTCCCCATTCCACCTCCATGTTCTCCTATTTGTCTCTAATGCTCCTGCCCTAACCTTAAACAGTAGTTCAGCTCCCCAACTTCCGTCATAGAACTCCTCTTTTCTCGGTCTCCCCTTGCTTCTATATCTTATCAGTGTACTTTTCTTCTCCATATTTCTCTTCCATTCCTGTCTTCCTACTTCCTTCACTCTCGTTCCTATCTCTTTCTCTAGTCTCCTTCCCTGACCTAGTCCTGCATTACTCCCTACATCTCTCCACTCCTCTCCCACCCTTCTTTGTTTCACTCCTATTTTTTTCAGTTTTCTCTTACACTCTTTTGCCCATCTACTCTTCCCCTCCCCCCATTCATTTACTCTCCTTGGCCACCTATTATCCTCCAACCTACTCTTGTACCTCAACTTTGCCTTCGCCACTCTTTCCTCAAACGTACTCCATCCCATCTCCCCTCTCACTGCTTCATTTGCTGTCCACCTTCTTGCTGCTAACCCCATTCTTCCTATTTTATTTTGTCCCGTCTCCAGTCTATTTATTTCTCCCCCTGTACTCCCTCTCACATCCATCCAGTACATTATTCTCGGCACTTCAAAGTCCTTCCACACCTCTCTTACTATTTTATATTTGTTTACTCTGGTTTTTGTCACATTCCACAGTTTCCCACTACACTGCTCCACCTTCATGATTTTCTCATTCATTGACCTTTGTCGCCCTTCCCTCCCTATCCATACCCCTAAATACTTCACTTCCTCCCTTGTTTCTATTCTTTCCCCTCCTATCCTCATTTCTACTGCCTCTGGTCCATTTACTACTATCATACTGCTTTTCTCTACACTGAACTTCATTTCTAGGTCTCTGCCAAACCTTTCCGCCTCCTGTAACATTTCCCCCATATCTTCCTCTGTCTCTGCTATCAACACAACATCATCAGCAAACGTCAGAATTGCTAGCCTATACTGCCTTATTTTCACTCCTTGACCCTTACTCTTAATTCTCCTCACCAACTCCTCCATGCACATTGCAAAAATTAGTGGTGACAGGTTACATCCCTGCCTTAACCCTTTCCTTCTCCTGATTCCTTTCACTGCAATATTTTTCCACACAATCTCTGTCTCCGCCCCTTCATACATATTCATTATCATGTTCCTTATCTTCCTACTCACTCCTAGTTTCTCCATCACTGCTTCTGCAACTCCCCTACTAATCTTATCATATGCCTTCTCCACATCCAAACACACTATAAACACACATTTCCCTTGCTTTGCCTTTTTCTCTATAATCTCATCTAATATAAATATATTGTCTGTTCCTCTTCTCCCCTTCCTAAACCCATTTTGCTCTTCACTAAGTAGGATCCTTTCTTCTACATACTCTCCTACCCTCTCCTTTAGTACACTTTGTTACACTTTGTTGTATTCCGTCCGTTAGTGACACAGTTGAGCTGGGGCTCCACTGCGACCAGGCAGCTCCCTTTCTTCCACTCTCCATTCCAGAAGTCGGTTGGAGTTGGTGCTGGGGTATCCTGGTGTTGGTGGCCGGTCCGGTATTTTGGCCAGCCACATGTCCAAGTGTTTCTTGAAGGTGTCTGGAGACACCCCGGTCATGTTCCTGAGAGGGGCTGGTATACAGTTGAACAGTCTGGTTCCATTGTATGTAAAGCTGTGATGGATCAGGGATTTGATTTTTTGTGTTGATCCCGGCGTAGTCCTCACATAGCACAGCCTCCCTCGCCTTTGGTGTCGAGTCTCTTGGATGTTTGGATTTGGTACCTTTTTTTCCAAAATCTTCCAGACGTAGATGATGATGTATCTCTCCCTACGTCTTTGAAGTGAGTACAGCTGCAGCTCCTTGAGTCTCTCCCAGTAGTTAAAGTGTTGAAACCCATGGATTTTACTGGTGAATGTCCTCTGGGTGGCTTCAATTTCTGTTATTTCTCCTACTTTTTGGGGAGACCAGAGCTGAGAGCAGTACTCCAGTCGTGGTAGGACCAGTGACTTCCACAGTGTTAACATACACAGGGTCTCTCATTTCTTGTGTGGAAGGTTCTCAGGATCCAGCCTGCTATTTGTTTTGCTGTTGTTGTGGCTTTGGTAATATGCTGGGAAAAAGTGGCGTCACTGCTCATATTTACTCCCAAGTCCTTCACTGTGTCCTTGGCGGTAATTTCTTGCTGTCCACTTTTGTAGTTGGTGTCGTTTTGTAGTGCTCTCTTGTTCCCGTACCTTAGAAGCTCGAACTTGTCTCCGTTTAGGGCCATGTTGTTTTCTTCTGCCCACTTCATAAAATATCTTATTTATTATGTTTATTACCGTTATTGGCCTATAACTCCCCATTTCGTGCACATTTTTTACTCCTCCTTTGTAAATCAATGTGATCCTTTTCTTCTTTCCATCTTGCTGGTATTTCTTCCTCCTCCCATATTTTATCAAATAGCTTCTTCAACATCCTAACTATCATCTCCCCTCCTTCAATATACATCTCTGCTGTTATCCCATCCGGCCCAGCCGCTTTGTTTCTCTTCAGCTTCTTCACACTCCTCCTCACTCACCATCTCATTCATATTTTCATCTATTTCTTCCTCATTTAGTTCAATATTCCATTGCCCTACTCTTATTTGGTCATTTACCCCTCCCACTTCCTCCCAGTATCTTTTTATTTCCTCTCCAATTTTATTTACATCCCTAACTTTTTCCCCACCTACATTCAGCTCCACTACTACCTTTTCCCTCCTTTTTTCTCTTTTTAGCCATCTATACCACTCAGCTTTTCCTTTGTCCCCCTTCTCTTTTATCCTGTCAATTTCTATTGCTCTTATTAATTTTTTTGAGTTTTTCCTTTCCCTCTCGTATTCTTCCCTTGCTATTCGAATTTCCTCCTCACTTATATTTTCCCCTCTCTTTCTCCCCTTCTCCAACTCTTTCCTAATCCTATTCCTCTCTTTCCTCGCCTCCTTAATGTCTGTATTCCACCACCCTTTCATTCCTCTACTTTTCCTCCCTATTTTCTCCTTCTCTAACACTCTCTCTGCTACCTTATTTATTTCCTAATGGCACAAAAAAAAAAAAAAAAAAAAAAAAAAAAAAAAAAAAAAAAAAAAGTATCCCAACCAGCGGGGATGTGGGGGCGGCAGCCCCCACCCATATACTAGGTTAGGCTAATAGGCCTAGCCAGGGTGTCAATCCACAAAATATGAATTGTGTTATCATTATGGTTTATTATTTTGTTATCATTAGGGCCTATAGCGCGACGGAGCGGCGAAGGCGCGAGCTCTAAGGGAGTCCGGGGGCATGGCCCCCCCCCTGATTGTTTTGAGAATTTAGGTGCCTAAAACAGTATTTCCTGCAATCTAAAAGCAATCAAGATGGAAAATATGGAGACCAAAATTAGGCTATGTCAATTTACCTTTTTGTTGTTTCTTAAAAAAAAAAGTTGGGGGAGTTTCTGTTATCATTATACAAAAAGTTCATTTGCGTTATCACTCAAAAAAACAGCGTCGTTTGACACCCTGGGCCTAGCCTAGAACATTTAAAAAAAAAAAAAAAAAAAAAAAAAAAAAAAAAATCTAATAGGCCTAGCCTAGGGGGCGTGTTTTTAGATTGTTGGATAATGGGTAAATACTCATTTCCGCTCCTCTTCAGTATAAAACAACACTATATCTGAAGGAAAAAATACAAAATAAAACTTACTGAAATCACTGTCAGTCCAAAAAGTAAGGTTTTCCCATCATTTTCAATGTTAATTTTCTCCCTTAGGCCTAGCCTAGGCTAATCGATTTTTCCAAATTAGGCTATCAAACTTACATAAAAATTAAGTAGCCTAGGCTACAGTTTAGTACTTTAGCCTGGGTGGTTTGCTTAATATATACCCTGAGTTGTCTCGCAATTAACACTGGGTCGAGCTGTCTCGGTTTTACTGGGCCGAGCTGTCCCGTGGGCCGAGTAGTCTAGCATTCGTAATGGGCTAGTGCCAAGGATGTACATTGTGTTTCACGGGTAGGAGTATCGGAAATTGGGTTCACGGCGAAAATACGGTGGTGATAAATCGGCACCAACAGTTCTAGACTAAGACTAGCCTAGTACGGCTGAAGCATAGGCTAGGCTAGGCTATGGTTTTACAGGCCAGAGCTAGGCTACACACCTTTGGGAAACTGCAGCTCAGTGGCGTCTTCTTCAGAGGCCTCAGTCCCTTGCTGTGTTTCTGCCATGGTCTTGGTTAAAATAATACTGTCTTGTATCTTCTGCGGTTGCTTTTCCTCAACGTATTGGGGGCATTTGGGGCCTGGTCTTGGTCTTGGTGCGAGAGTCACGCTTGACTGGTCGAGGTGTGGCCTTAGTATCGGCTCTCTCTCCTAGGATAAACTTATAAACTATAATGGAAAAGGACAGGTTGAGAATAAAAGATTGTTCCCCCGTGGGCATTCTCACCCCAGCCTCACGATCTTTTCCTCCACACTCCCTCTAGGTAGTCCTTAACACTCCGTGCAGTGGTCTCATTCCACATGTTTAAGTCGTTCAGGCCAAGCAGGTTGTTGTTGTTGTTCCCCAAGCTGCCTGGCCGAACAGCCCCAAGGCCCCGAGCAAGGCCAAGGCCATAACCGAGCGCCCCCACAGAACCCTCCCCGCCGACCACAATAAAGCCTGGGTGACCGAAGCCACTCCATGGCGGGGAGCTGAGGAGGGTGCGGAAATGCCCGGGAAACCATAGCCCCACCCAGGGCCCTGTGTCCCTCAGCAATTATGAAGAGAAAGTTGAGGGGCAAGGGAAAAATGTGACGCTTTGGCTTCCAATCTTGGTAGATTGGGAGGTCAATCCACGTTAGAGACGCCGTCACTTGAGATCTAGAAAATATATAAGTAAAAGGAACAGTCAGAGTAAGCTATGGGTATGGCAGAGATTGCTCAGTTCTCACTCTGATAGACCATCCCATCACCACATGACTAGAACCCAATCCTCTCAGCATCAGCTAGGAAAGGCCCTAGAAAGCCGCCTATGGCGGGGGGATAGCTCCCCTATTTCAACCCTTTTCGGGGTTGGGCACCCGCCCTCCAAGCAGGTAGATCACTATTCCGTCGAGCCCCCATTCATAGGCTACCTTCCTACCACTGCATTCCATTCCTCCGCACCAATCTCTTGCACTATGGATCTTAGCATTACCCGCCTTTCTCCTTCATATTTTCTGCACTTTAGGCTTTAACTCAGAATATAGTGCAATCTTGAAGGGAGGGCTTTACTAATTCTCCTATATGTATGTTATGAATTAGAGAGTATCTCATTATTAAAATAATATAGTTTTATTTTTTAGATGTAAATTTGAGCATAGTTTTAGCTCTTGATTATATATTAAGCAAATAGCTAGACTAGACCAAAAATGAGATATTTAAAGATCCAGCTGGCAGGTCTAAAGGCAAGAGGCGGTGAGGTCAGTAGAGAATGGTATGACTTCCTAAGGGGAGAGCAAGAGAGTGAAAGAGTGAATGTGGAAGTGATAATGGTGAACGGAAGAGAGGTGAGAGGGAAACCGGAGAAAGCTAGGGCAGTAAAAGAATTCTGGGAAAACATAGGGGGTGCGAATGAGGTGGAGGATAGGGGCGAACCCAACCTGATAATAGGAAGAAAGATACCAGTAGATGAAAATATGGATTATGAGATCAATAGGGAAGAGAATGAAATGTGTCAAGAAACTGAAGACTGGTAAAGCCGCAGGAAATGACGAGATCCCATATGAATTCTACAAAGAGGGTGGGAATGGAGTAATTGAAGGCATGTATGGACTTTTTAAGAAAGTGTGGTCAGGAGAGAGGGTACCGTATAAATGGAACGAGAGCCGGGTGACCCTCCTGCACAAAGGGAGTCACAAGAGTAAGAAAGAGCTGAAAAACTACCGACCAATAACGCTAACGGACACAATTTCCAAGGTGTTCTATGGGGTGCTGAATGAAAGGCTGAAAGGGATCTTTGAAAGGAACAGAGTGATGGGAGAAGAACAGAATGGGTTTCGAGTGGACAGAAGAGGGGAAGATAACATGTTCGTAGTGAGAGAAGTGATAGAGAATACGAAAAAGTCTGGACGGAAGGGATACTTCGCCTTCCTAGACATAGAGAAAGCATATGACAGAGTGAACAGGTACAAGTTGTATAGGCTGCTTGAAACAGTAGGTGTGAGTGAAAAGATAATAAATATCATAAGAAGTATGTATGAGAATACCAGGGCTAGATACAGTATGGGGGATATAGAGACAGACTGGGTCGAAAACAAGTGGGGAGTTAGACAGGGCTGTGGGCTATCCCCCCTCCTGTTTGGGATGTACACAGAGGAACTAGCTGCAAGAATGAAAGAAGCCGGCAGGGGAACACTAATTGGGAACGAACGTCTGGGTATCTTGCTATATGCAGATGATGTAGTGATCATGAGCGACAACCGAGAGGATCTGCAGAGGATGCTAGATGTGGTGTCCGAATATGGGAATGACCTGAATGTGAGCTTTAGCAGGGAGAAAAGTATTAAAGTACTAGTAGTGAATGGAGATGAAACGGATGTGGGTGTGACGTGGCTACTTGGGAATAATATTATTACCCAAACAAATGAATACAAGTACCTGGGAATGACAGTGCATGGATGCAAGAGGATGTGAGAAAACAAAAGATGAGAGACTAACAAGAGCGAGCCAGTGGGTGGGAAGACTTGGCAGTGCTGCAAGGTGTAGAGCGAACAAGTATGAAGTAGTGCGAGGAGTATGGAAAGGTATGGCGGTGCCAGGCCTGATGTATGGTCTGGAAACCATCCCGTGGACGGCGAATGACACGGCAAAGCTGGAAGTTGCCCAGAATAGGGTCGGAAGGCTCGCACTGGGAGCGAACAAGTACACTGCAGTAGAAGCCTTGAGAGGTGATGCGGGGTGGAGCTCCTTTGAAGAAAGAATAGACAAAGGAGTCCTACGGTACCGGGTCAGACTGGAAAAAATAAATGGTGATAGATGGGCACGAAAGGTGTTTGAATGGGCTAAGGAGAGCAGTAAGTGGAACAAGATGTGCGACAAAAAGATAGAGAAGTACGGAATGCGTGGTATCATGATGGGGGAAAGTATGGAAATGTGGAGCCATGAGAGATGGAAGAAAGAGATCAGCAAACGGGTACAAAGAGTAGCAAGGGACGAATGGGCAGGGAATATGAGAAACAAGAGTTCACTAGAATGGTACATGTGTAAGCAACAGCCAAGAAGGGAGCCATTCTATGATGGGAGCATCGGAAGTGAACTCCTCTTCAAGGCCCGAACTAAGTCACTTGAGCTGAACAGCAGAACATATAGATGGTCAAATGAAGGCAACAAGGCATGCAAGATGTGCGAGAGTGGGGAGGATGAGACTGTGGAGCATATCCTCCTAAAGTGCAGAAAATATGAAGGAGAAAGGCGGGTAATGCTAAGATCCATAGTGCAAGAGATTGGTGCGGAGGAATGGAAATGCAGTGGTAGGAAGGTATGAATGGGGGCTCGACGGAATAGTGATCTACCTGCTTGGCCTGAACGACTTAAACATGTGGAATGAGACCACTGCACGGAGTGTTAAGGACTACCTAGAGGGAGTGTGGAGGAAAAGATCAGCCTCACAATAGTGAGGCTGGGGTGAGAATGCCCACGGGGGAACAATCTTTTTTTATTCTCAACCTGTCCTTTTCCATTATAGTTTATAAGTTAATCCTAGGAGAGAGAGCCGATACTAAGGCCACACCTCGACCAGTCGAGCGTGACTCAGTTTCAGTTTCTATGGAGCTCGTCCTCCAGTTTCAGTTTCTCTCGCACCAAGACCAAGACCAAGACCAAGTTTTTAATGATAAACAATATAACTCAGAACTGAAAAAGTAATTTGTTTATGAATTTTGATATAGAATAAATAAACTGATGTTATTATTGTTGCAGGAAAGCATTATTTGGGACCACTGATGCAACATATATTAGCACCGTGTCCGCCTATCGCCTTCTTTTTCGTTTCGTAACTTTTTTGGTCTTCGAATGTTCAAAACAGCCTATCTGCATCACGTAACACGTGACGTGACAGCGTTTGATTAAGTTGACAGCGAGAAATGTGAATGTTGGGTAGAAGCAACGAAGATGGATGCCGAAGGAAAAAGAAGGGATAGTATTGAGAAAAAGGGAATGCTGTGCAGAATGTGCCTACTAATTACAGTGGAAGTTTTGAAGGAAAGACTGGAATGGGTAATGAATAGGTTCAGAGATCAGGTAGTAGTAACAGAAAGGTTATTAAAGGTGTGGGAGAGTAGCAAGGATAAGAACCGAGGGGATAACAACATAGAAGCAGATCAAGACACAGGAAATGAAGGAACTGAAAATGGGGAGGGAAGCGGAGAGGAGACCACAGAGAGTCAGAGAGCAGAAGGCGTAACAAAAGATGTGGAAGTAGGAGACAGAGTGAGAGAGGAAATAAGCACAGAGATATATGAAAGTGAGAGAGAGGACATAAGTGAAGGGAGGATTGGGGAGCAAATAAGAAGAATAGATGAGGCATACGAGAAAGAAACAAAACAGCAAAGATGGCAGCTGGTGACGAGAAAGGGAAGGGTCGTGAAGGAGACGCAGGAAAGTGAAAGGGGCGAAAACATGGGAGAATGGGAAGAATGGTCGAATGCATTTCTGGGAAGCCAAATAACGAGTCAAGGTTCACTAAAGAACAGGGGAAAGAAGGAAGGGGTAAATGAGCAGAACGTTGGGGATGGAGTCGGAAAAGAAAGAGAGGAGGGAGAGCTGAGCTTGACAGATATGGACGAAGAGGCAAGTGAAATAGAATGCATAGAAGAGCGGAGAAGGGATAAAAAAAAGAGAGAGGATGGTAGAAAGGGAGGGAAGAGGTACATAGAGTACCGGTAAACACAAGACCCAGGGGTAAGAGGGAGGATGGGGAGAGAAGGAGCAGTGGGAGAACACAAGTAGAGCCCGAAAAAGGGAAGAGTAGGAGCGTAAGGGAGGCGGAAACAAGGGAGAGGACAGTAGAAACTAGTGCGGTGAGGGGGACAAATAAAATAGGAGGAAGCTGGAATAATAAGAGGGAAAGAAGGCTGAAGAAAACAGTGATATGTGGAGATAGCACCTTCAGGAATATGGGAAAGATTTTAGATAACTCGGAAAGGGAAGTAATTAGCCTAAGAAGGGCAGGAATATGGGAGGTAATGAAGCGGGCAAGAAACATAAATTTTGAGGGGGGAGGGGGAAATGGTCTGGAGATGCAAGGAGTGAGGGGAACAATGGCAGAGATTGAAGAAGGATTAAGGGAAATAAGAAAGAAAGAAAAGAGAGTGAGCATAGTAATGGTGGGAATCCTGAGGAGGCCCAAAGAGAGCTGGAGTTATGAGAAGGTAAGGATTGCGACAAATGACGAGATCAAGGAGCTTACAAAGTGCATGAACTCTGTGCTAAAGGGAAAGGGGATTAAAGGATTTAGTTTCCTAGATTTGGACAGAGAGGTGGATTCTTGGAGTTTTGAAGAAGATGGGTGGCACCTAAAAAGGGAGGAGGAAAGACATATAGCAGAGAGGATAGAGGAGATTGTTAGATGAGAAGAGAGGTGGTCGTCATGGGAGAAGAACAAAGTAGATTGACTATCAACGAACAAGGGAGAGGAAAGGGAGGAGGAAGTAGGGGGCAGAGGGAGGAGAAGGGATGGAAAATGAAGAAGCAGGAGATTCAATACAGGGGTAAAGGGTAGAGGAAAAAAGAGGGAGATAGGGGGGGATAGTCTTGGAAGAAAGGAGATTATAGACAGTAGTGCGAAGAATAGGGAAAAAAATGGGAGTGGAGGAGAAGTAAAGGAAACAAATAAGGAGCCAGGGGGAGTAGAAGAGGAAAGGAAGGGGGGGAGAAAGGAATGTAAGAGGAAGAAAAAGAAACAAGAATTCCATGGAAAGGATATGGGGGAAATAATAATTGGGTGTGTGAATGTTAATGGATGGAGGCCGGGAATGATGGAGGAAATAGAGAGAGAAGCAGAGGAAGGAAGGTTGAATATTTGTGGAATAGTAAAACAAAATTGAAGGGGAAGATAGAATGGGGAGGGGAGAAGTATGAAGTAATAGGGAAAGGAAGAGAGAAAACAAAGAAAAAGGGTGGAGGAGTCGCAGTGGTGGTAGAAAAAGAAAAATGCGAAGTTGAACAGGTGAACTTGGGGGAAGGGGAAGACCAGGAGGACATACTAGTAGTGAGGGTGGAAGGGAAAGGGGAAATGAAAAGAGCTAAATGTATGCTGATTATATGCTATATGACGGTAGAGGGAGGGCTGAGAGAGAGGGAGGAAAATCGGAGAAAATACGAAGTAATAAGGGCTGTGATGAGAGGAAACGAAGATGAAATCATAATAATGGGGGATATGAATGCTCACACAGGAATCTTAGGGGAACAAATCAATATGAATGGGAATTATTGTTAGACCTATGTGAGGATGAGCAGTTAGAAAATTTGAATATGGTAGAGGCGGAGGGGAAAGTAACATGGAGAGGAAGAGAAGGGAGGAGGTCAGCTATTGATTATATATTAGTGAACAGGAAATCAGGAGAGAGAGTGATGGAAATGGTAGTAGATGAAGAAAGAAACTTTGAAATAAACAGTGACCATAACCTGCTGAAACTAAGATACAGCATAAAGTCTCACAAGGAGAAGATAGAGAAGTGTAGAGAGGCTAGTAAGCCAGAAAGATGGAAAATGAAGGAGGCGGAGTGGGGGAGGTTTAGGGAGGAAATAGGGAATATGGATATAGATGAAGTGGGGGGAGGGAGTGCAATGCAAATTGATAAGTGGATAGAGAGGGAAATAGATAAGGTAGCAGAGAGAGTGTTAGAGAAGGAGAAAATAGGGAGGAAAGGTAGAGGAATGAAAGGGTGGTGGAATACAGACATTAAGGAGACGAGGAAGAAGAGGAAAGAGAGGAATAGGATTAGGAAAGATTTGGAGAAGGGGAAAAAGAGAGGGGAAAATATAAGTGAGGAGGAAATTCGAATAGCAATGGAAGAATACGAGAGGGAAAGGAAAAACACAAAAAACTTAATAAGAGGAGCAATAGAGAAGCATGAACAGAAAGAAATTGACAGGATAAAAGAGAAGGGGGACAAAGGAAAAGCTGAGTAGTATAGATGGCTAAAAAGAGAAAAAAGGAGGGAAAAGGTAGTAGTGGAGCTGAATGTAGGTGGGGAAAAAGTTAGGGATGTAAATAAAATTGGAGAGGAAATAAAAAGATACTGGGAGGAAGTGGGAGGGGTAAATGACCAAATAAGAGTAGGGCAATGGAATATTGAACTAAATGCGGAAGAAATAGATGAAAATATGAATGAGATGGTGAGTGA
>CM064568.1:53374943-53399943 GCA_032716605.1 Paralithodes platypus | reverse complement strand
TTGTACCCTCTCCCGCACTTCTATGTCCATAGTCCCATCTTTACTCAACACACTGCCCAGATACTTAAAAGAGTTGACGATCTCCATAGCCTGACCGTTCAGCTTCACCTCACACTCTGTGACTTCACCCCTTTCGAAGACCATAACCTTGCTCTTCCCCGCATTTACCTTCAAATTCCGTTTTTCGCACACTGTTCCAAACTCATTTACCAGACCCTGCAACTCCCATTCATTATCACTCATCAGAACTGTATCATCCGTAAACAGCAGTATAGGTAGCTTCCACTCAATTCCCTCCCTTTTCAGCGATACACCAACATCCACTGCTCTTGATAGTATTTCTTTCATGACTCCATCCATATATACAGTAAACAACCACGGGGACATCACACACCCTGTTTTCAAACCAACATTCAGGTCAAAGAACTCACTCTGCTCACTCTCCACACGTAGTGCCGCCTTTGCACCCTCATACATGCTCTTCACTGCTTTCAGCAACTTGCCATCTACTCCGTATATTCTAATTTACTTTCCACAAACCTTCTCTATCCACTCTGTCATAGGCCTTCTCCAAGTCCATAAAGGCAACATACACCTTTTGTTTCTTCTCCAGATATTTCTCCACAACACAATTCAGGGTAAAAATCTGATCTACACATCCTCTTCCCTTCCTACAACCTCCCTGCTCGTCGCCATTCCATTTCTCCGTTCTCACTCGCACTCTCTCAATCACTACCCTACTGTATACCTTCCCTACTACGCTTAGAAGACATATTCCTCGGAGGTTACCACACACTCCTCTTTCCCCTTTGCCCTTATATAGGGGGACTATTATGCCAGTCTTCCAGTCATCGGGTGCACTCCCCTTCTCCCATGCTAGTTTGCACATTTTCCATACCCATTCGATCACTATCTCACCACCATACCTCAACATTTCCCCACACACTCCATCTGTTCCTGGTGCTTTCACCAACTTCACTCTTTTCATGGCTTCCCACACTTCTGACCTCCTGATCCCCACCTCCTCCTCCACTACTTCTCTTCTTCTCCCTCCCATACCATATCCAGCTATGTTTGCTGGCTCTTCATTCCTTACATTTAGCAACTCATTGAAGTACTCCCTCCATCTTTCGACTCTCTCTTGCTTCTCGGCTAACATTCTCCCATTCTTATCTTTCACACCCTTACTGTTTCCCTTGCTACCTTCCCTAACTTTCTTGACTTCTTTCCAGAACAGTTTCTTACTCTCCCTCCATTTTACACTCAGATTCCTTCCAAATTCCTCATTTACTCTTCTCTTACTTTCCTTCACTACTCTCTTCACCACCCTCTTACTCTCCACGTACCTTGCTCGTTTCTGTCTCTCGAAATCTTCATTCCCTCTCCTACCCAACCACTCTCTATATGCTTTCTTCTTTTCTACCACAGCTATTCTTACCTCTTCTGTCCACCATACTGTACCTTTCACTCCCCTCCCTCTTCTCCTCACTCCACACACCTCCTCACATGCTGCACAGATCTCATCCTTAAACACCTTGCTCATCTCCTCCACTTCCTCCATAAGTCCAGGTCGAACCCACCTAGTCGTCTTTCCACTGCTCTCCTGTACTCCTCCCTGACTTCCTCCTCCTGCAACCTCTCCACCCTCCTCACCATTCCACCCTCCTCTCGCCTCCCTCCAGCTCTCCTCACCCACTTCTTTTGTATCCTAACCTTAGCTACCACTACATAATGATCAGACAGACCCCCTCCAATACCTCTATACACCCTAGCATCCATCACAGATTTCTTCATTCGTTCATCCACACATACATAATCAATCAATGACTTTTGTTCCACCACTGTCTCATTATTTTAGCTCTGGTATCATTGAAAGAGCCTTTCGCCGCGTTTCGCATACACTCGCTTATGACTGCTACGTTAGCTTCTAATTTGACTGCTTTTTGGTTGAGGGAGGGTGAAGCCCCCTGAACTTATTGTCATCATATATATTTCTAGCATGGGCTAAATAATCTCTTGGTGTGGGATAGGCCTAATGTAGGAGAAAAAAAAACAAAAACGGTCAAATGAGACGTGTATCGGTCGTGACCACGAATGTGTGAAAATTGCAGCGAAAGTCTCCTTCAATACTATCTTAGCTCCTTTCAACATGGATTAAAGGCAGAAGGCAGTCACGGTTACAATATTTTGGGATAATAATGATGTAAGCTACTGTAATAAAATGCATGAAGACCACCATTAACCTAACCTATTCAAAGTTCAAGATTATATCGTGAGATATCAGCCCACAGCTGACATCTCACGCCGATCTTGTTTATTTGTTAAAGTTGAGGCTTAAAGATAAGTCACAGCTATTACACTTTCCTTTAGCTGATACTTAACTCGGAACCTTACCAGACGAGTCATATCTCTATTACACTTGACCTTACTCATAATCCTACCTTTCACTAATAAACAAGATATTACACATTATTTGATCTTTTTACTGTATTTGACAGATTGGAGGCTAGTAAATTTTTTTTTTAGGAATTACATCTTACCTGATTTGTTCCTATTTGTTAAGGTTAAGGTCTGAAGGTTGAGGCTAGTTAAGAAGAGTTAGATCTATTACCCTTTACCTGATTTTAATCCAATTACAGGTTAAAGGTGATAAAGATGGTCAAGTGGCTTGAAGCGCCGGTGTGCGGCCTGCTGTTGGACATTACTGGTGTGCTGTATGAGTCTGGGCCGGGTATGGGCACCGTTATACCAGGCAGCGTGCAGGCCATTCACAAGTACAGTATGGATTTGTTTATGGGTTGATTATTTTGCTTATAACTGTACTATTTATGCTTTCTCTCTCTCTCTCTCTCTCTCTCTCTCTCTCTCTCTCTCTCTCTCTCTCTTCTTCCTCTCTCTCCTCTTTCTCCTCTCTCTCTCTCTCTCTCTCTCTCTCGCTCTCTCTCTCTCTCTCTCTCTCTCTCTATCTCTCTCTCTTTCTCTCTCTTCTCTATCTCTCTCTTCTATCTCTCTCTTCTCTCTCTCTCTCTCTCTCTCTCTCTCTCTCTCTCTCCTCTCTCTCTCTCTCTCTCTCTCTCTCTCTATCTCTCTCTCTCTCCTCTCTCTCTCTCTCTCTCTCTCTCTCTCTCTCTCTCTCTCTCTCTCTCTCTCTCTCTCTCTCTCTCTCTCTCTCTCTCTCTCTCTCTCTCTCTCTCTCTCTCTCTCTCTCTCTCTCTCTCTCTCTCTTCTCTCTACTCTCTACTCTCTCTTCTCTCTCTCTCTCTCTCTCTCTCTCTCTCTCTCTCTCTCTCTCTCTCTCTCTCTCTCTCTCTCTCTCTCTCTCTCTCTCTCTCTCTCTCTCTCTCTCTCTCTCTCTCCTCTCTACTCTCTCTCTCTCTCTCTCTCTCTCTCTCTCTCTCTCTCTCTCTCTCTCTCTCTCTCTCGGGGGAACTTTAACAATGCAGATTATATAAACAATTGTAGCCTCAACATGCAACCATTGAACCAAGGCTTGAAGTTAGAATTTAAAAGTTGCAGCATTAGTATTTGTGGAAACGTTTTCACATAAGATATGTTCTACCTGGAATAAATTCCCCTCAGAAAATGTAAACAGTTCTTCAGTAGAGCAGTTTAAGAAGAGAGTTTCGGTAGATAGTATTTTGTACACTGTAATGAGTGAAGTATACTACACATTCTCTTTCCACTTTGGCTATCTCCTCAGAATTGACTGCAAGGTCTTTGAGATACTGTGCTAACTATTCTTTTTTAACTACCGGCACTTATAACTCACTCTCAAATATCTTACCTGATGTAATAATTGCTGTTGTATACCATAATACCATACAGTAGTGTAAAGCCTTGACTTATATGTTCTATGTGGCCTGATTACATTCTTTACTGTCTTTAAAATATTTGCATCCCACACTAGATTGAGGGAGGCTGGCATGCCCTTCCGCCTAGTGACCAATGAAACCACCACCCCCACGGCAGACTTGCTGCAGAAGCTAAGCACGTTTGGCTTCCAACTGAATGAGGGCGAGATCTTCAGTCCTATCCCTGCCGCTGTCAGGTTGATCAAGGAAGAGAACTTGGTGCCACATCTTCTAGTTCATCCCAGGGTTTGTGTTGGCTTGAGTTATGCATGTATGATTAAATTGAGATGAAGCTGAGATAGATTGTAAATTATTAATACCCATATCAATTTAAAATGCAAAGAACGTTGAGATACATTGTACTGACAGATGTTAACGCTGTGCACTCCCTCGATTAACAGGGCTAGGGTGTGCACTTGTTCTATCTATCTATCTATCTATTGCCGGACGCCTTACTCCCCTTAATGAGGGTGGCCATACACAGAAGGCCCACAAGCGGACCTATCCCCTGTAAGAGGGACAACCCATGCCAGTTTACTGAAGGACTTACAAGAACAAGATTGAACACTCAATTTAGGACCCGTCCGACCCCGAGGCCCTTTATGTATCTTATTAGCACTTTTTCTACGGTGGTATTCGGCTAGTCCATCTACTAACCTGCCTTACCCTTAGGTAAGCAGTACGGATTTGTATTGGGTTTACTCCCCTAGACAGGTTGCCGACCAACGCTGACGAGTCTCATCCACCCGGATTTTTATAAGGTTGTCTCCCCTAGATCGGTTGCTGACCAAAGCTAAGGAGTCCCATCCACCCCGTGACCAGGGACCTTCTTACAGGGACTTAACTAGACATTTGCCACAAATCGCTAGACTAAGCTGTCCAAACTCTTGACATCTACCAATGGCACGGTCATTAGTACCGTATACACTATATAAATATCCATTAGCCAACATGGTCATATGCTACGTGCGTGCACATGTAAGCCTCGTACAACTAAATTCACCACTTTAGGTAGTGGAATCACATAAGAGAATTCCCAACTGTAGCACAACAGATATGTGTAAGAGTCTGGTGCCAGCACCACTGTGCCACCTCTAGGTAGTTTGAAGTGTGGTTAAGATTGGCCCACAATGAGGCAAATACTTAGTAGTACAGTAGGCTACTGTATGCCCTTACATTTATATGGTTACCACCCAGCATTGTAATTATTTATGTTTGTCACTAAAGTAGAGCAACACTACAGAAGTGATTGGGTGATGAACAGCCCCACCTAAAAAAAAAAAAAAAAATTGTTAGTGTAGTATGCCTCTTGAACAGATTGAGGGAGAGTTTGACACCAGTGGAGGTCCAGCATCTTGTGTGGTGGTGGGAGATGCGGAGGATAATTTCTCCTACCAGAATCTGAACACAACCTTCCGAGCGCTGATGGCAATGCCTGCCCCACGACTCATAACGCTAGGATATGGGTCAGTAGGGTTATTTTTCTGTATTGAGTTGGTTTCAGTGTTCAATATTTGGATTAAAAGTAAACAAAATAGTTATATACTGTACAAAAAAAAAAAAATCACATTCCAATTTGTCATTATGATTTGAACTGTACAGTATTAGTATCAGTATAGAAAAAAATAAATGCCTTCTGAGTTCCATTTAATACAGTATACTGTTTGTATAGACTACTGTATTGTACTATATATAAATATACTCCTTTCCCTTTTCAGTCGGTACTACAAGCACAACAACCAGCTACAACTGGATGTGGGAGTGTTTGCAAAAGCACTGGAATTTGCTTGCAATGTTGAAAGCCAGATTGTTGGGAAGCCCTCACCTGTTTTCTTCCAACAAGCTCTTGCAGACATGGGTGTTATTGCATCTGAGGTAAGACGTGCAAACCAAGTGGTGTTCTCATATTTTAAAGTGCAGTGTACATGTTTGGTTCGAATCACCTGCTTTCATTAATTTAGTTGGGGGTGTTTGGTGTTGAAATGAAATTAATAAAAATAGATAATATTTAGGATCAGAGATATTTCGTAGCAAGGTCGGTCTATATGATCTGTGCCCCATGAATGGAGTGAGAGGGTTGCTGGTTAAGACTAGGGTACCTGTATAAGAGGGTAGTGTCAATTTAAACTATGGATGCCATACGGTTTCTATCACGCTTTGCCCCAAAGCATACCATTATTTATACACTTAATTATTCAGCTTATATACCTTTAACTATTGTATTTATAACTCATTTTATTTCTCAGTCCTTCAATCTATATCTATCAGGACACTTAACCCTCTCACGACCATATGACGCAGAGGTTGCCAGATTTGCAATAAGAAATAGAGTTCTCTCACTCTTATAATTAACTCTCCAAAATTAGTTTTCTGCCCACAGCTAAATCAAAGACAACTGCAGAGGTTAAAGTAACTAAACTAAAGGTTTCTAAATACCCCTGATGGTAACAAACGCTTTAAATTATCCCTAATAGTCTCAAAATTGCGTCAAGAACGTGAGAGGGTTAAGACCCTGAGCACCATACTGTTTCTGACACCTGGGACCCCCGATGTTGCAACTCTCTGTATAAAGACACTCTAGTCAAGACGGGCAAGCTCACCCCCTCCCTCCTCCCCCACCTTACCATCACCCACTCTCTGCTTTCCCATCCTACTTATCTCTCTACTTCCAACTTTCCTAATCCCAAGCTCTCTACTCCCAGTCTCCTTCAACTCTCAATCACTACTCTCAAGTCTCAAACTCTTATTTTTTTATATTTCTAGTCCCAATTTCTCTCTTCATAAGCTCACAACCTTGTAAGTTTCACATTTTCCTCCTAGGCAGTGATGGTGGGAGACGACATATCATCAGACGTGGGTGGAGCTCAGGGGTGCGGGGTGAGAGGGGTGTTGGTCAAAACGGGCAAGTTCACGCCATCCCTCCTCCCCCACTCCACCGTCACCCCGGACTGCGTTGTCGAAAACTTGGCGGATGCAGTCGACAGGGTCCTGGCTAAGTGGGCGAAGAAGTGAAGGTAGTCAGGTCCCATTATGAAAAAGACTAGGCTATCAGCAATATATACTGTATTGGGAA
Source organism: Paralithodes platypus (assembly GCA_032716605.1). NCBI lineage: Eukaryota > Metazoa > Arthropoda > Malacostraca > Decapoda > Lithodidae > Paralithodes > Paralithodes platypus. Next base: position 53,393,019 of record CM064568.1, on the reverse strand, counting down.
TTATGGGCTTTTAACTTTTAACCATTAGCATTTTAACTATTATAATCTGTCGAGAAGGGCAACCAAATTGACTGCATTTCTTTAAAACAAATTGTGAAACAGAGTATTAGACTACACTCGCAATCTGTAATTCGTTACGTATACACTCATTAGAGTTTGTTTGGAACCCAAAGAAGATAATGATGTGCTATACAGTATCATATCCCAGTTCTCTAATGCTTCAGAGTTGGGTTTTCAAGCTTTTAAGATTCAAAAGGGTATATACTTATTGTGGCTTGTGTGATTATAGGTATTGCCCGATGATTAATTACTTGTGTTAAGACTACTTTACTTATTGGTCTACCTATATTTTATAAGGAGCATCTAATATAATTAGGTCATCAATTGTGTCTTCCATTAAATATATTTTACTAATTCCTCTCTATCGCTTACAATGGCCAGTAATAATAAGTATAAGAAAGGGAGAAGCAAGTTACAATAGCAATCAATAACACACACATAACATACAAAAACTACAAATACTATACTGGTACTGTGTGTAGAAGCAGAATGTACAGTTGCCTGCACAGGTTCCTTGTACACTAATATATGATAGTCTTCAGACAGTAAACAGTGATTGAGAGAAAACACAGACTTGGGCATGTGACTAAAGGGAATGTTTCAAAATATATCGTCAGTGCATCAGAATTGTTCATTAACCCCTTCAGCACCATGCCACATTTTTACCTTTGATTCTACATACATACATACAAGTTTAAAGACCGTTTGTCCACAGAGAATGTGGTTACAGTCTCGCATCCTAAATAGCAGCTTTCCAGGCAGCCCTGTTAAGGGTTGCCTCTGTTGTCAAGTTCTGTATTTTGAGATCGGACCGTAGTACCTGAGCCCACGTCATTCTAGGTCCATCCCTACGTGCAAAATTAAAGGATTTCATGCATTTTTAGTAGGACCTATGTTACTAAGAGGGTTTATTGTGATCGTATTTACCCATTTGTGTCGTATAGGTAGATTACAAACTAAGAAAATTATCTAATGGTACCCAGAATATGCTGAAATTGCGTAATAGTGGTGAAGGGGTGAAGACTTGTACCACCCCTGTAGTAAGTACTTCACTATCGACCAATCTAATTACACGCGGGGAAACGGTTGCAAAATTATTGGTAAATCTTTTAACTCGCACGAATCTAAGAATTTCTTCTTCAATCGAGTTGTCAACTTGTGGAATGGGCTTCCCCGAAACGTTATAGACTGCATCACCGTTGATTCATTTAAACTCCTCCTAGACAAATATCTCTCATTAAACCCGCGACTGACTGCGTTTGTAAATGAATAACTTTATTTTATCCCCCCTCAGTTACTAACCCATCTGTCCTCTACTAACTTCCTAATCCTGCCACGGACATTAGTTCCAGGGCAGTAATTCCCTTTCCAATGTTCCCTTACCCACTCTAAACCACTGTTTGGACACTTGATCCTCAGTGTTTTGGAGGACAAGCAACCTAGAAGGGTCACTAGACCTGTTGTTGCTTGATTTCCTTAGTACTCCTTTGTACACCCTTAACTGCAGGTGATTGTACTGAGAAAGATAGATAGATAGTGAGGTGTGTTTCTGTGTCTTGTGTATGCATGAGAGAGAGAGAGAGCATATTTCTGGTTCTATCAAGCGCTGGTATAATTTTGCTATACAGTATTAGTTATTGTTTTTGGTTTAGTAAAGTTACACAGTGCACACCCCACTAATAGTTTACAACATTTGAAGAGTAGATCATATCTGCACTATAGTTTCTGACAGCATAACTACCCACATTCAATTTTAAGGCAGTTTCACAAGCACTTTTTCCCCCAACTTCCCTGCAACTTCATCTTGCAGCTTTGGAAGTACAGTACACTTGTATAGAAGAATGTTGTTTTAATTATTTTATTCATGAGATGGGCTGGCATTGTGGTGATGGGGCTTTGCTGCATATCTGCCTGCTGGAGACCGGGGGAGTGCTGGAGGCCCCGGTGATCCTTGGTCTCTGGGTCTTCTCCTGGGCGACCTAAATATGTGTGAATTTGTTATTTTTTTGTTTATGTTGTATTTTATTGTCCCAAATCGGGCTCTGTTTCTAGCCGACCACCCCCAGCTATGGGTATGTGCCTGAGTATATACATAAATATATATTTTATGTAACAGAAAATATTCTTCCCCCAGTCTAGTTTCCAATACTAGTGTGAAATTATTTCTGAGTCAAGATTATACTTTTTTATATTTGTGTATAGCCTACTGTGTTTGTAATTACAGTATCTTATTTTGTACTGACATAAACATTCTTCTGCTCAAATCCAAATAAGTTTGAGATTGACAATCTCAGAACTGGTGTTACTATTGTTTGTACTGTATATGATTGTTGATATTATATATTTAAATTGAAAATATTATTGTTATAGCTATTATAATATCATGAATATATTTATTGCTTATATATAAATATTTAAACAAAATATAGCACTACTGTACTCATACAGTATACTGTGTGCTGCCAGAATATGTAGAGGAACTTCCGAGAGTGGTTACTGCTTTGATAGGGTGTGTGAAAAGAGGACATTTTAGGTGAACATACATAGCACATATGGTGTTGCTCCAAGCAGCCGGAAGTAAAGGTGAATGCAGGGATCATGGCGTCTGGCAATAGATAGATAAATAGAACAACTGAACTGAAATGCATGCAAACAAAACATTATCCAAAGTCTCAACGCAAAAGATAGCAAAACTGAATGACAATAATACGCTAAAAATTACAATTTGTTCAGCACTAAAATAATTAAAAGTTAAAAATTACATTTTTTAAACTGGAATGAATATGAGAAGGAACGCACGTAATTTTTTTTTTTTTTTTTTTTTTCTATATTCCAACTTACTTCCTCTCGGGCATAGGCTGAGAGCCTTAACATTCACCGCTTTACAATGAACAGTGAAGCCCGTGAGGTCTTGTTCCAGTCTAGGGAGTGAGACATGTGAAGCACGTAGAGTACAACGAGCACCTGCCATCTTGCCTTCACATGAGGCACGGTGCTCACTCATGGCCCGAAACGACCCCATCTCTGAAGCCACCTCGTTCCCGTGCTTCACTGTCTCACCTCCTACACTCGGACTCTAACACTTACACACACACAACGCCACCTGTTGAGCAGATAACTCACCAGGCATTGCACCCCTATAGCATATTTTGAATATGGGAATATTCATACAGTGCTATTTAATCAGGGAACAATGAGGGTATTTTATTGACGTTTCGGTGGGCTTGTGGTAATGCACTGATACCAGGTACAGTACAGCACAAATTCCATCCCAATAATATCTTCCCATTGATACATCGGGATTTGAACCGGGGACCTTTGGATTACCAGGCCAGTGGCAAGACCACTCTACCACACCTCCCCATATGACACATTGCTTCCTCAAAAAGCTCCCTAAAGGGATAGCCTCGGCATAAACTGCCACCAGGCTTCCAGACGTGCCCACATGGCCAAATTCACAATGCTATTTCCATCATATGGATTATGACCATTAGCATTGAAGGAGGAGTCCCTCAACGGGACACTTCCACCACTGTCTTGCTATTTTATTTACCCCTTGCATGGACCCTGGCCAGAAGCTTATGGGGGCACAGGAGTATTTTGAAGAGGGAAACTACTAATCCACTGCTACAGATAGTGTCACGTCCTATCCCTCTGCCATGTGAGAAGGAATACAGGAAAATATCATGAACTTGCATTATTTTGACCAATTTATCACTTTCAAAACATAACAAGAATTGTAAGGAATACTTTTGGCTTATTATATTTATTTATAATGACTAAAAAGAAGGGACTAGATTTATTGACTTGTTTTGAATAGTCTTGTTTGCCAGTCAGATTGTCATGGTTATTGTTATTGAAAAACAAAAATTGTGCTTTTCAATTTATGTTTAGGCTAGCTGCACTGGTGAGTAGCATGAGTATCTCTGCCTATCATTATGTCTTAAAAAGAACATAAGTCTACAAGTAAAAATAGTTCATGAGGAATAGTTTGCCACTTCTAACACTTTAGTATAGAAGTGGGATGTGGGAACCAAGTAAAGAGGATATATTAGGTGACATTAAGTTTTTGTAATAAAGATATCGGTGGTTACATAATCAAATTAGTTATAATACTGTCTAATGTGTGGATATTTTTAGTTTTGGTGCTTGATACTGCACTTGACTGATAGTTTTATATATTTGAATATGGATATTTAATAGTTATGTACTTGAAATATTTTATCTATCTATCTATCTATTGCCTGACGCCGTGATCCCCGAAGGGGTGGCCACGAACGAACCGCCCTCATGCACCTCTGTCCCCAGTCAGTCGATGCCCCTCCCCCCAACCAGCACCGCCCTCGTTCATGTACTTCCTCACTCCATCCTTCCACCTCATATTCGGTCTACCTCTCCCTCTCTGTCCCTCCACCTCACTCTCGTACACCCTCTTAGTCATTCTCTCGCTTTCCATACGGCCGAACCATCTCAAGTTGTTCCTTTTCACACTTTCCAGCACATCTACCTCCACACCACACCTCCTTCTTACTTCCTCATTAGTCTGTCTATCCCTCCATGTAACTCCGCACGCACTCCTTAAGTAATTAATTTCCACTGCTCTCACTCTTGGTCTGAGTCTCTCAACCAACGTCCATGCTTCGCTTCCGTAAGTCAGTCGGGATTACCACACTGTCATGCAAGGACTTCTTCACTTCCATACTGACCACCCTATTTCTTGTTACTGCTTTTAGCGTTCCTACAACCCTCTTCCCCTGTTGTACCCTCTCCCGCACTTCTTCATCCATAGTCCCATCTTTACTCAACACACTGCCCAGATACTTAAAAGAGTTGACGATCTCCATAGCCTGACCGTTCAGCTTCACCTCACACTCTGTGACTTCACCCCTTTCGAAGAAATATTTTATGAAGTACTAAATTTTAAAGAAATATTTTTGTTTTATTATGCTTGTATGGGCTGCATGTAAGGGTGAACTTGTGTTGACTGATCTGCTCGAAAGCGTTAATATTGACAGTGAGACGCTGGAGCGGGTTCTTTTACTTGGGTGATACTATTTCTGCCGAAGCTGGTACTGTCATCAGAGTTGGATGCAGTTGGGGAAAATTCAGAGAGTTGTTGCCTCTTCTAACTATGAGAAGACTCATTTCACTTGAAGTGAAAAGGGTTGGCCTCTGCTCTGTGTAGTAGAAGTGCAATGACTTATTCTGTAGTAACATGATCAGTTAAAGTATGATATTTTAACAATGCAACTTGATGAAATGAGAATAGTTAGTTAGATATGTGGCGTTTACCTAAAAGATAATGTAACTACTGTAATGTGGAACTAAGGAGGCAGGTGGGTATTAAGAGTATCTAAAGGAATGCTTACAAGCAGGCTTGGTTAGTTTGGGCATGTGGAGAGGATGGATAATGAAAATAGAGTTAATAGTTGCAACTGGAGGGAGCTGTGATGAGGGGGAGACCTAAAATGACGTGGGATTAGAGTACGATCTGATCCAAAATTATATATTTTTTTGACAAGTTGGAGCAGCCCAGAACAGGGCTGCCGGGATTGCCACCATTATGACACAAGACTGAAACCGTACTTCTTATGGATCACTCGGTCTTTAAAGTGTGTGTAAATATGTATGGTTTGCCAGACCTATGAGAGTTCCGTATGGAGCTCAGTGGTCTGGTTAATCTGCTCTACTTAGCCAAAACATTTCTCTCTCAATTTGATGATGACGATGATGCACTTTTTAACGCCATACACTCCCTTGATAAACAGGGCTAAGGCATGCCCTTGTTACAGGGACTTTACTGGACATTTGCCACAAATTGCTAGACCTGAGTGTCCAAGCTCTTGTCATCTACCAATGGCATGGGGTGGGATCAAACTGCCGACCTTTTGATCAGCAGTCAGATGCGCTACTGACCATGCCATGGCCCAAGGCTTAGCCTAAACAATATATTCAATTCTCCCCATCAAGGATATGACACAAGTGGCCACTACAGCAGATTGGCGCTGCTCCTGAGTAACCTTCCAAACAGAAAGAATATGCTGCATGTATGTTGAAATTTCTATGCCTACCATATATTTCAGGATCTTGCTATATCCCTGGTCATCATCATCATCAATCTGATGTCCTGCTTCCTGAGGAAGCACCTCAAAAGGGATAGCAGAAACTGCCTCCAGGCTCCCTGGCATGCCCGCACTGCCCTACTCCTGAGTGCCATTTCCACTAAGTGGATCCATTAGCCCTGAAGAGCAGTCCCTCACTCGGATGGAGTTCCATCAACAATTTGCTATAATTATTTACCCCCGTGGGGTCCTGGCCGGAAGCATACTGAAGATAGGAACCAGTGGTCCACTGCTACAGAAGCTAATTGCACAAAGTGGCAGGCGATGGGGTTGCTGCATCCCTAAGCCAAAATAAGATAATTTTTAGTTGTTTATGTTATTGTCCAGTTAAGTCCCTGTAACAAGGGCACACCCTAGCGGCCTAGCCCTATCAGCAGGGGAGTGTTTCGGCGTTAAACACAATCACTGTAGGGTGTGTAGAGCTTGTGGTATGTAAGAAAGCAAGAGTATGTGTATCTTAGAATTTACCTCTGAGTAACTGAAACACAGATAAAAACAGCAAAGGAGACCAGGGTGATGAAACAGGATGCAATCCTTATACTCTATCTAAGGAGTAAGCCGACTTCCCTGAACGATTGGTAGCCTACCTACAATCTCCTCCCTCCTTGGTAGGGAGAATTTGCCTTATACAGAATAACTAAATATATTGTTAATCAGGGATGAATTACCCTAACTTTGTGGTGTAGCCTGATATACAAACTGCCATCATTCCATGGTGATTACGACGGAATGAACAGAGTTTGATCATCCATACGAATTGCTGGCTACATAGAAGTATATTGTGATATAAAATAGATTAATATATAACTTGTAATCATAAATAAACGACATTTTATACCGTCATGGAATTTTTAGACTTCCGGTTACAATGACATTTCGGCACTTACCCTTTATACGAAGTTAACGAGCAAATTTTAATCTAAACTAAGCAACGATGCATACTATAAACAGTAAATATTAGTTATTATGTATATACTACGGGGAAATTAAGAAAATTAATTATATATATTGCGAATGGCGATGTGTTGTCAGTACCGAAAGTTAAAAAAGTTGACACGGGTGACAACTTCAGTTTCGGCGGGAAATCCGAGCAGTTGCAGTCTGGAGCTCAAAGAGGGTAGGAGTACGAAAGTTAACTCCGATAGAATTAGGATATTTTGGCCCATATATGCGGACTATTTGACACCTGCTGCTCATAGAGTGCTGTAGAGAGACTATAGTTGTTTATTTGTATGAGTGAAAGTGAATATTGTCCAGGAAATAAGGACAAATATGCGGTATACAATTTGCGCAGAAACCGGGTTGACAGAGCGGACTTCTCAAACTGCAAGGTTCCCAGGATGACTTATGATGGTCTGCAGTCTGCAGATAGCTGAGTTTGCGATTTAAATGGTAAGATACAGCATACTATATATGATGATAGGCCCGTATCTTCCTCTGGTAAATATTAGGCTACCGATCCGCAACGGGAGGCCATGTACGTAGCTCTAAAACCTGTCCAAAACTCACCATCTGCGCATGCGTGAGAATCTGCCCTAACCCCGAATAATAGATATATTAGATTAACCCTAACCTAGCCTAACCTAATAGACTATATCCCTCGGAATGGATATATTAGGTTAGGTTAGGTTAATCATTCTAAGGTATAATATTTGTTTTTCGGGGGCAGGGCATAAATTTTCACGCATGCGCAGATGGTGAGTTTTGGACAAGTTTTAGAGCTACGTAGCCTACATGGCCTCACTCCGCAAACACCGTAGGTAGCCTAAACATTATTTTCAATGGCATGTGAATAGGCCTAGGCCTATTAAAAAAAAAATCCAAGCTATTTAGGCCTAGGCCTATATAGGTTTTAATTTCGGGAAAATTAATGCTAGGCCTATGCATCATTAGTAAAAAAAAAAAAAAAATCTTGGATTTGTTCATCTGGAAAAAAACAAAATCCACACTAGCGATCAAGTTCCCGCCTATTTTAACTGCCGTGGGTTAAACAAATAGGTTGGGGGGGCCTTGCACTCCCCCCCCCCCATGACTTATTGTCATGATAGGCCTAGCCTATATATTGCCAGCAGGGGGCAAATAACAGATTTATAAACAATCCAAGATATATAAAAACAAATCCAAGGTTTATATAGGCCTAGCCTAAACAAAATCCAATATTGAAAAAATCCAAGATTTCACTTAAAACACTAGGGAAAAGCCCAGATGAAAAAAATAAAAATAAATAAATTGTTTACTAATAATGCATAGCCTACAATTTAGTTTCCCGAAATTAAAACTTATGTGAATAGGCTAGCTTGAAAAAAAAAATATGAATAGGGGTCCTATTCATATTTTTATTCACATGCCATTGAACATAAATGTGTAACTAGGCCTACTGTGTTGCGGATCGGTAATATTGACCCCTTCTCTTTTGCTGGCTATTTACTAATGATTATATTCATTTATTTCCTTGGCGAAGTACAATGCTAGCTTAACCCCTTGTGTACCGGCGACGTTTTTGTTATTATATTCTAGAAACTATTATAGATGGAGGGATAGACAGACTAATGAGGAAGTAAGAAGGAGGTGTGGTGTGGAGGTAGATGTGCTGGAAAGTGTGAAAAGGAACAACTTGAGATGGTTCGGCCATAATTATGGAACGTATGGAAAGCGAGAGAATGACTGTACGAGGTGTACGAGAGTGAGGTGGAGGGACAGAGAGGGAGAGGTGGAAGGATGGAGTGAGGAAGTACATGAACGAAGGCGGTGCTGGTTGGGGGGAGGGGCGTCGACTGACTGGGGACAGAGGTGCATGAGGCCGGTTCGTTCGTGGCCACCCCTTCGGGGATCACGGCGTCAGGCAATAGATTGATAGATAGAACTATTATAGATTTTATGCAGCTTAAGAAGGACGTCTACCAATTACAAGGCTACCATATCCTTCCTAAGCTTCATAAAATCGTCTAAATGTAGCTGAAATAAAATACAAAAGTCACCGGTTCTGGAAGGGTCAAGAAAGTTATATTTTATGAATTAGCCTGGTGATGCTTGAGGGCGAGTTCCCTCTCGTACAGCGAGTTCATACAGTAAAACCTATGGCAATATTTAAAGGACGCGTTTATAATTATTTTCTGCTTCATCCAGGATTCACATTAGGCCTATGTCCACTATTCATACTCACTACACCATAAGGTCATAAAATCGTAACCATTATTGTTTTTGTAGAATCTGGATATATCCAGCATGCCGCATGGGGATTTTACTGTATTATAATCCTTGACGATGGGTCATTGGAGAAAAAATCACCGGTGCATAGGTGAGCTGGTTCCAAAAAAAAAAAAAAAAAATCGATATTTACACCACAGCTGGAATCTCATTTCTAAGGGTAGTTTTGGGTTCCTATCATTTTATGCTTCATTGCTATATAATTTTTTTTTTTTTTTTTTTTTTTTTATATATATTTTTTTTAGCATTAACCTAACCTAAAAACCTAACCTAACCTAACCTAAATGTATTTGGGGGCTATTAGGTTAGGTTAGGTTAAGTTAGGTTTTTTGGTTAGGTTAATGCTAAAAAAAAAAAAAAACCCAAGAAAAAAAAATATTTTCCGGTGGATAAAAAGTATATAGCAATGAAGCATATAATGATAGGAACTCAAAACTACCGTTAAAAATGAGATCCCAGCTGTGGTGTGACTCCTAAATATTGACCAAAAAAAGGGACAGCAACTCCACAAAGCAAAAAAACACAAGAAGGGTCTTTTATCAAAGGCGTTAAGAATTGGATTCTTGGAATAATATCCTCATGCTGGTCTTTGCTGCATATAGGATATCCAAATTCTGCAAAGAATCATGGCGGAATTTCGGTTCCGTTTGTGAATATTGTATTGTAATTGTTAATAACCTCTTTTCTACCTGTTAAGTAGGCTACTTTTTGGGATGGATGTAGTTACCGGGTGTACCACTACCGACATACAACATAAATCATCTATAAATACGTATAATAAAATAAATACTTATAAATCTATAATACTAGGTTAGGTTAGGTTGTTTGGTTAGACTAATGTATTTTTGTATCCAAAGGAAGTCACAATAGACGGGAACATGATGGTGAGCGTCCGCGTAGTGTAAACAAGACGGGCGGTACACCCGGTAACTACATTCTTGCCTACTTTTTTCGTAATGGTATTTTAACATTCTGAATATATATATATATATATATATATATATATATATATATATATATATATACTGTATATATTATATATATTTATTGAAATTCGGAACTGTATCGCTACCATTAACTTATACTGTAGGAGTAGCAGTTTAGGCGATTTTTACGATGAGTGTGACAGCCTGACAGGTGATGACGTAACACGTTAATTCAATGTCTACTTAGATTTAGTGTTACTCGATCAGGAATAGTATCATGGATACAAAGGTAAAGTTAAGGGACTTACGCTAGGTTGTGCTGTGACGTGGTGCTCATCTCTGTAATTTTGGCCTTTGGAACCTGCGGTGAGTAATTTGAGTAACATAATTTATTTTTTCAACCTGGCCATGGCCAGGTTGAAAAACCTTTTTCGTGGGCCACTGCATACCGCTTGAGTTAACACAGATTGCCTCCCTAGATAAAATGTCACCAATGTCCACTAGGCTTCTAGGTTCCTATTTACTGCTATAGTATTTTTTTGTTTCTTTTCTTTTCTCCATCTGAAGGTAAATTAAATCCCTTAGCATCTGATTTATCGGTACTTAATGGAAAAAACTATGATACTGCTATGTCCCTGCGTCACATTATTGCCAAGTTTTCATAATTAACAACAAATTTCGCTAAAAGATCTTGGTAATAGCCGAGTAATCAGGATGGCGAGATAGCAATTTACCATCAGCTGGGAAAAAAATTGTATTTATGTGAACAGAGGCATTGGGTGTAAGGTGAACGCCCATCTGCCTCGTCCTGCTCTAAGATTGAACGCAAATTATCTTGATTGAGATTTGAGAGCCAGAAATGTGATGGAGGGTGCCAGGGTATTATAATCAAGCCTGGGTGTGTCTCCTGAACTGCCTCAAGTGCCACGTGAATTGACTGGTGTAATTGTAATAGTAGTAGTCGTTCCCTACGCTGCCTGGCCGAACAGCTCTGTGGTGTAATTGTTAGCACGCTCGGCTCACAACCAAGAGGACCAGTTCGATCCTGGGCAGTTAGGGATGGATGTTTGGGCATTCTCTTTGATCTTGGGCAGATGGAGATATTTTGACAGTTTCTTCATACCTGATTCCTTTGGTTACTTAGCAGTAAATAGGATCCTGCTGGAGTTAACAGGCATTTGTGAAGTCCCATCTAGGCTACGGTAATGATCTTTAGAATAGTTTTCTGAGTGCATGGACGTTGGTTGAGAGACTCAGACTAAGAGTGAGAGCAGTGGAAATGAATTACTTAAGAAGTGCGTGCGGAGTTACATGGAGGGATAGACAGACTAATGAAGAAGTAAGAAGGAGGTGTGGTGTGGAGGTAGATGTGCTGGAAAGTTTGAAAAGGAACAACTTGAGATGGTTCGGCCATATGGAACGTATGGAAAGCGAGAGAATGACTATGAGGGTGTACGAGAGCGAGGTGGAGGGACAGCGAGGGAGAGGTGGAAGGATGGAGTGAGGAAGTATATGAACGAAGGCGGTGCTGGTTGGGGGAAGGGGCGTCGACTGACTGGGGACAGAGGTGCATGGAGGCGGTTCGTTCGTGGCCACCCCTTCGGGGATCACGGCGTCGGGCAATAGATAGATAGATAGAAGTGAATACCTCTGAAAGAAGAAATACTTCAGATTGTTATTATTTTAGTAGCTACTGTACCGGTACTTAATATTATTTTCAGTGTTATTTATAATAATAATAATAATAATAATTAGGCCTATTATTATATATAATAATCAAATAGCAATATAATTATTTATTAGCTTATATTAATAGTGGCGCTAGTTTTTTTTTTATGTGAAATATTGCAAATTCCCGACCATAATGACAACACGGTGACGTCATCGCCACTGTCATCAAAGGTATTTTTTGCTAGGGAGATTTTTCTACAATATTCGGTCAAATTACGGAAATTGGAAAAAACCCGTTTGGGAGAAGTGCAAAGGATAATGAGAGAGAGAGAGAGAGAGAGATGATAATTATATAATACAATATAATGTCATTAGTAGTAGTATTTATGGTGTAGGCCTACCCTATCTATATAGAATGTTGAATTCAGTATTAGGCAGATTAATGAGTAGATAAATAATAGGATAACACGTAATACAACTGAATTTTTATGTACAGTACCTTTAACTAAATTGATGGGATTACTAAATAGTCGTCGCGAGCAGCAATGATGTGGCATAGTCAGTAGAGCGTCGGCTGCTGATCAGAGAGGGTCGGCGGATCGAGCCTTCCCTGTCAAAGTGTTACTGGTAGATGTCAAGCCCGGGCAACTTAACCTAGCGATTCGTGACAAACGCCTAATGTTCTAGACCACCCCTTCTCGGGAATTACGTCGTTTGGCAAATAAATAAATAGTCACTAAAGCATAGTACATATTTTAACACTGGATGGGCTAATGCTCTCTCTCTCTCATTAACCTTCTAGGCATAATAAGCTGTAGATACTGTATAGGGGCTACTGAACCCCTTCTACACACACTACCAGAGAGAGAGAGCGAGAGAGATCCATCTATTTGACGGCATATGTTTATATAAATATTAACAGAACTAACCCCTCCCTGTAATATGTGTGTGTGTGTGTGTGTACTGGGGGAGGGCACGGGTAGATACATTTTTAAGTACACACACACGCACACATAGGCCTAAATACACGCGGGTGATACTACGAGAATAAATCTCGATCCTGTGAAAAAAATCGTTAATGCAAATAGGTAAACACGCACGCATGATCTCTCTCTCTCTCTCTCTCTCGTGGCTGGCCCAAATTAAACCAGCTTAACTTCAGGAAATATAAAAGGAAAATGTAATGAGTGTAATCTCCCTCCAATCCTCGAGCTCTCCCGAATACTTAGGCGGAGGTTGCGTGGTGAACAATGCTATAATGCTATTAACCCTTTCAAGATCCGATGACATTTCTTTTCGATTTTCTGGCCAGTATTAGACGATTTTATTCAGATTAGGAAGGGTATATGGAAGTCGGTTAATTGAGATAGTTTTTACCTTTATTATTCCGGATATACACAGTGACGCCAATATCTATTTTATTTTGCTATCATAAGACGATTTTATTCAGTTGCAGAAGTTGTGGAGTGCTACGCGGTTAATTTAGATACTTATGTCCGATTTGTTTCCTAGATGTGATTCAAAAGTGGGATTAGCACAAAAGGAAGAATGGCATGGTAGCTACTGAGAAGGTTATATGGCTATAATGATTCGTTCACTGAGACCTTTCCTTCTAAACTATATACCCATTACAACTATTGCTAGACAGTCGCACCAACGCCTTTATCGTCAATTTGTATTGAATTTCTGGAGTGACAACAATTGATTTAGAAGTTGTCAATTAAGCGCGTAACATAGGAACATAAGAAAATGGGAGTCTGCAGAAAGCCGATCGGCCCACACAAGGCAGATCCCTCTCACACCCAACCCCAATTACAAGGCCTAATTATAGGCCCAACTCACTAATACCACTCCGTAACTTTTTCTGCAAATGAATAAAATCGTCTTGTGATAGCAAAATTAAGTGGTTATTGGCGTCACCGTGTACTGAAGGGGGTTACGGAATTAATGAATGGATAGGTCGAAGCCTCTTATTACTGGGCGAAGAATTGCAGTAATTTAAGATAATAGTGAACGAGTAGGCCTAGCTCCTCGATAGCCTAAGCCTCACTAGGTCTCTCATGTGAGAAACTTGGGATCAAACTTACAACCTAATACTTAAGGGGAGATGGTTACAAAAAAAAAAAAAAAAAAAAATTGCATTTATTCGTTATTTTTCTAGTTTCCTCCCATTAATCCATTAAATTTCGTGCTATTTAGGTGTTGATGTTTTCCCTGGCGAACGATAGTGAGCCTGTAATGTGGGAAGAATCGGCCATTGGCCGGGAAACTTTTCTACCGAAAAATGTACAAATTAATCTAGAAGGGGATCTAATGGACGGTTTTTTTTTTTTTTTTTTTAATTTGATGGAGGTCTACTCCATCAAATTAAAAAAAAAAAAAAAAAAACCGTCCATTAGATCCCCTTCTAGATTAATTTGTACATTTTTCGGTAGAAAAGTTTCCCGGCCAATGGCCGATTCTTCCCACATTACAGGCTCACTATCGTTCGCCAGGGAAAACATCAACACCTAAATAGCACGAAAGGTCTAAATATTGACGAAGAAATGGGGCAAAAGGTCTTAAAATCGTCTAACTAATGGGGCAAACATCTTAACATCTGAACACTAATGGGGCTAAACATGAGGGAGAAAGTGGTCCAGAAAACCGGCCCATGTCCCCTTCACCCTTTCAGTATACCATGACGCATTATTTCATTGTATTCAGACTATTAGTAGATGACATTTAAAGCTTAGAAACGATCTGGGAGAGTCGAATGGTTAATTGAGATAATGTATAACCGTTTGATTCTGATTGGAAGACTTAAGCAATATTTAATGGATTTTTGCATACCGGTACCATATAGAACTAAGGATTACAATAATTTTACTAAGGCAAGCAAAACATGTATATACGTGTATACAGTTTATCGTTCGTTAAATTTGTATTATGGTACCGCTATTTAGGAATATGGTGTTTAGTCCCAGCTATGTTTGGAGATATATATACACGGTGTTGTTGTTGTTGTTGTTCCCCAAGCTGCCTGGCCGAACAGCCCAAGGCCCCGAGCACGGCCAAGGCCATAACCGAGCGCCCCCACAGAACCCTCCCTGCCGACCACAATAAAGCCTGGGTGACCGAAGCCACTCCATGGCGGGGAGCTGAGGAGGGTGCGGAAACGCCCGGGAAACCAAAGCCCCACCCAGGGCCCTGTGATGCAATGATGAAGAGAAAGTTGAGGGGCAAGGAAAAAATTTGACACTTTGGCTTCCAATCTTATACACGGTGTGTATCCAGTCTGTTGTACAATATATGGGGAAAAGACGAAATAATTACACATTTTGAACGGAAACTATGCGACTGATGGTAATGATGGCGAAGTATTGTCCTCATATTGTATTTACCCATAGGATTGTTCTTTTCAACCAAAATATTTGTATTTTCAGGTAAAAATCGTGGGAATGCGAAGTTTTTAAAAGCGTATGCACACAAAACCACTCGGTTAGTCGGACTGACTTGTGTAAGTAATTTTATTTAGGCCTACAACATATTATAAGACGTATATGTTTTAATTAAATATATAGGATATTTAATTTAAAATAAATGTCAGTAGATATTATTGTATAGCTAAATAAAACAAAACAGAATTCAAGATTTTAGTTATATACGGTAACCGCCCCTTATAAGCAACTTTCCATATTCGCGACGGGGGGTGGGGAGTTCTCCTCTAGAAGATTATGGGCTTAAGTGTGATATCACATGGATCGGCTTAGCCCTTTCAGTATGGTGACGTCTCTTAATGTTATTCTGATTAACTTTAGACGATATTGTTCAAATTAAGAAAGACGTCGCATAGTCATTAAGGCATAAACAGTACTTTTAGCAATCCCTGCAATACTATTATACTTTTTTTTAGCCTAACACAAAACGATTCGATTACCCTCAGGAAAGGTCTCCCTTAGTCATAGGGTTAAGGTGTTTGAGGGTTAAGGAGAAGGTGCCTATAATTACGTTGTTAAGGCATTACCATAACATAGGCTCTGTAAGTGTAATGAGATGTAAGCAGGGGGGGTTATGCCACTGTACATGAGCCAAGCAATCGGCTGATTAGCAAGACGCACAACTTAATTAGCAGTAGACCAAAACTATTTTGACCTGTAAGTAAGAGGGGGTTACATTATTGTGCTACCGATATCACTCATAAACAACGCGGACTCCTCACAATTTGAAGTGTGTGCGGGAACTTAAGTGTTACCGTATATATATATATATAGTATAATCAGAGTATATATATATACCGGTATACAGTATATATATATATATATATATATATATATATATATATATATATACCGATATATATAATTTTATGTAAAGCATATTACAAACACTAATTTATCATTATGGTTGTATTTACATAAGGAGAAACATGAGGGGTCCACGAATTGGTAATGAATGCCAATTCACGAGCCTAACAATCTACTTAGTAACATGTTAAACAACAATTACTAGGAAGACAAGACAATCTTAACTGTATTCATCCAAGTCTGGTGATACATTATCGTGTATTACTGAACAAGGCTAATGAGATGTAAAGAATGAGTTATGCCATTTGTTCACGAGCCACCAACCTTCTTAGTAACAAGCATAACAAATTAATATTAAACCGAAAACAACCCAACTATATTATTTTTATCTCAACCGGACGAGAAATTCCATCCCCTGGCAGCCGATTCCCTTACACTTATTGCAGAATACGAAATTACAACACTACAGTTCTGCTGCTTTTTAATAATGTACCTTAATATTATTTTTATTAATCTCACCACCACACTCCCAATGAAATTAATTAAAGTATATATGATCCACCGGGATTCGAACCCGGGTTATCACACACATATTGTTGCCACCTTAACCATTACACCACCAGGACGGTTAAAGGATTATGCAAAGCTCTGTTATACATTTTTCGTCCAGTCAAGATGAACAGCGATAGATGACGCACTGTTTACAAAGCGGAGGTATGCAGTTGCGCAAGAACCAAACAACATACTTCGTAACAAGCAAACAACATTGTTAGTACAACAACAACCTTATTATATTAACCAAGCGAGATATAGTCATAAACAGCCGTTTGATTACTGATACCGGTACTAGAATAATGAGATGTAAACAAGAGGGAGTTATGTCATTATTCACGAACCAAATGCTGTATCATCGAAACAAGCCAAACATAATTAATAGTAATCCAAAATAACCCAGGAGGCAGTAAGTTATTTCTCTGCTATGGAAGTTCACCCAGTTATTAATTAATTAAACAGTTATCTGTTATAAAAGACAACGCACATCTACTGTAACTAGATATTTTGTTTTTGTTTTCGTTATTAACAAGGCGAACAACTTAATTCATAGTAAGGTAAAACCTAAGACACATTAATTCCCTCCGATGAAAGTTCACCCCGATTATTATTTTTATAGACGATAATACACATCTAACCAGTTCTCGTGTTATCGCTAGTAACAAGCCAAACAACGTATTAATTAGCCAGCGCGACCGAAGACCAACAAGCCATTTCACTGCGATTGAAGTTTGTTTGTTATAGACGACAACACATCTAACTAGCTTTCATTCCGTTAGGCCTACTTAGACAAATATAGTTTGATAGGTAAACTGTCATGTCTTGCCATTTCTTACGACAGTCTAGGAAATGGGGTGTGGTCGCCGATAATGCAACCTGTTGGAGCCGAAACCTTCACCACCGTAACATCTTGTCGCTTCCCGCCATTTTTTTTTTTTTTTTTACTTCAACAGCGTAAAACATTATGACAATCTTTCAGCCTCTATTAGGATCGCCTGCCCCATTAGCCCTGATAGGGAAGGTCTAGGAACCACAGATTGTCGGCGTATATTATTTTGCTCGACAACAATATATATCTGGAAGTCGCCGAGGACAATCAATGGATACTGCGCAAATTGTCGTACCGCGAATGGAGGCTTACGCTGGAAAGTCTTCGGGTGCCTGGCGTACGATAGAATTCCAGACCTACAACATTTTAATATAGGTTGTGTTGCGTGTTTAGATTTGTGATATTGTGTGTAAGAACGTGTAA
>CM064568.1:53352443-53369943 GCA_032716605.1 Paralithodes platypus | reverse complement strand
ACATGAGGGCCATCTCGTTAGACAACTTCAAGAGAGCCCTAGATGTCTAACTGCAAAAAGTGCCAGACGAGCCCATACTCGCAAGGGAGCGAGCTGTCGCTTCAAACAGTCTACTGCACCAAATCACCACCCATAACGAGGGGCGTCGCGCTCCTTGGTGCCGCTAGAGGAGCGGCGAACACATCCAAAGGTATCCAAAGGTAAGGTATCAAGGTATATACGGTACAGTAGACTACCGGTACCGGTACTGTATATCTTGACTAGTATGACACACAACGACAAACACCCAATCTCCTAGGTTCTCTTTCTCTCTCACGTACACACACACACACACTCATTATTTTTCCGTGTACTGAGCGAATCTATAGCCAAGGGTTAATGAGATTATTAACCTATTCAGTAGCGCACCTGGTTGGCCCTTATTTTCAGTGTTCGGGTGCGTTGGCGTATTACGGTAACTAGGGTGATTACCGGGTCAAATTGTATAAGATTACAGTGCGTAAAGGCTTTAATGTTTGGTGTCCTATAGTCATGGACACTGATTAGTATACCGTTTCATCCAGTTGAATCTTTTAACCTTTAAAGTTCTGGAGCATCTTTGATAGAGTAACACATTGCATTGTCCCATTTGTGTTCAATGCAAAATCAAATAGGTGTTTAGGAGTGCTCACGACTGTACGTACATAGTTCAGTCAGTCATGTAAATGTTGGACCTATTGTGTTATTCTTTATTTAACCATTATAACTGATTTATTTAGGACATTTGCTTCACACAAAATTATATCATTGACGTTCTTTATTCAGTCGGGTTCATTGTTTGTATATAATTGTTAACATAGGCCTACGGTACAGTATAGTTTAATAATTATTGTATAGGCCTATATAATTACATATACATGCATACGGTAATGAAAAATAAATGGAGTCAACGAACTTGTATGAGTGACTGTACCGTACCTGAGGGTGTGTGTGTGTGTGTGTGTGTGTGTGTGTGTGTGTGTGTGTAAACAGCCTTCAATGTTGCCGCGTACCCAAGCTGACATGCGGAAGTGAGCGTGTTTGCCGGTCTTTATGATGGATATTATGCCTTTGGCTACAGTCGTGTTCATGGATGCCCTAGGGCCTATATAATGACGAAGTGTTATGGTAAGCTGAAGCACAGGCAAATAGGCTGAAGCGAAGTATTGGATTTCGCTATTAATTATTCACTGCCTCATTATTATCATAAAAAGGTGCTAATACACTAATCCTGACCCAATATCAACCCTCGAATAGCATAAATTAAATTCTAAAATGTTGATATTTGGTATTTGGGATACAGTAACTTCGAAAACTTTAGGCTACGAGTTATGTCCCAAAGAGTGTACTTATGTAGGCTATGTGGTAACTTAGGTACTGTTCAGTCGTGGACAGACATATCTAAACAATTGATGAAGGTGTACTTTAATGTGATTACGATAGCCAACATTGATGTGATATTACTTGCTATCGGACACCGTATCGTATTCATAAATGTAAAGCATTGCATACCGGTACCGTAAACACAATTTGGTGTGTAAGAGCCCGTACCGTATCTGTCGACGGGTGCAACCTACTGTACATTCGGATTTAAAAGTTAGTTGGCAACCTTAATGAGAACTCGTGTTAATTTCAGAGAGAACCATATGAATTCGACACTCCTGCGAACGAAATACCGTACAGTAGGAACGGGTACGGTAGTTAAAGCAATTCGAGATAACTGAATTCTGTCGTGATTTGCAGAAGTACCGGGTATGTTTTTTTATCTTATACCGGTACTTACATTATGTTTTCAGTAATGTTGTAGGTGTAGGCTTACTCTAGGCTATATGTTAATCATGTGGTAATATAAACTTTATCGTGGTGAAAACCTTTGCAAATATAGACGAATTACCGGTAAATATATATTATATGTACCGTACTGTTAGTTTGTTATTATTATTATTATTTATGTATTTATTTATTTTTTTGAAACTGAGAATGCTGGTCAATGCAATCTCTAACCATTCCAAGGTAAGAGGACGCTGTTTTGTTATTTCATACTGGCTCTCACTAGCCGATTATATTCAACGCAATGAAGACACTCTAGGGATTAAATGGAATACACATTTTAACATTAAGCATACAACTCACAAATCATTACTAACTCCTGTAAAATCGGGTAATGTTAGCCAGAACCAAATTAATAAGAAAGGTGTCCTAATACGGAAGGGGTCAAACAACGCTCATTCCCGTAACATATTGGTACCGTACGGTACGGTCTATTCGCTGTAAGTAGGCGAAAAATCATGACCTAACCTCTGTAACTCAAAAACGACTAGAATAATCGAGCTAATATGTCTACCATTTGGGAAAAGTCAGTCAAGGAATAGATGTGAAAATTTACAGCCAATTGCTCTAGCCCTTTTTGAGTTACAGAGGATATAGGTCATGATTTATCGCCTACTTACAGCGAATAAACTATATATAGGCTATCGGTTTTGGGAACACAACACACTACCTCGGACCTCCTGCCTGTTTAATAATATGACCTTTAGTTTGGGTCTTTTGCAACTATACCTTAGAGAATTGTAAGCATTTTATATCCCCCCCCCCTCCCCCTCTCTATTTCTCTCTCTCTCTCTCTCTCTCTCTCTCTCTCTCTCTCTCTCTCTCTCTGTCATAGTAAAGACATAGTTGTACCACTATATAAAAGTATTGTGAGGCCACATCTGGAGTATGCTGTGCAATTTTGGTCTCCCTACTTAAAAAAAGACAGAGAAACTAGAATCCGTTCAGCGTAGAGCAACAAAGTTAATCCCTTCCCTTAGAAATAAGCCATACAATGAGAGATTAAGAGAACTCGACCTGTTTTCGCTTAAGAAACGGAGAATAAGGGGACAGCTGATAGAGTGTTTTAAGATACTAAAAGGCTTTAGTAACGTAAATTCTAATAATCTATTTAAGATAGCCAAAGAAGGTTCCACAAGAGGAAACAAATTAAAACTAACAGGCAGGAAAGCGAACCTAGACATAACTAAAAATTTCTTCACCCACAGTATTATTAATGAGTGGAATAAGCTCCCTAATGAAGTTATTGACAGTGACTCGATATACACATTTAAAAAAAGATTAGACACATATCACAGAAAAGTTGGTCTGCAGTAGAAGCTGATCACTGATAAGAGAACCTGGCGGAAATGAAAACGTTTTCAGTTGGAAAAAAAAATAAAAAAATAAAAAAAAATAAAAAAAAAAGTGAAGGTGTGCATGCCTTTTCCTTTCCATTTCTAACTATACTATAAATTCCTTCAGGCGATTTCCAAGCCCTGCAAGGTTATTCACTTCTAACTATTTTCATGTACGGCATATTGCCGGAGGGAGCCTTCATCTTTGCTATCCTTTCCTTCCACTTTCTCTTAGGGTTGCTATCTCTATTAGGATTAAGTCCTGGTCACCTCGTAGGGATCGTAAGATCTGTGTGGCCAGTGTATCTATGTAAATCTATGTAAATCTCTCTCTCTCTCAGTCCCCCGTTTCCGTAAATGTTTGTCCTTTTTCCTGCATTTTTATTTTACCCCAAGTAATTAATCAAGGCTCATGCGTTATATATTTATTTTTTAAATTATTGTAGTTGCATTTTTCATTCAAGTTTTAAGCCTCTAGCCTCTTTTTATCTATTTGGTATTTTATTATAACTTTCATTATCTATCTACTGCAGGGTATGAAGACTATCTATTTAAATTTTATCGATCTCCATATACCGGTACCTGTAGTCTTTGTATCCTTTTTCTCCTAGCAATACTTACCGTACTTACATAGTATAGGCCTATGCTTCCTTTTAACTTGTTTTATCAGATTTCGTTATATATACCTCCCCTACACACACACACACACACAGTCTCTCTCTCTCTCTCTCTCTCTCTCTCTCATCTATTACTCCATGTGTACTCTTATCTCTGGCCTTCAATATTTTCTCGTATTTTTCACTCATGTTCGCTCATCATTATTGCCTTTCGAAAGCGAGAGAGAATCGGGAAGCGAACGAAGCTTACCGCAATATTTCGTTCACTTGAATTTCACATTTTAACTAAACTTTTAATTGGAGTGTCGATAGCTATGCATATTACCCTTATTATTTCCACCTCGTTGGTTGAGTTGAGCATCTGGACGAAGTTATCTGAAAACATGAAAATAAAAGTAAAATTCAATTGGGCCAGTCAAATCTGTTGGCTGGTATTCGGAGTAAATTTCTGTAATGCTAATGACGTCTCCCGTTGGGCTGTGCTTGCTATTACATTGGTGTTTGTATGTTAATGTTATTGGTTGGGAACTTGGGATGTAGGAGCGTGAGTGGGTGTAGGTAGGAGAGTGTGGGTGTATGTGTGTATTTAGTGTGTGGTTGTGTGTATGTAGGAGTGTGGGTGGTTCTGTGTGTGTATGTGTATGTAGGGAGTGTGGGTGGCTGGGTGTGTGTATGTATGGAGTGTGGGAGAGTGTATGTAGTGTGGGAGGCTGGGAGTGTGTATGTATAGAGTGTAGGTGGCTGGGTGTGTGTATGTAGGGAGTGGATGACTGTATGTATAGGTGGTTACAAGTTTGTATGTGTGTTTTGGGAAGTAACGGTACCGGTACTATGAGTGGCTGTCGAATGTGTGTGGGTCAGTGTTGTATGTAGGTGTCAAAGAAATGCATTTTTATTTTCAACTAAATTGTAATATTCATTATCTGTAATAGGCTAGCCAGACAACATCGAACTGAGATGATTTGGGTTTTGGCGATTCTATTTAGTTATCTCCGTTTGACTAATATTTACGTTGCGATTATTGTTATTGTTTTTATATATTTTTGTTGTTGCTGTGTTTACATGCATTTCGGTCGTGTTGTCGAGTTTCTTCAAATTAATTGCGTGGGCATGATAGTATAATAGCTACGGTATCTCATTCTACCCAAGATATTACGGTACAGTAGCCTATTTTGTTTGGATTGAACACTTCAAGTTACCGGTACGGTACCTTACTAAGCTTATTATGAAATGGGCTTATTAGTCACAATGGAATGCAAAGGGCTAGGCTAATAGTATTCACAATTTAATACAAAAATACGTAATATCACGCAAGGGGTGATCAGATTCTTCTTAATCTGAATAATATAATAGGCTTGGAGGCATCAAGATCAAAACACTAAAATCATCCTCAGAAAAAAGAAAAAGAAAACTACCGATATTCCATATTTATGCATCGCAATTCATCTAATCTGCTGCTGCTCCGTAATGTAATACGAATGAAGAAATTGGATATTAGGTTACGCCTCTCTCTCTCTCTCTCTCTCTCTCTCTCTCTCTCTCTCTCTCTCTCTCTCTCTCTCTCTCTCTCTCTCTCTCTCTCTCTCTCTCTCTCTCTCTCTCTCCTGGAATATTATACAATGTTAGTGAACAATTCCTAAACTGAAATATAAAATAACCCTATTTGGTCCGAAGGCACCTCTTTGGATCTCCCCGATTTCGCTCCATTAGTTTGGTGATAATGAGACGCTTCACCCCATTCATGTGTCGACTTTTTTTTCTGGGTGAGCAATAGCGAGCCTGTAACTTTTAAAAAATCGGCCATCGGCCGTGACATTATTCTGTCGAAAAGTGTATAATAGCTTGAAAACAGTCTGGGTGGGCGTTAATTACTTTGAAGGAAGTTTGGGGAGGCATTTTTGTTAGCCTAGGGGACAAGCTAAAATACATTGCTCGAATATGGCAAAAACAAGCATAGCATTATCCTCGAATATGGCAAAAAAACAAAAACAAAAACAAACATAATCCTCGATGATTAAACAAAATGTCACAATAACCCACAATACATCAGCTCAGATAGTGTTAATATGAAGTACTAATTGGCCCACCTTGTTAAAATTGGCTACCCTACTGCAGGTTAGCTCAATAATCCTGTACATTTTTCGGGTATGTGGATATTTCAATCAAAGCTGACATTTTCCAGGGTATATTCGAGGGATTGCCTGAATTTTGTGCAAGTCATATTATCTGATTGATTCTGTGAGCGAGATTAATAATTTGCTGGCTGCTCGTATGATTGTAGTTGTTGGGTATTGAAATGAGCTATCTCTCTCTCTCACTCTCTCATTATACATTGACTAATCGTACAGTTGTAATTGTTGGGTATTGGAATGTGCTCTCTCTCTCTCTCTCTCTTAAGGGGAGGTATTTAGTTTGTTCCCTAGACCTCCATCAAGCTTAAAATTACACCCCCTTGAGTCCCTTTCAAGATAAATTTGTACATTTTTCGGTAGAAAAATGTCCCGGCCGAAGGCCGGTTCCTCTTAAATTACAAGCTTGCTATCGCTCGTCTGGATAAAATTGACACCTGAATTGCACGAAAGGTCTTAATATGGGGTGAAAGTTCTTAAAATCGCTAAACTAATGGGGCAAACGTTTTATAATATCAAAAGCAATGAGGCTAAACATGAGGGAGAAAGGGGTCAAGAAAAAAATCACTCTAGTGAAAATCTCCCCTTAACTCGTGTACTGTAGCTGCCATGCCGTATGTTTTTAACCAATTAATATACCGTACCCAATGATCTTATATACCGGTACCCTTTATTTTTTGTTCAGAGTACGGTACCGGTACATATCCATATCTGCCAATTTAAAGGTATTATAGTAATATACCGTACCCTTTTATGACAATGCTAGAAATATAAATCATCAATATACCGTGCTCAGCGATTGTAGGCCTACAATATATATATTTTTTTGTTTTTATATACCGGTACCCATTGTAGGCTATACCATTATTTTGTTTACAGTATACCCTACCTGTAAACGGTTCTGATTATGTGATTCTGAAAAATTGACGATACATAGCTACATGTTTTGTGAATATAGGCCTCCAGTTATTTGCTAAAATTGTGCGAATATGATTGCAATGACGTTCCAATTAAACATAGGCCTACCTGTGGCATTATTTACGGGACTTTGATTGTATGCGTCGGCTCACTAATGGTGGGGTGGGGAGCCGGTGGGATAAAAATGTGGGTGTGAAATTTATGCAGTTTTCTCTAATTAATAGTAGGGTGGTGTGTGTGTGTGTGTGAGAGAGAGAGAGAGAGAGAGAGAGAGAGAGAGAGAGAGAGAGAGAGAGAGAGAGAGCGAGCGAGAGAGGGGAGTTATAATACGACTGTGACTACCATAGATATACCGGTAAATTAAATAATGAAATTAAAAAAGGAAATTTACATACCGGTACGGCAGATATATTGACATCCCAGAGAGAGAGAGGGGCCAAGACATGATGGTAATAGAGATAGCAAAACTCCAAGTAAAAATAACCTTAACCCTTGCTGTACCGACGACGTATTTCGAAATGAAATTCTAGCTATATGTAGACGATTTAGTGCAGCTTAAGAAGGATCTGTGGTAGTAACAAGGATTAAAGTTCGATGCCTGTTAATATCTGGATAAAATCGTATAAGCCTACCGGTATTACTAGCCAGCATAAAATTAAAAGGATGGCACTGGTAGGCTACTGAACGGGTTAAGGGGGGGATAGGCCGTCTTTCTGGACCACTTTTTCCGTCATGTTTAGCCCCATTAGTTTTTAGATGTTAAGATGTTTGCCCCATTATATAGTCGATTTTAAGACCTTTCGCCCCATTTCTTCGTCAATATTTAGACCTTTCGTGCTATTTAGGTGTCGAATTTTTCCCTGGCGAACGATAGTGAGCCTGTAATGTTGGAAGAAGCGGCCTTCGGCCGGGACATTTTTCTACCGAAAAATGTACAAATTAATCTAGAAAGGGGATCTAATGGATTTTTTTTTTTTTTTTTAATTTGATGGAGGTCTAGGGAGGAAACTAGAAAAAATAATGAATACATGCTAAAATCGCCCAAAAAGTGAACCATCTCCCCTTAAGAGAAATCTAGACAAAATAAAAACCGTAAACATAATGGTTTTATTTATCTCGCTTTGATTACCGTACCGTACGTGTCCCTGGGTCCCTAATGGTGGGGTGGAGCTGTCGGGATAAAAGGTGGGTGGGAAGATTTATGCAGTTTTATCTTATTGGAGAGAGAGAGAGAGGTGACCAAGGGATGAGAACGGATATATATATATATATATATATATATATATATATATATATATATATATATATATATATATATATATATATATATATATATATATATATACTGTATGTATATATATATATATATGAAATACACCTGTATTATAGATAGGTTATGCATTAAATATTACGGGTTTTGGAAGAAAACAAGTTAGATTTATGTATATCGCCTACCCTTTTGTTCCGTATTTTAAAACTTCAATGAATATGAGAAGGAATAGAGGAAAATGTACATCAATTTGCATTGTTTTCGCCATTTTATCTCTTCTGAAGACATATGGTACCGGTACTAAGAACTGCAACCACAATTTTAACTTTGCATATAGAATACAAAATACTTTAGAAGAAAGGAATTAGTTTTCGTTTGACACCCTGTACCCTAATCATGCAGATATATAGCAACACTCCAAATAAAAGACAACTATAGAAGAACTTATAGAATAACTTGATCACTAAATGTTGGTGTTTTTATTTATCTCACCTTGATTACCGTATTTGTCTTTGGGTCCCTAATGGTTGGGTGGAGCGGTAGGGATAAAATGTGGCTGGGAAATTTATGCAGTTTTCTCTAATTAATAGTGGAGAGAGAGAGAGAGGTAGGTGGGGGGGGGGGGGGGGGTTATATGAGAGACCCACTGAAATGAAATACCGGTAAACTTGTACAGTAGGTACCAGTATAATTAAATCTTGGTAATTGTCGAGTTTAGAGAGAGAGAATTAAAGATACCGGTTAGAGATGAACTGATTGAGATAAATTGAATCTTAAAAGTGTTGAGTTTCTAGCTCCCGAGAAGGACTTGACTTGATAACATTTATTTACCGCCCCGCAGAGGGGATACGGGAAGACAATAATGCATTTCGATGTAATCATTCAGTTACAATTGAGAACAAAATGTGTTGTCTTCACCATGTTTAGCCTACCTTATTTTGCGTTTACCTTGCTTTTTTCTGTCATCTTTCAATGGCCTCGGCGAGATACTATTCTAAGATAAACCTCATTCACAGGAAAGAGTGAAAATAACTTGCACTTGTGTTAGAGAGTGAGTGAGTGAGACTGAGACTTTGTCCCGATATTTGATTAGTTTATTTAGCTCCCAAATAGTACACTGACAAATACACAGTACAAACAAGTGCACAGACAAATAGGTCCAGGTTGGCTATTAGGCCATTTGATTAAAGG
Source organism: Paralithodes platypus (assembly GCA_032716605.1). NCBI lineage: Eukaryota > Metazoa > Arthropoda > Malacostraca > Decapoda > Lithodidae > Paralithodes > Paralithodes platypus. Next base: position 53,360,633 of record CM064568.1, on the reverse strand, counting down.
TAGGCCTATATTGGATGACACATAATGGGATACAACATCAAATTATAGAAATGTCGTTCGCAGAGAGAGAGAGAGAGAACACACATATACACGCACACCACATCAATAGTCTCTTATGGGGGTAGTGCTTGGTTTTTGGTCTACGGTATGTACAGTATTTATGCATTAATTTATTTTTGAGTTTCCTCGCTAGACCTCCACCAAGCTTAAAAAAAAACCACCCTCTAGACCCCCCTTCAAGATAAATGTGTACATTTTTCTCGGTAGAAAAATGCCCCGGCCTAAGGCCGCTTCCTTTTAAAATTACAGGTTCGCTATTGCTCGCCAGGAACAAATCGACATTTAAATAGCACGAAAGGTCCTAATATTGGCAAATAAATTAGGTGGAAGGTTTTAGAATTGCCAAATTAGGCTAATAGAGCGAACGTCGTATAATCTTAAAACAAATGGTGCTAAACATGAGGGACAAGGGGGTCTAGAAAAGTGACATATCTCCTCTTAAAATAAACAGCCAGCCAGTTGCAACAATTGCCACGATCAACATTTTGTTATGTTAATAGTTCACATCTATTACCTCACAACCAATCAGTTAGTGAGAGAGAGAGAGAGAGAGAGAGAGAGAGAGAGAGAGATAGAGATAGAGATATGCACACACGCCACATCAATATATCTTAATATAAACAGCCAGCCGCTTGCAACCATTGCCACGATCAACCTTTTGTTCCGGAAATAGTTCTCATTCACTGCCGAACAACCTAACCAACCTATCAGAGAGAGAGAGAGAGTGAGAGAGAGAGAGAGAGAATGTGTGTGTGTGTGTGTGTGAGAGAGAGAGAGAGAGAGAGAGAGAGAGAGAGAGAAAGAGAAAGAGAAAGAGAAAGAGAGAACACATATACACACATGCCATATACCGGTACATATTTTCTTAATATAAACAACCAGCCACTTGCAATCATTGCGACGATCAACCTTTTGTTCTGGTAATAGTTCACACCCACTACCTCACAACCTATACCAACCTACCTGCAAGTGTGTGTGTGAGAGAGAGAGAGAGAGAGAGAGCGCGCGCACATACGGTACACCCCCCCCCCCCACCACATCAATATTCTCTTAATATCAACGGCCAAGCGCTTACAACCATTGCAACGATCAACCTTTTGTTCTGTTAATAGCTCACATCCCCTCACAACCTACCCACCTATCAGTTAGTGTATGTACAGCAGGAGCCAATAGTTCAAAGACCCCATCGATGATTTGAAGAGGAAACTGGTTATTGTGAAAGTCATCAGTTGTTCCTATATAGTACAAAGGAGTACAAAAGTCACTCCATTTGTTTTCGCTCGTAAGCTTGTCAGGTAAGTGTGTTTCAGTTATTTACGCGATTTACCATCAAATGAATTTTCGGGAAGGCATTTCTAGGAATCAAGAAGAAAAGACTATCTCAATAGTCAAGCCCACAATCTAGTACATGTCCGCAATTTTCTGTCCGATTCGTTTGATTAATGGCTAGATATGGGCTATAGCGGACACTCCAATAATGTTGCCAGAGCCCATCGACATCATTAAAAATCCTTACTGTTTCTACCGGGATCTGTTGATCTTGGATAACGCCATTGAGCAAATTTAATCGATTGCATGAAGACAACAAGTACCGTATGTGTCACATTATATGCCACTAATCACGTGACTCAAGCACATGATCCACCTATTCGACTAACCCTGTGATTCCTACATATTTTTGAAAAGGCAAGAATTAATCGTGAAATAATAGCTACAATAAGAATTAAAAGAAAAGGTTAAAAGCCGTACCGGTATTTAAACTTGTGGTTCCGTACAGTAATATAAACAGCCTGCAACCATTGCCATAATCAAGCTTTTGTTCCGCTAATAGTTCACATCCACTACCTCACAACCTACCGTACCCTGCTGCCAGTTAGGGGGGGGGGGAGAAATATAACAATGGAAATATTAGGAAAATGCGTACCGTAGGCTATACAATAATGTAAGTGAAAGGAAAGACAAAGGAAGACTATCTGGAAAATATGAGAGAGAGGGAGAGAGGGAGGTAGGTAGCATCAACAAACTAAGTCGGTATATTATTTTTGACTCGTGCTCCCCGTTAGTTACTGTGTGTGCTAATGGAAATGAAAGGCTGCCGCATTGGTTTAGGTGGTGGGAATGTGGTTTGGAAAATATGATGAGCTATATATTCCTGTTTTGCATAGGTAGCTATGTACAATATATATAATGTAAACAGATGAAGCTCATAAACGAATTGTGCTGTAGCCTACTGTATATTACTGGGTTATTTACTGGTACCGGTATTTTTGTCATTGTGGATAGGTTTATATGTCTACAAATCATATACCGGTACATTCATATTATCACCAAGTTACCAATCCACCAATTAACTTATAAATAAACCTAATTAATGAATACTTGTGATACTCCACAAGGATTCGAACCTAGGATACTCACCGAAATTCAGGGCACTAACCATTACGCTATCAAGTATCAAGACAGTTAAGTAAGAGGACAATAGCTCATTGACGGCTTGCGCTGTAGGCCTATAATACCATTTTAACTACGGGTACCATAGCCTTTCTGTCTACATCAGTTTATATATATTGATGAAACTTACCGAATACCGTACCTTATATATAAACTACCTGGCAGGGTGTAAAAGGAGACACTATTTTAGACTAGTCCTAAATCAGAGTACCGGTAGGCCTACCTAATTTTTAGTCATTCTTATTAAATTTGCAAAGTAAAAATATGTTAATTTTCCTTTTTGTTTGCTCATATTAACTCCAGTCTTGAAACCACATACCGGTAGCCCTGATTTGACACCATGCTACCTGGTATAGTGTCTTGTTCTACCCTCGATAGGTGATTACCTTTAGGTTAAGAATACGTTTGACCCCCATATCCTACAGAATTTTCCATTATGGTAGCTATTATAATATCAATGTGAAATGTAGATTGTTCAATATGTGTGTTTGTGTGTGAGTGAGTTATCTTACGATCTGTACAAGTGTGCGAGTCGTGCACAAGCCGTCTGAATCATGTCACTGGTTAACCCTTTTAGTATAAAGTGTCGGTACCAATGATTAGCTTATTTGGTTTTATCGGACTGACACTCTCACACACACTCTTACTCCCTCACACTCATTCTCTCTCACACTCACACTCTCACTCTCTCTCACACACACACACACACACACACACACACACACACACACACACACACACACACACACACACACACACACACACACAAAGCTTTTGTTCCCCGTAATAGTTGACTTCCAGGCTCTCCCATGTCCCCCTCCAATGTACTGTACTGACTGCTGCACCAACAACAGCAAAAACAACAACAACACCTGTTTTGGTAAAGGGAATATGCTTTGAGGTTCAGGTTGGACATTCTAAAATTGTTAGTGCAAATTAGATTATGTAGCTTTTATTACTGTTGTGGAGAAGATAATATGCTACGGTATGGTACCTCTTCTCATATTGTTTGTATTGTTGTCTGTGTCTTTAATGAGTTCAGCGCAATAGTAAGTCTCTCTCTCTCTCTCTCTCTCTCTCCATATATATATATATATATATATATTATATATACTGTAGGCATATTATATGCCTTCTTTGTAAACATTTAACACTTTAATACAACAAAAAATAATCCTATTTTAAGTGTTTCAATAGTTAAAGTGTTGTAATTAGAAGTAATATACCGAGTAAGACTACTTATGTAGGCTACCGTACCGGTAGGCTATACCATTTTTTATAATAACCCGTATAATCTTAAAGTGTCAGTGTACTGTATACCGGGTGTAACTTTAGGTACATTTCTAGAAATTATGATTTTTTTTTAAATATTTATCCTGTTAATCTACCGTTGTTTTCTTCTTTTTTAAGCTATTGGCTGCGCTCTTCTTTTTTTGTATAGACCTAGCTATCCTATCTATCTATCTTACAACAGGCATACACAACATAAACCGGTATATAAACAAACAAACGGAGGCCTGACCTTTACATGTATACACACAGCTCCAATCTAGATATACGAAATCGATACAATTGATGACCAGAGTCAAATGTCAAGTTCACCATGCTTTACTTTAAACGTACCCACGACTATTAGCATAACACTTTATTGGGTACACATTTGTCATTGTCTTACCGGTATTTTATTTTATTTTATTGTATTTCCTGAACTTAATCACAAATATTACCTTAACACTTTACAGGTTCACGTTTTTCATTGTATGTTTACTGTGCAGTGTATTTTCTAACTTACTGTGCTACCTGTCTATGTATTCGTGGGCTATTTACTGGGATCATATTTTTAATGTTTTTCGTAACGGTACCGTATACCTAAGAGTTATGTACGATATGCTATATTGTTATTATAGCTTGTTAGTGTTATTAACTAACCACTAATTTTGCAAACACGCACACCCATAATTATGATCTCTCTCTCTCTCTCTCACACACACACACACACACACACACACACACACACACACACACACACACACACACACACACACACACAAACAGCAGCCTACTTGAACTTTGATGATTCATATACCATCTTCCTTTACAGCCCTGACCTTCTCGTGTGTGTGTGTGTGTGTGAAAGAGAGAGAGAGAGAGAGAGAGGGAGCAAGATAAGTTTGAAAGATAAAACTGACTTTATAATTGAATCAAAAGTTCTGAGTTTGTAGCTAGTTTATTGAGAGAGAAAGGGGAGAGAAGGAATGTGTGAGAAAGAGAGGAATATAAGGAAATAATTCGATAGAGAGAGAGAGTGAGTGTCAGAGGGTGAGGGTTATAATGTAAATGTCGCGTCAATTTGCCATTAAGGAAAGTTGTGGTGTTTTTTAGACTTGGTATTGTGGTATAATTTTTATGACTGTCAGTCCGGCAGTTTTAATAGTGTCCAACGTAAGTGGTTAATGTAGGGCAATTATCTCTCGCTCTCTCTCTCTCTAATGATAATAATAATAATAATACGGTAATAATTATATATAGACCTATTGGAGAGAGTGAGAGTGGCTGTCACCTTCCAGCCTCTGCAACGGTACCTCCTAACCTTCAACACTCTCTACTTCATGCTTACACAGACTCCAATGTCTCTCATGAGTCACTGGAATACAGTTTAAACCCTTCTGTACCGGCGACGTCCTTTTAATTTTATTCTGGCTACTGTGAGGCGATTTTATTCAGTTTCAAAATGGCCTCTAGCAATTAACAGGCTTCGAACTATCTCGCTTAACCCTTTTTGCAACCACAGGTCCTTCTTAAGCTGTACAAAATCCTCTAAATATGGCTAGAATAATATGAAAAAGAAGTCGCCGGTACAGAATGGGTTAACCTAGGCTACTGATGATTTATCCATGGGCTGATGTTAGATGAACAATTTTAACCATTTTACTCCCTACGATTAAGGTGTCAAATCTGGTTTAAGGGGAGCTTTTTTAGTTTCCTCCCTAGACCTCCATCAAGCTTAAAAAATACCCCCAAGACCCGCCTTCGAGATGAATGTTTAAATTTTTCGGTAGAAAACTGCCTGCCGATTCCTTCTAGATTGCAGGTTCGAAGTCGTTCCCCAGGGAAAATTCGACACCTAAATTACACGAAATGTTATATCATTGACAAAGACATGGGGGGCGAAAGGTCTTAAAATCGCTAAACTAATTGGGCGAACATCTCAAAATATAAGTATTGGGGCTAAGCATGAGGGAATAGAGGGTCAAGGAAAAAAATCCTTAAGTGAATATCTCCCCTTAAGGCTGACATGAATATGATAATTAATGCTGGAAAATTCTCATGAAATTAAATTGATTTGGCTATTTTATCACTTCAAAGACCTAATACGAACTTTAACTTTGAGAGAGAGAGAGAGAGAGAGAGAGAGAGAGAGAGAGAAGGGGGGGGGGGGTCTTGTCATACCCTTGCAACTGTTCCTCCTGACCTTCAACACTCTCCCTCATGTTTAGCCAGGTTCCGACACTTCTCATGAATCACTGGTATACCGTTTTGACTAGCCTAGGTGCTGATGTCAATTGACCGATAACCCTTTTCGTACCTGTAGTAGTGTATTTTGATATATGGTAGTCAAATACCCTTCAAAGAAAGACGCTCTTCTCGGGTAGATTGCGTCATCCATCTTTGAGTACCGGTAGGCCTAGTGATTAGTTGATTATTTCAACGCATCGCCACGGAAAAAGGAAGAAAGCCATAGAGGAGTTTTTGTTGTCCTTTTGAAGTAGGCCTATAGGTTATGTACGGTACCTTGCTATATCATGCACTATTATGATTTTCATATCCATTTAATTTAGAGGAAAACATGGGCTGAAATCTCAAAACATATACACATTCTTGACACTGGGGGAATGTTTATGTTTTCTCAATTTTAAGCTATTTTCCGTCACTCTAAAGGATATGGATTAGGAAAACGCCAAGTAGTGTACGATGAAGCATGGAATCAATACCGGTACCTTAAAGGCACAACATAAGTAATAATTACCGGTATTTACAAAATATTTGTCGACTTTTTCCGTGATGATGAGTCGATTATTATTATATTTTGCTTTAACCAACCCATTGTCACGGGAATATGAAGAAAGTATTTTGGAATCTTATTTGAAATATTGATACCATGCTCCAACACAAAAAGGTTAAGGTGAGGTTTTTAGTTTGTTCCATAGACCTCCATCAAGCGTAAAATTACACCCCCTTGACCCCCTTTCAAGATTTATTTGTACATTTTTCGGTAGAAAAATGGCCCGGCCGAAGGCCGGTTGCTCTTAAATTACAGGCTTGCTCGACCCATCTCCCTTTAAACAAGCCAAAGTGGTTCTCGTTATATTGGCAATAAATAAACTCCGCCAAGCCGTTGTAATTGGGGCTTTGATGATTATACATTTTTATTTTCCCATTATTAATCACCATTTGTGCATTTTCCTTGGTCGCGGCCTAGTCTGCTTACCAGGGCATTGTAATGATTCCTAACTGAACTTGGCGAAATTCGTTATGTATCCTACCGTACGTCCTTCTTAACGGATTATCTCTCTCTCTCTCTCTCTCTCTCTCTCTCTCTCTCTCTCTATACTATATCTCTATATCTCACGCTCTATCTCTCTAACTCTAGCTCTCTCTATCTCTCCTATCTCTCTCTCCTCTCTCTCTCTCCTCTCTCTCTCTCTCTCTCGTGAGTCTTCTCTCGCTTCTCACCCTTCCCACTTCTTCCTCTGCCTCCCCCCCCAAGGTTGTATCGTTACCGCCTGCAGGCCACTTATATGTGCTATCGTATTATATTGGAAGATGAGTCAGTTTAGGCCTCCTTTACCACAGGTATATTAAGATTGCGCAGCCGGAACCCCCCCTCCCCCACCTCTCTCTCTTTTTCTCTCTCTCGCTCTTTCTCCCTCTCTCTCTCGCTCTTTCTCCCTCTTTCTCTCTCTCTTTCTCTCGCTCTCTCTCTCTCTCGCTCTCTCTCTCTCTCGCTCTCTCTCTCTCTCGCTCTCTCTCTTTCTCGCTCTCTCTCTTTCTCGCTCTCTCTCTTTCTCGCTCTCTCTCTTTCTCGCTCTCTCTCTCTCTCGCTCTCTCTCTTTCTCTCTCTCTCTCTCTCTCTCTCTCTCTCTCTCTCTCTCTCTCTCTCTCTCTCTCCGCACCTGGTATATATTTGGTTCATATATTACCAATTACAAGATGCGGTACTGGAGGTCGGCAAAATAGACACATCGACTTTCTCTAATGACTTTTCGACCTGATTGTGAAATGTCAGGGTGTGTGAGAGAGTGAGTTTGGGTGTGTGTGTCTGTGTGACCTTGCTGTCTGGAACAAGTCCGAACCCTGCTCATGGCTTTTAGAGATTTTGAGATGGAATCTCAGTTGTTTGATGCCTAGCCTCTTTTGTGACAGAACAACAGTGAAATAGTCAAACATGTTGTAATTAGCTATATTCCAACAACCATCAAACACAGAAGAAGAAGAACAGGCTTATTTTGGCAATCGTAATATTTTGCATTTATTATTTCATAAACATGTAATTTTACAGGAATGCTTAAACTATGGTAGCCTAAGTAGTACAAATCTATTATTGCAATAAATACACGTATATTAAGAATGCTCATACGGTACATTAAACTATGGTACGTAGTACAAATCTATTATTAT
>CM064568.1:53322842-53352343 GCA_032716605.1 Paralithodes platypus | reverse complement strand
TATGCAAACATCACACAACAGTCCAGATGCTAATAAGGGATGCCATAAACATTATTTGCCAACATCCGCATGACGGTGCTAACTCTCCTGTTTACGGTGAGAGAGAGAGAGAGAGAGAGAGAGAGAGAGAGAGAGAGAGAGAGAGAGATTTACATAGATACACTGGCCACACAGACCTTACGATCCAAACGAGGTGGTCAGGACTTAATTCTGGTAGAGATGGCAGATCCGATAGAAAAGGAAAGAAGAAGAAGAAGAAGAAGAAGAAGAAGAAGAAGAAGAAGAAAAAGAAGAAGAAGAAGAAGAAGAAGGAGAGAGAGAGAGAGAGAGAGAGAGAGAGAGAGAGAGAGGTGGTGACTACAATAATGTAAACAATACGCCATCAGCAAGCTACAAAGTGTTTATTATGGGATTCATATTTCATTATTATCGAAGGTTAGGGTTGATCTTGACATTATCGAGCATTATATTATCGTTTGTCCCTTACACTAATAGAGACGCTTATCTAGACCCCATTTCAAGAATAAAATAAGACCTCATTTAAATGTAAGATTATAATTTTTTTCAGTAGAAACATTTCCCGGTCTAAGGCCGCTTTCCCCTATTTTGCAGGCTTGCTGTCGTACGCTCAGAAAATACTGACACCTGAATTGGTTGAACCGTCTTATCGCTAGACTAAAATGGTTGAATCGTCTTTAAATCACCAAACTAATGAGATGACACAGGGGTGGACCAAAAAGATTAACCAGGGTTAGATAGGGTTAAGGGCGGTCACCGTTTTGTTTTATCTTTCTTTCATTTTCTCTCTTTCTCTGGCTTGTATCCATTCGGCCCCATTCAGCCAACTGTTTTAAGACGTTTATCCCCATCCAGGTGTCGATTTCTTCCTGGCGAGCAATAGCAAGCCAGCATTGTATGGAGAAATTCGGCTTCGCCGGAGACATTTTTCTATCGAAAAATGTACAAATTTAGCTTCCTGTCAAAACAAAAATAGATATATGCTGGCTCGCTACCACTCACCAGGGAAATATTGACATCTGGATGGGGGTAAACGTCTTAAAACAGTAGGCTGAATGGGGCCAAATGGATAAAAGCCAAATAGAGAGAGAGCGAAAGAGAAAAACAGCGAGGTAGGGTCCCTTAAACGTGGCTAGAATAATGTGTAAACAACCGGCCACCAGTTTGAAAGGGTTAATTTCCGTGACCTCTTCCCAGCTCTATATATAGCTATATTAATCATTACGACATTAACGAACTGTTTATACGTGATATGAATCATATGATTTTATATCATTATATATTATCATATCTAACATCATCATCTGCTATACACGTCATACTTTCAGTATATATTAGCATCATTATCTCAACACACACACAACATAACCTATCATTCTCTATGTTCTGATCAGTTGATTGTATAGGTAACCCAATACTTTACCTATTTAAGGGGAGATGGGCCGGTTTTCTGGACCACTTTTCCCCTCATGTTTAGCCCCATTAGTTTTCAGATGTTAAGATGTTTGCCTCATTAGCTAGTCGATTTTAAGACCTTTCGCTCCATTTCTTCGTCAATATTTAAACCTTTCGTGCTATTTAGGTGTCGATTTTTTCCCTGACGAACGATAGTGAGCCTGTAATGTTGGAAGAACCGGCCTTCGGCCGGGAAATTTTTCTACCGAACAATGTACAAATTAATCTAAAGGGGGATCTAATGGATGTTTTTTTTTTAATTTGATAGAGGTCTAGGGAGGAAACTTGAAAAATAATGAATACATGACCCAAGGGCTGTTATTACCTAGACATCTACATATCAAGGGTTGTATATATTTTATTTTACTTGATTTAATATCTAACCCAAAATCCAACAGGTACAGTCATGGGCATATAATATAAGGGTACACCAATTCCAATCTTTGAACATTTACAGCCAAGTTCTAAAGCATCTGGGTTTTCATAAAGCAATATACAGTATTGCTTTGCTTGCGTTCGACACGAATTCATGAGGGTATGTTGCCATTTATGTTCTTGACCAGACTTAAAATTAAAGCTATTCTATCTTACCTCGCCTTATAGCTATCACAGAATCTTATCTATCATCATTCCTTCGCCTGGTAAAGATGAACAGAGTACATACTGACAAAATATTAGTTATACAAAGGGTAATTAAAGTGGTCAATATTAAGTACCTGCTTAAAGGTAACTTGGTGGTAATAAACTCATCTTGCACAAGAATATAATGGTAAAATAATCACCATCAAATATAACTATTAATTGTATAGCCAACACCATTTCCATACCCTGGATTTATTACATTGCAGCTGTACCTTATGCTATACCAGCGCTCTCTCTCCCTTAGCCCACCTTCCAGCCAAACACTTACCTGGAAAGGAGAAGAAACATTGATTATATTTCATTCAACAGAAAATTTATTAGGTTGGTGTAATGAACATAAGAATATATACCGGTATATATATATATAATATATATATATATATATATATATAATCTATATATATATATATATATATATATATATATATACAGGGTATATAATATATATATATATATATAATATATATATATATATATCCAGTATATATATATATATATATATATATATATATTATCTATATATATATATCTTATATATATATATACTAGGAGGGGTACCCGGCGTTGCCCGGGTTTAAATTATACTACCATAATCACCATCATCAATCACTACTACCACAATCATCACAATACTACTACTACCATAATCACCGGCCTCGACCTCCCTGTGCCTCATTAAACGGCGACTTCGATTTCGGCCGCTAAATGACCTCCGATTTTGGATCTGACCTCATCCGTACCCCCATTTTGGGGAGCTGCGAACAACTTTCGTTCCATACACCTTTTCGATCGGAGGCCTCCTTCTGCCCCAAACGGCCATTGTTTCGCATTTTGTTTCGCTCCCGTATACTACATAAGTTCTGCCGAAAAATTTATTAAACAAAAGTGTCTCTGATTTCCACTAAACTCGCCTAAAACCATCTCCAAAGCCTGGGCTTTCCAACGGTGCCCCACACTCCCACCTGGCACCAAAACTGTGGGAGGAGTTTAGTAGCAAAGGTCGGGTAACTCGGGTAACTGACAAACAGACAAACATTGACCTTTATTTATTAAGATAAATACACTGTATATACTGCATATATATGGTATTTACATTATAAATTATCTTTTGGGATATCGTGTACACTTCAATCCCTTGTTTAGAACTATTACCGTTATTCAAGAGAAAGTACTGTACTACAATATTATTATAATCTACCAATTTGGAAATCTCACTCAACAGACTAAAATCAACAAATATCAATAGGCCAAGGCCAGATGCCAGTAAAATTCTGAAAGTTACAGTTTATTAAAAAAAAAAGCACTGAGAGAGAAACATAAAATGCCAAGGATTACAAGCAAAAGACCTTTAGTGAGAGGGCTAGAGATGAATTGATGTGAAACATAATATATTAAATGAGAGAGAGAGAGAGAGAGAGAGAGAGAGAGAGAGAGAGAGAGAGAGAGAGAGAGAGAGAGAGAGATTATACAGTGCATTATTAGTAAGCCAGTAAACATGCATAATAACAAATTATGTTCTCTTGTTTGTTGACGTCTTTACACCAGCTGCAAGATTAATTGTTTTATAGCAAGTGGGCGTACTCTCTCTTGTCCTCTCTCTCTCTCTCTCCTCTCTCTCTCTCTCTCTCTCTCTCTCTCTCTCTCTCTCTCTCTCTCTCTCTCTCTCTCTCTCTCTCTGTAAATGTAAATGCACTATTCACATTAAACAATACTAATCAAACTCGCGGAAATGGAATGAAATTACAAACCAAAAAGGCAAACCTAGATGTCAGTTTCTTCACCTACAGCGTGGCGACAGAGTGGTGGAGAGCGACACAATAAACGCTTTCAAGGGAAGGCTTGACCTCTATCTGCAGAGGGCTGGGGTGATATGGAAAAAAAAAACAAAAAACAAATGTATGTATGTATGTGTGTGCGCACTGTACAGTATGTATATATATATACATATATATATATATATAGTTTGTAAGGCCAGACTGCCTAGTAAGGACCTTGAGGTCTGTGTATCTATGTAGCTCTCGCGCTCTCTCTCTCTCTCTCTCTCTCTCTCTCTCTCTCTCTCTCTCTCTCTCTCTCTCTCTCTCTCTCTCTCTCTCAGTACATGTCAACCATTCAGTACCAGTTCCGTCCTTTTCATTTTAGACTCGCTACTAATAGACAATATTCAGTTTATAGCAATTAACAGGCTACGGACTATCTTAGTTAACCCTTTTTACTACCACAGATCGTTCTTAAGCTGCACAAAATCGTCTAAATATAACCTAGAATAAAACCAAGTAGACGTGGCCGGTACAGAAAGGGTTAATGGTAATAAGAGATCCTATAGTTATACAGTTACTATAGGATCTCTAATGGTAATCATAGGGTAACGTGCAAGGAACAATACTATTTAGGGTAGATACAGACGGGGTAATGTAAAATCAACCAGTTGAGAGAGAGAGAGAGAGAGAGAGAGAGAGAGAGAGAGAGAGAGAGAGAGAGAGAGAGAGAGAGAGAGAGAGAGAAGGGGGGGGGGGGGGGTAGGCAGAGTGCAATATTGAAGGAGATTCCAGCAACCCCCCCGCCTGCCAGTAATCAATTCACCACCGGCGGCCGTGTCGGGGTATACATATTCTTCTTTAGTTACTATCTTTAGAACGATCATTCTAATAGACGATTTTATTCAGATTTGGAGTAAAGTGTGAGATTTAAAGGTATAATTAAGTATTAAGATATCAGCTATTGTGTAAAGACCCTTCAATTTCCAATCAGATGTAAATAATAAACAGAAAAACAACCACTATAGGCTATCTAAGCTCGCCTATCTGATGCACGAAATTTCAATCCTGATAAATACCATTGAATTTTATATTACAAGTTCACTTATAAATTTTGTAATGCGGTACTACTAATGGATATTGTTTATCAATTAAGTCGATAATGTTCATCCCCTCGATTTTCAGAGATCCTTCCTAAACTGCATACAATCGACTAATAATAAATATGATATAATACGCGTCTGAATAACAATTAATATCAGTAATCATATCCAACACTATGGAAATTATAATACGTTAAGCCTACACTAAAAATAACACTAACAAATATGTATGGTCAAAATTCATCGAAACATGAAACAGACAAACAATTTCATTACTAGATAAACCATAAAATAATAACATCCAATATTTCAAAGTAGAACAATCAGAATTGTCCCAAAAATACATAACAATATAACAATTCTAGTCTAACTAAAAATTAATATTGGGAAGAGTAAACTATAAATATTAAAACATATAACTTTTAAGGGGAGGTTACATATATTTTTGGTGGACCCCCTTCTCACTCAGGTTTAGCCCCATTAGTTTTGAAATCTCAACACAGTCGTACCATTAGTTTGGCGATTTCAAGACTTTCGTGCCATTTTTCCTGACGAGCGATGGCGAGCCTGTAATTTAGGTGAAACCAGCATTCAACCGGGGTATTTTTCTACCGAAAAATGCACAAAATTATCTCGAATGGAGGTCTTGGGGGGTATGTATTGAACCTTCATGGAGGTCTAGGGAGGGAAAAAAAATAAAAAAAATAAAAAAATAAATAAATAACTATCTCCCCTTAATGGGCTGTACCTGGACATGAAACCAAACAACACCAATATAAATATGTGAGTGTAAAGTAAAAGCCGATTATTGTATTGAGGGACTTAGTGGAAAAAACGGATATTGACTTTGGTCTTTTTTGTGATCCATTGGGAGGGATGGCCGACCTATATTGGGTTTTGTATTTTTAGAGAGTGAGATAGATAGATAGATATATAGATAGATAGATAGATAGATAGATAGATAGATAGAGAGAGAGATAGATAGAGGAGAGAGAGAGAGAGTGAGTGAGAGAGAGAGAGAGAGAGAGAGAGAGAGAGAGAGAGAGAGAGAGAGAGAGAGAGAGAGAGAGAGAGAGAGAGAGAGAGAGAGAGAGACGATAAATACTTTTTTGTACATAGATACACTGGCCACACAGTTCTTATGATCCCTGCAAGGTGGCCAGGACTTAATCCTAGTAGAGACAGCAACCCTGAGGCTAAAAGAAAGTGGAAAGAGAGGATAGCAAAGATTAAATGGAAGGTAGGGAGAGATATAGGGAGACAGACAGACAGATAGGTAGATATACAGACAGATACACACAGACACAGACAAACAAACACGAGCGGTAGATATAAAGAACGATACAATATATTATATATAAGCCACGTAACAAATACATTAGCCACCTTTCCTCACAATAGCCCAGTGAACTTTACCACCCTCACCGAGACCTTTCATCACACACACAGGGAAACTACCTATGTTTTGAGATAGATAGATTGATAGATGGATCGATAAAGAAATAGATTGAAATATAAAAATGGAGAGAGAGAGAGAGAGAGAGAGAGAGAGAGAGAGAGAGAGAGAGAGAGAGAGAGAGAGAGAGAGAGAGAGAGAGAGAGCGAGAGAGCGAGAGAGAGAGAGAGAGAGAGAGAGAGAGAGAGAGAGAGAGAGAGAGAGAGAGAGAGAGAGAGAGAGAGAGAGAGATAAAAAAGCTATATTAACTTTTGTAAGGGCATGATCACTCCCAATATCAGGGTAATAAATACTATATAACCGATCCCAAATGTGAGGTAATACGTTGGCACATAATGGCAATGGTCACACAGCTGTCTGTCTTGGAGGGCGTAAAGGTTATACCGGCTTATTGCTCAATAACATCAGGGCTTACCTCACACAAATTTTATTCCATTAATACAATTATTCTTCTTTACATACAATACATAATTCATACAACTACATTAATATAAAATAAATTAAATTATTTACATTGTAGTCATGCTAATAATTATGTTAGATTTCAGACGGGTAGATAAGTAGACAAATAGATGGGCACACAGGTAGATGGGTAGATAAATAGAAGGGTAGACAGATGGGTCGACAGATAGATGGGTAAACATGTATAGATATATGGATAGATAAATAGATAGCTAGATAGATGGGTTGATAGATAGATAGATGGGTACTGATTGATAGACTGAATAAAACAAACAGACCGATACAAATAAATTACATAAACACAAATATAACTGACAGATATATAATACAGAAAAACAGATAAAAGATAGATACCGGTAAGTAAACAGAAAGACGGGTACATAAATGAGAGAGAGAGAGAGAGAGAGAGAGAGAGAGAGAGAGAGAGAGAGAGAGAGAGTGAGAGTGAGAGTGTGTGTGAGAGTGAGTGAGAAAGGGAATGTGTGTGAGTGTGCGTGTGAGTGTGCGTGGCGTGTGTGTGCGCGCGCGTGTGTGTGTGTTTAAGTGAGTGTATGTGAAGAGATTTTTTTTCCCTAGGTGGTAACAAAAGGAAGGAGTGGATCTATGACCATTGTATGTAAAAGGTTAATTAGGTATACTGGTATTTACATTGTCTATCAGGCCATTCCCCCACCAGACAATACCTCCACATTAGAGTTGCTTTGCCAGGTGTACAGTTACTCAGAACATTTCGAGGGCCATTTTTGTCATGATGCATTAGTTATATACAGTATATGCAAGCTGATGTACTGTATTATCCCCTTCTATACCGGCGACGTCTTTTTATTATTTGTCTAGCTATATTTAGACGATTTAGTGTATCTGTTATCTGTTATCAAGATCGCCACCTGCAAGTGGCACCGATTAGCGTGTCGCCCATCGGTAATTTATTTAGGGTTTATTCCCCTAGATGGGTTGCCCGCCAAGGCTATCGAGTTTCATAGTTTAAGAAGGATCTGTGGTAGTAAAAAGGGTTAAGTGAGAAAGTTCGAAGACTTAATTGCTAGAGGCCCTTTTTAAACTGAATAAAATGGTCTAATAATAGCCAAAATAACGTGATAAGGACGGCTAAAAGTAATGTCAGTAATGATAGTAAACCCAAATATATGTTTAAGTGTAAAGCAAAGGATTTTTATGAGTGGCTATGAACTTTCTTCAAAATTTCTCACTTTTCCACCATATCGTGCACAATACCCTTTCCGGTTGAATGTAAGTTAAAGTAAGTTACGATACGCAGGCCATTTAACCCATTCTGTACCGGTGACGTCTTATTAATTGTATGTTAGCTATGTTTAGACAATGTTGTGCAGTTTTAGGAGGATCTGTGGTAGTAAAAAGGGTTAGGTAAGATAGTTCGGAGCCTGTTAATTACTGGAGGCCCATGTTCAACTGAGTAAAATCGTCTAATAGTAGGCCAAATAAAGTTAAAAGAGACAGCACCGGTACTGAATGGGTTAATGTTCTATTGTGTTGCCAGTAGGTTACGTTTAGGTTAAGGGGGGTCACCTGCTTTTTGTTATTTCTGTCCTTTTCTCTCTTTCTCTGGCTTGTATCCATTCAGCCAACTATTTTAAGACGTTTATCCCCATCTAGGTGTCGATTTCTTCCTGGCGAGCGACAGCGAGCCAGCATTATATGAAGAAATCCGGCTTCGCCAGAGAAATTTTTCTATCGAAAAATTTACAAATTTAGCCTGCTGTCAAACAAAAATAAAGAATATGCTGGCTCGCTACCGCTCATCAGTAAACAATTGACACCTGGATGGGGGATAAACGTCTTTAAAACAGTAGGCTGAATGGGGCCAAATGGATACAAGGCAGAGAAAGATAGAAAAGGACAGAAACAAAAACCAGGTGACCCCCCTTAAGACAGCTAACCCACTATAAACAACCTACCCGACCAAAACAGGTGACCCCCCTAAGACAGCTAACCCACTATAAACAACCTACCCGACCAAAACAGGTGACCCCCCTTAAGACAGCTAACCCACTATAAACAACCTACCCGACCAAAACAGGTGACCCCCCTAAGACCGCTAACCCACTAAACAACCTACCCGACCAAAACAGGTGACCCCCCTTAAGACAGCTAACCCACTATAAACAACCTACCCGACCAAAACAGGTGACCCCCCTTAAGACAGCTAACCCACTATAAACAACCTACCCGACCAAAACAGGTGACCCCCCTTAAGACAGCTAACCCACTATAAACAACCTACCCGACCAAAACAGGTGACCCCCCTTAAGACAGCTAACCCACTATAAACAACCTACCCGACCAAAACAGGTGACCCCCCTTAAGACAGCTAACCCACTATAAACAACCTACCCGACCAAAGAGCATCGGGTAAATCAATCCACTGTCATATTGTATACGTTTAAGGGGGGTCACAGGCTTGTTTTTATCTTTATCTCCTTTTCTCTCTTGTTCTGGCTTGTATCCATTCGGCCCCATTCAGCCAACTGTTTTAAGACGTTTATCCCCATCCAGGTGTCAATTTCTTCCTGGCGAGCGATAGCGAGCCAGCATTGTATGGAGAAATCCGGCTTCGCCGGAGACATTTTTCTTTCGAAAAATGTACAAATTCAGCTTGTTGTCAAAACAAAAATATATATATGCTGGCTCGCTACCGCTCGCCAGGAAAATATTGACACCTGGATGGGGGTAAACGTCTTAAAACAGTTGGCTGAATGGGACCGAATGGATACAAGCCAAAGAGAGAGGGAGAGAAAGATAAAACAAAAAAGCGAGGTGGGCTCCCTTAAGTAGGAAAATGTGGTACGGTTACAGGCGTGAACATTAATCTGGTTACACCCATTTGTAGCTGTCAACCTTAAAAGTCAAGTGCTAAACCATTTGAGATGCAGTAAAGCATTGGATCGCCTCGTTTGGTTTAGATATGGATTGAAATGGGTGTACCCTTAAGGGGAGGTCTCCACTTGAGGGATTTTTTTCTTGACTCCTTTCTCCCTCATATTTAGCCCCATTGCTTTTATAATTTTAAGACTTTCGCCCCATTATTTTGACGATTTTAAGAACCTTCGACCTATTTCTGTCAATTTTTAGACCTTTCGTGCCATTTAGGTGTCGATTTTATCCTGGCGAGCGATAGCGAGCCTGTAATTTAAGAGGAACCGGCTTTCAGCCGGGACATTTTTCTACCGAAAAATGTACAAATTTATCTTGAAAGGGGGTCTAGGGAGTGTAATTTTAAGCTTGATGGAAGTCTAGGGAATCAACTAAAAACCTCCCCTTAAAGGGGATGGGCGTAATATTTGTTGAATTATTTATCTTTTTATTATCATTTTGTTTTGTTTTCCCTAGGCCTCCATCAAATTTAAATTAACACCCCCAAGACCCCCTTTCAAGATAAATGTGTACATATTTCTATAGAAAAATGGCCCGGCCAAAGGAAGGTTCCTCTTAAATAATATTACAGGCTCGCTCTCGCTCGCCAGGACAAACTCGACACCTAAATTGCATGGAAGGTCTTCATATTGGAAAAAAGGGGAGACAAATCTTAAAATCGCGAAACTAATAGGACAAACGTCTTAAAATCTCAGAACCAATGGGGCTAAACATGAGGGAGAAGGGTGGGCCAGGAACACCAACCATCCCCCGTTAATGGTGCTCACGACTGTACAATTGCCTAGACATTAGCGATTTTGTAGACATCAGGAAAGCCACGTGCTAATATATAAGGCTAATATTTATTACCTGCTGCTCCGGATTCACTAACGGTCGTAGCGTGCGATGTCGTACAGCAACCTACGATCGTTCCTAAGGGAGTGCGGAAGGTGTATTCACGAACGCATCGTTGAGCTCCCTTACGGCTCCCTTTCGGTTATTTTCACCGAGGCTTCTCTTGACCAATCAGGCGCATGGCCTTTGTAAATAAACAATATGTCACCCACATGACCGAAGCGCCAAGAAGAACCTAATATAATGTAATTTATGAGCTTTTCATTGTTTAGCATGGCTAATTCGATATTGTATTATTTATACCTTAACCACAGTATATTGTATTATTTATACCTTAACCACAGTACCATGTCTACACCTAGACAGGGCGAGCGGCGAGCCAAACCAAAATGCCAGACTTTACTATGTCTATGCCTTCACAGGCAGTTCTAGCCAAGCCAAAATGCCAGACTTTACTATGTCTATGCCTACACAGGTAGTTCTAGCCAAGCCAAAATGCCAGACTTAGCCTAGGCCTAATTTTTCAAAATAGGCCTAGGGTAATATTTTTGTATTCACAACACCTCAAGGCCTATCTACCTTTTCAAAATAGGCCTAGCATAGGCCTCCTCAACCTATTACCCTAATCCCGATGGCCATGGGATATAATGATAGGTTGAGGGGGGCTTTGTCCCCCTCACCTCCCATGACTTATTGCCATCATCAAATATATTACCAGCATGGGACTAATAACAGCTAGTTAACAAAGAGGACAGTACGCCTGCAAACACCATCTTTACCTGCTAGGCTTCTACTTTACCATGCTTAGGCTACACCAAGCTAGGCATTGCTAGCCTAACCAAAATACCATACGTAGGCCTAACTTTTCTAGCCTAAATAGCCCTAACTTTGGAATTATTCTATAATTGCACCTATACGAGCTAAACAAATTATTATTGTATTTAACAGGAAGGTACGACAAGGTAAGTGATGTGGTATAGGTGGCAATATACGGAAATGGATTATAAGGGCATTCCGCCCCCTCTGACCCCCTTACGAACATCTATGGTTACTCGCTCCACCCCAACTGGATTTCTACCGTTTTACCCAACCAGCGGGGGTGTGGGGGCGGCAGCCCCCACCCATAATACTAGGATAGGTTAGGTAAGGTTATTAGGTTAGGCTAATGTCTCTCTGAACATTGTAAAATCCGTGTCACATCTAGATTGATAGACTTTTGTCAGAGGGGGCGGAATACCCTTTTAATCCATTTTCGCATATTGCCACCTATACCACATCACTTACCTCGTCGTACCTTCCTGTTAAATACAATAATATTTGTTTTAGCTCGTATAGGTGCAATTATAGAAATTTACCCTAATGTTTTCAAAATAAACCTAGGTTATAGCCTAAACAAAAATATTCACAACACCATATAGGCTAGCCCATTATTTTTTTTTTTTTAGGCTAGGCCTAGGTTAATTCTTTTCATAATTGTTTTCCTGTGATACTTTCAAATTTGTTGAGGAAATAGGCTACCCTAATATAACCCAGCTAGGCATTGCTAGCCTAACCAAAATACCATACATAGGCCTAACTTTTCTAGCCTAAATAGCCCTAACTTTTTCAAAATAAACCTAGGTTATAGCCTAGGCTAGGCAAAACAAAATGATTCACAACACCGTTTATTATTATTGTTTTTTTTTTAGGCTAGGCGTAGGGTAATTCTTTTCATTATTTTGTTCCTGTGATACTTTCAAATTTGTTGAGGAATAGGCTACCCTAATCTAACTCAGAGGTGGTGGAGAGTTGGAATAAAACATTTCCGCAATAAATGAGGGTTAAAATCTACTAATGATAGGCCACGTGTTGTGTGTTGTCGCAGCACATGAATTTGTGCATCAATTAACCTTGACTAGGTCTAGGCTGGCATATGTAGGCTATTCATAGCTTAATTCGGCCTGTCGTAAGACATTAAGGATACAAATATATTCATACTTTGTATTAACCCTCTCCGACATATGCCGCGATTTTGAGCCTGTTGGGGATACTTTAAAGCCTTTGTTACCATCAGGGGTATTTAGAAACCTTTAGTTCAGTTACTTCAACCTCTGCAGTTGTTTTTGAGTTAGCTGTGGGCAGAAAACTAATTTTGGAGAGGTAATTATAAGAGTGAGAGAACTCTATTTCTTATTGCTAATCTGGCAACCTCTGCGTGATAAATGCGTGAAAGGGTTAAATGCCTTAATGGTGTTGTAAACACAAGTTAACAATCATATTGCGCTATTATTGCCTCAATAATGACTTAGTGTGTCATAAAGAGCTATACTGCAGACGAATTTGTTATGGTCGCGGGTTGTGTTATCGATATTTGTGTACCTATATCCGGGTCAAATTCATGTAAGGGTGGTCTGGACCACCCTTTGCGAATGGGGCTTCCTACGATCAAAGATGGCCGCTACGACGCTTCGTGAATACCAGCGTTGAGTCGTAGGGAACGGTAAGGGAGTTTTCGGATCGTACGACCGTTAGTGAATCCACCTCCAGGCTCACCCCTCAAATCCTTCCTAAACTGAACAAAATCGTCTACTGAGAACCAAAACAACAGGAAGAAAAGAGTACCGGTACGTACTGGATAACATTAGACAATGTTGCTTAATTTACAAAGGACTTCTAAGAATCAAAGGGGTAACAACTATACAGTATCAACTTAGTGACAAAGGCATTTCACAAACTATATAAAACCGACTAATGAAACCCACAATCCAAGCAAGAATCACATTATCGTACAAAAAGAGTTAAACTAATTTCCATAACATGTTGCTGATAATAAATATATAAATAATAAATACCTAAATTCGAGCATTGGGCAATAGAACGTGAGTCATGTGTTGGGTAACGTGCGTCTGAAGCAATGCACTAAATATATATGATTATGGATTGATTTTGTAAAGTGTGGGAAGTCGCTCGCCCGTTTTCTATGACAAGGTAAGGATTTTATATATCAGAATCTAATTTGAACTCACTCACTCTCTCTCTCTCTCTATCACACACACACACACACACACACACACACGACATACTTACAAGCGCATACACACACACACGTTTATCTAAGTTTAGTAGCTTGTGCATAAAGAGAGTATGGGATAAAACAGGGGATACTTGAAGCCATTACGCATTAATGACCAATTTAATCTGTTCGTTCAAACATCTTAATTGCTAAATGCACATGCGTATAGTAATTTTAAAGAATTATAAAAAAACAAAAGTGTATCGCGATGAAGTTCATGGTGTAATTTAAGGAAACTGTTAACCCCAAAAGGTCTAGTTATGTCCAATTACACAGACAAATAGGCTTTAAAGTGAAAGTTAAAGGGCATAGAGCATGAAAACTTAGCCCTTTCAAAATAAGAAGACGGAATTCTGTTCTGGTTTCTGGCTATTATTAGACGATTCTATTCAGATTCGGAAGGGTATATAGAATTCAGAGGATTGGCTGGGCCAGTCGTTACCCTTTACACTCGCACAGATCATTCCAAAGCTGTAAAAGATCATCTAATTATAGCCAGCATAAACTGTAAAATATGCGTCATAATCTTCAAACGGTTAAGGGAGCCCACCTCGCTTTTTTGTTCTCTTTCTCTCAATTTCTCTTTGGTTTGTATCCATTCGGCCCATTCAGCCTACTTTTTTAAGACGTTTACCCCCATCCAGGTGTCAATATTTTCCTGGCGAGCGGTAGCGAGTCAGCATATATATAGTATTGTTTTGACAGCAAGCTAAATTTGTAAATTTTTCGATAGAAAAATTTCTCCGGCGAAGCCGGATTTCTCCATACAATGTTGGCTCGCTATCGCTCGCCAGAAAAAAATTCGACACCTGGATGGGGATAAACGTCTTAAAACACTTGACTGAATGGGGCCGAATGGATACAAGCCAGGGAAAGAGAGAAAAGGAGAGAAAGATAAACAAAAAGAACGGTGATCCCCCTTAACAAACATGCGCGACAGAACAAATAAAACCCCGTGTTAGTACAGCAATACAAACAGTAAGTATTGCTGCCGGCTAATAACTGTGGGAGCTTTTAATTTCCCTGTGTACTCATTGTTATACTTCCCTCAAACTTTACCCTATAATAAGATACTCGGGATGAAAAAAGGTGGGTTTCATGTCATCTCAACCAGTGCCAAATCAACCAAGACCAACCAAACCAGTGCCAAAATATAGTACTAACCTAACCTAACCTAACCGTATTGGTTGATTTGGTACTGGTTGAGAGCTACTGGTTGAAATGGTCTACTGGTTGAGTTGACCGGATATAAAGTAGGAGTACACTGCATTACACTATTTACTTCACAAACAGAGCTACAGTATATTATATATTAGTAATCAAGACACTATAAATTCCCTCCCTCTCTCACTCACACACACACACTACATAAGCCAAGTACCGTACATGAATTAGAGAACACAGAGCGACTACCATTGAGGTATATTGTACACACCCACATATTGCAGAAGACTAGGCGCTCACATGAATTATAGAACGCGCGCACACACACACACACACACACACACACACACACACACACACACACACACACACACACACACTACATAAACCAAGTACTGTACATAAATTATAGAACACACTTTTTTTTTTAGATATGTATACACTCGCACATATTGGTAAAGTTCCATCGCAAATCAGAAACTTTATATAACACCACGCACTAACTCAAAACAAAGCCACTTAACACATAAAGAAACAAGAGTACAGCCATATACATTTCACACACACGCACAGAGAGAGAGAGATGTAGACCAGGATGCGGCATATGTTGTAGGCATTAATATTGATATAGTGCAGTGGTGTGGTGGTGTTGATTGTGAATATTGAACACTGCACACCATACTACCTGGCAGTGTGTGTGTGTGTGTGTGTGTGTGTGTGTGTGTGTGTGTGTGTGTGTGTGTGTGTGTGTGTGTGTGTGTGTGTGTGTGTGTGTGTGTGTGTGTGTGTGTGTGTGTAGTGTGTGCATTCTGTGTGTGTGTGTAGTGTGTGTGTGTGTGTGTGTGTGTGTGTGTGTAGTGTGTGTGTGTGTGTGTGTGTGTGTGTGTGTGTGTGTGTGTGTTTGCCTGCAGTGATAATCAGTATATATATTAATGTTACGAATCATTCTGATTCGCTACTAGAATATATTAACCAATCCCCTTGAGCCACATTCCCCAAGTGTGTGTGTGTGTGTAGTGTGTGTGTGTGTAGTGTGTGTGTGTAGTGTGTGTGTTTGCCTGCAGTGATAATCAGTATATATATTAATGTTACGAGATCATTCAGATTCGCTACTAGAATATATTAACCAATCCCCTTGAGCCACATTCCCCAAGTGTGTGTAGTGTGTGTGTGTGTGGGTGTGTGTAGTGTGTAGTGTGGGTGTGTGGGTGTGGGTGTGTGTGTGTGGGTGTGTGTGTGTGGGTGTGTGTGTGTGTGTGTGGGTGTGTGTGTAGTGTGTGTGTGTGTGTGTGTGTGTGTTTGCCTGCAGTGATAATCAGTATATATATTAATGTTACGAGATCATTCTGATTCGCTACTAGAATATATTAACCAATCCCCTTGAGCCACATTCCTCAAGTCAGCATTACCCTTAATATATGTTCACTGTGTCAAGTTCAAGCCGTCATCACACAAGGGCAAGTATCCGATACTTGACTTGGAGTCACTAGCAGATTCAAAACATACTAAAAAGAAGTTTGTTATTCGACCAATAATACTTCCATACTTAGGTTATTTCATGTCAATGTTGCTTTTAATCAGGAATAAACGCTTTGAAATACGAATTATTGACCTTCATACTCAAAATTCTATCTATCTATCTATATACTCAAGCCCAATCCCCACTTTTCCTAAAAAAAAAATCTTTTGGGGGGGGGGGGGGGCGACTCAAGACAGAGCCAGAATAGGGACAACACAACAGAAAACAATAAATTCACACATATCCACACATTCAAAATTAGAATAATAAATCCTTGCTGATACCAGACTCTGATACAAATGATCGGATACAGGTGCCCGTGAGACGCTACCTTTATTATATTATAGTATATCAGCTACTTGTCCACGCGACTGTTGTGTGCGTAGGTGTGTGTGTTTGTATGTGTAGTTTAGTATATCAATGTGTGTGTGTGTGTGTGTGTGGGGGGGGGGGGGGGGGTTGATCCGACGTATTGAGGGGCATTATGACATTTTGTTTGATTATTATTGCAGAATTTGCTTACTTTTTGCCATTATCGAGGAATGTATTGTAGTTTCCCATAGACTAACAAAAATGCTTTCCCAGACTTCATGCAAGCTAATATAAAAAGCGCACCCAAACCACTTCAAACTAAATTTTCCATAGACAAATGTCTGACCCGAAGGTCAATTTCTTCTAAGTTACAGGTTCGTTATCGCTCGCCAAATACAATTAATCTGATTGTAAGTAACAGAATGCATGTGTACATCTGCGCATGCATAATTTGGTGGTGTACATAAATACGAGAGAGAGAGAGAGAGAGAGAGAGAGAGAGAGAGAGAGAGAGAGAGAGATGCTTGTTTAGTGTGTGTGTGTGTGTCTGACCTCGAGTACGTGCTTAATCCATTTTGCAGTGAGAGTACGTGTGTGCATAATGTGTTTGTGTGTACGTGTGTACGTGTGTGCATGTGTTTATGTGCGTCTAGTGTATGTGTGTGTGTGTGTGTGTATGCGCGCGTGTACGTGTGCGCGTGCCTACGTGTGTGCGCATAATACATGCATATGTGTATGTCAAAGACTGTGTGTCTGCATAATGTGTGTGTGTGTGTGTGTGTGTGTGTGTGTGTGTGTGTGTGTGTGTGTGTGTGTGTGTGTGATGTCCATATTATGCTATAATTATTACATTCAGAATGTCGATATATTCGATGATATACCTGTTAACTAAATAGCCTAGATGAGAGAGAGAGAGGGGGTACAAGAGGTTGCAAGGAATAGTTAGCATCTCGAAGACATTGCGGCCCATTCTAGGGAGAAGCTCTTGGTAAAAGAAGAGAAACTGGATAGGGCACATTTTTAATTGTAAATTGTGCGGAATACTTTCTACACTTTACTTAAACTGCTCTACTGAAGAAGAATTTGCAACTTATGAGGAAACTTTATTCCAGGTATACCAAAGCTTATAATATTATGTGAAAACATTGCCATATATATTTGTGTAAAATCACGTATTGCAGGTAAACATCTTTTTATAATCTACGCCTCAAACACATAAAATACAAATATTTCAAATTTAATTAGAAGGCCTCCCAGTCTGCGAGTTTCTAACGAAAAAGAGACCGAGGTCTCTCAAGCGGTCATCATAGCTTGTTTTCTCAAACTTTCTAACGAAAAAGAGACCGAGGTCTCTCAAGCGGTCATCATAGCTTGTTTTCTCAAACGATATCATAAGTTTTGTAGCCCTAGGTTGGACTATGTCTAGTCGCTCAATGTCTTTCCCGAGTGCTGGAGACCAGAACTATGCAGCACATTTTAAAGTGTGACGACTATTTCCATATTTCTACAT
The DNA here is from genome assembly GCA_032716605.1 of Paralithodes platypus. Taxonomy (NCBI): domain Eukaryota; kingdom Metazoa; phylum Arthropoda; class Malacostraca; order Decapoda; family Lithodidae; genus Paralithodes; species Paralithodes platypus. Next base: position 53,334,149 of record CM064568.1, on the reverse strand, counting down.
TGAAACTGTTTAACGTACACTGAAATAATAATATGAGAGAGAGAGAGAGATAGAGAGAGAGTGAGAGTGAGAGCGTGTGAGAGTGAGAATGAGTTAAAGTTAGAGTGTGTGAGAGAGAGGACAAAATACAGAGTAGGTCATAGGTTACAGGTCACTCAGCTATTACTCACTATTAGCCAAGCTGTCAGTCGTATCTTCACTGTACCCTATATCTATCTATCTATCTATCTATCTATCTATATATTGTATCTATCTATCTATCTATTGTATCTATCTATCTATTTTCTATATAGCTATCTATTTATCTATCTATCTATCTATCTATCTATCTATCTATCTATCTATAAACATACGTATATATCTGTTTGGTTTAATAGGTGTGCTCACAGAAGCCTCATGTCCGACATTGGTTGATGGCTAGATATGGGTCACATTAGGTGTGTGTGTGTGTGTGTGTGTGTGTGTGTGTGTGTGTGTGTGTGTGTGTGTGTGTGTGTGTGTGTGTGTGTGTGTGTGTGTGTGTGTGTGTGTGTGTGTGTGTGTGTGTGTGTGTGTGTGTGTGTGTGTGTGTGTGTGTGTGTGTGTGTGTCTGTCTGTCTGTTAGTCTGCGCTTAGTAATACTATATATGCCTTGTCTGTCTTTATAGAAGTCTGTCTGTGTGTCTGTTGATCTGTGGTTTATGTCTGTGTGTCTGTTGATATTTGGTTTCTGTCTGGCTGTTTGTTTGTCTCTGGTTTCTGTCAGTATGTATGTTTGTCTTTGGATTATTTCTGTCTGTATGTATCTTTGTCTCTGGTATCTGTCGGTCTGTATGTCTCTTTGTCTTTGGTTTCAGTTGGTCTGTTTGTCTTTGGTTTCTGTCTGTTTGTTTGTCTTTAGTTTTTGTCTGTATATCTCTGGCGTATTGTCTGTCTCCCTGATCATACAGTATGTACCTCATCACTCCCCTGTTATCAATTACACATACTTCTGTTCGTGCAATCACACATAATGAGGGACTGTTGTAATGTTCTCAAAGGGTGCTCCTAATTAACTCAACACATACATTCTCTCTCTCTCTCTCTCTCTCTCTCTCTCTCTCTCTCTCTCTCTCTCTCTCTCTCTCACACACACACAAATATATTGTATGCATTACCTCTTTCTCTTTCTTTATCTATCTATCTATCTATCTATCTATCTATCTATCTATCTATATATATATATATATAATATATATATATATATATCTATATATATATATATATATATATATAGAGAGAGAGAGAGAGAGATATATAGATAGATAAATAGACAGATAGATATAGATAGATGACCTCCAAATTAATTTATTAAGGTCAATCCATGTTCTTGCGTAAGTTCAGAGTAGCCAGCCAATTCAAAGTTCAGTAAGTAAAAAATCAAAGGTTGGGCCAGAGACAGTAATTGAGGGTCACAGCTTTCACTAAGTGCCAACAATCAGTGACCCCGAACTTTAATTCGCTAATTGACCACTTGTGACTTTAGGGCAATAAGAAAATTAAAGTTGGAGACGCTGATATTTAGCAGCAACACAACAAAAGTTTATGTGAGTCTGCAAGAGATAGACTTTGGTTTAATGTACTGATGTTTGTACTACTGTACATGTGCTGTAAGATATTTCAATTTGTACTTCAGCTACAGTATATATCGATGTTACAGTTTCGACTTCTATATAGCCGCCAGCTCGTGAAAAAGGGGTGCAAAGTTTAATTCTCGAATAGGCAATTCAAATCACTATGACTATCATCAGGCGATTTTAATAAGGTTTTGGAAGGATCTATGGGACTTAAAGGGTTAACTGATATTAGGTTTACTTCTGATTCCACAGACCTTTCATAAACTGTATAAGAGCATCTAATGGTAGCTAAACTATTATGAAGAAATGCGTCATCGTGTACTGAGAGGGTTAATAGTGTCAATCCATATCCACGGGCTAATATACATGCCAGTACCAATTTGTATCCGCTTTATTTATTTATTTATTTTGACTGTGGAAATGCATAAAGAATAGACAGGCAGAGAAGAATAAATACCGGTACTGTATAACACACACTCGTTCAAAATACTAAAATTACTTTCTCCTCAGGATTTTTTGTTGATATAATTCATTGTCTCTTTCTTCATACGCCCCCCCCCCCCCCCCCAACTCTCCTATCTTGGTAAGTGTATGACTGGCAAAATTTCCCTCCCTCCCTCCCTCACTCCTTCCATCTCTCCATCCCTCTTCCACGTTCTCTACTTTTCCTTCCCTCTTTCTCTACCCCCTCCTTCTTCCCTCTCTCCTTCGCCCGCTTCTCATCCTACCTCCCTCTTTCCTTCACTCCACATCTCGCTCCCTCTTTCACGGTTCGCTCTCTCTTTTTCCTCATTTGTTTTCTCTAGTCCTTCCATCTCTCCTTCGCCCCCTTCTTCACCTTTTGTCCTTCACGCCATTTCTCCCTCACTCTTTCACGTTATCTCTCCTTCTCTTCCTCTCCCCTCCTCCTTTGTATTGCGACTCCTTCCCTCTCCTTCGCTCCATTCTCCACCTCTCCCCTTCACTCCATTTGTCCCTCTCTCTTTCACTCCATCCCTCCTTCCTTAATTGATCTTTCTTTCACTTTCTCTGACCTCAATCTGTCTCTCTCTCTCTCTCTCTCTCTCTCTCTCTCTCTCTCTCTCTCTCTCTCCACATTTTTACCTTCTTACACATAACCTCTTCTCCTCTCCCCCCTCTCTCACGATCGTTCCATCTCCCTTCTTGGTATATGACATCAAAACGTTTCTCTCCCTCTCCGTATGCTTCCAGTGACACACATAACCGCCCCTCCCTCTCTTTACTCCATCGTTAAATCTCTATTCTTGGTAGATGGAATAAAAACGTCTCTCTCTCTCTCTCTCTCTCTCTCTCTCAATTAAGAGGTGACTTAATTCAAGTGTTCAAAATCATCAAAGGCATCGACAATATGAACTGTAGTAAGTACTTCACTATCGACCAATCTAATTACACGCGGGGAAACGGTTGCAAAATTATTGGTAAATCTTTTAACTCGCACGAATCTAAGAATTTCTTCTTCAATCGAGTTGTCAACTTGTGGAATGGGCTTCCCCGAGACGTTATAGACTGCAGCACCGTTGATTCATTTAAATTCCGCCTAGACAAATATCTCGCATCAACCCGCGACTGACTGCGTTTGTAAATCAGTATCTTTATCCTCCCCTCAGTTACTCACCCATATGTCCCCTATTAACTTCTTAGTCCTGCCACGTTTGTCGCAGGGCAGTAGTTCCCTTTCCAATGTTCCCTTGCCCACTCTAAAACCACTGTTTGCACACTTGATCCTCAGTGTTTTGGAGGACAAGCAGCCTAGAAGGGTCACTAGACTTGTTGTTGCTTTGATTTCCTTTGTACTCCTTTGTACTCTTCTCTCTCTCCTCTCCTCATCATATCTCTCATCTCTCTCTCTCTCTCTCTCTCTCTCTCTCGTCTCCTCTCTCATCTCTCCTCTCTCGTCTCTCTCTCCTCGTCTCTCTCTCTCTCATCGTCTCTCTCCTCAATCCCTCTCATCTCTCTCTCTCTCTCTCTCACACACACACACACACACACACACACACACACACACACACACACACACACTCTCTCTCTCTCTCTCCTGGCCGACCTTCACCCCTCCCCCATTGTTTCTCTCTCCCTCTCCCCCAAATTTCTTCATTCTTGCCAAATACATAAATTCACGCTGTCCAGGTTTCCCCATTCCCCATTTTGTTATCAGCGTATTCACACCAACCAGTCTACATTTTCTTCCTCGACACATTTAATAATTGTTCTCATAAGCGGATTCTTCTTCTTGATATCCTCCTCTTTCATTCTTTTCAACAGTAAGTTATTTGATCTATTTTTGTTTTCACACTTCTCTTTATAATCTGCTGTTATTTTATCTCCCTCCTCTTTCACGTTCTCTCTACTTCCCTCTCTCCCCCCCTTCTTCTTCCCTCTCTCCTTTGCCCCCTTCTCCACCTCCCTCCCTCTTCCCTTTACTTACTCCTCCCTCTCTTTCCCCTTCTTACTGCTGTTACTTCCTTCTCCTACGTACTTCCCCCTTCTCCACCGCCCCCCCCTCCTTCCCCCTTTTATTTCTTTAACTTCCTCCTCTTCCAATCAACTCACCTCTTGTTTTCTTCCTTTCCCTCTTCCTCCTTCTTTCCTCCAACACTTCTGCCTTTCACAATATTTGTTCCTCCTCCCTTCCTCCTTATCTTTCTTCTTATTTCTCTACCTCTTCCTTGAATCTTGTTTCTCCTCCCCCTCCTCTTCAATCTTTCTCCCTCCCTTCTCTCCCCCCTCCCCCTTTTCTTCCCATCTTTCCACCTCCCTTCTCACCCCCCCCCCTCATCATCCGCTCAATCCACTCCCTCTCTTCTTCCTTCTTATTCCTCCTCCTTCTCTTCCACTCCCTCCACCACCCACTTTCATCGTCCACCCCCTCCAACTTCTCTCCCTCCTATTTCCCCCACACTCTTACTTTTCCCTCCCTCTCCACCCCCACACTCTAACCCCCCACCACGGTCATGCATGAGAGGTCAACAAAATTGTGTTCCTGACCCGACAGGTTTTTGAGTGGGGGGGTGAGTGGCCTGACCCAAGACACCCCTACCCCCTCGCCCCCACTCTCTCTGACACACACACACACACACACACACACCACACACACACACACACACACACACACACACACACACACACACACACATTCACTAACTCCTTCCATTTTCCCTACACTTCCACTAGTTGAAAAAAATATAGGAAAAGTGTGGATTGGACCTGAGTATATAGAATACAATAGAATAGATCTCTTTTTCAGACAATTCCTCCCATCCAATCTCTCTCTCTCTCTCTCCCTCTTATCCTGTTCTTCCACTTTATAGGATAGGTGGTTTTGATCACTATCAGTTTCAAGTCCTGACCCAATCGTTCAGCTTGTGAGGTCTGTGTGGTAAATGTAGCTATCCAACTATCCCGCTCACTTACATTTTTTTATTTTTCTGCAATAGTTTTCTCATTTCTGCCGTTCCCTTTCATCTATTCCTTGTTCTCTCTCCTCTCTCTCTCTCTCTCTCTCTCTCTCTCTCTCTCTCTCTCTCTCGTCTAAAGTGGCGGAAGTCATCTGAAGTGACAGATGTCGAACGTTTCAATAATGAACTCATGCAAACTTCTCATTTTTCTTAGTCTCTCTCTCTCTCTCTCTCTCTCTCTCTCTCTCTCTCTCTCTCTCTCTCTCTCTCTCTCTCTCTCTCTCTCTCTCTCTCTCTCTCTCTCACATACACGCGCGCAATTTATTTTACAAGCACATAAGCATACACACAAAGCTACATAAGAACTCCTCACAAGGTAAGAAACATTAGATGTTAAATTAATACAAAAAAATTGATACTAGCCAATGTCAAATGACCATGATACAGCATACCCCCCCCCCCCTCCCTCTCTCTCTCTCTCTCAACTTTCTATACACGCGACGAATCGAGACATAAACCCATTTAGGCAACAAAAGGCAACCTGACCCTTTTCCACAACCACCACAACTACCACAATTACCACAACTACCAAGAATATTACCAGTGTGGTTAGCCTACTACGTTATACGTTACTCTAAATCTTCTACTCCCTCTACCAACCACGAGTACTACTACCACAACCAATACTATTATCACAACCACTATCAATCCTACAACCACCAAGATATGCTAACCACAACCACTCACACCTAACAGAACTACAGTAAATAACTACCACTTCTACACCACCATTACAATAACATCTACAACTAATAGCAATACCTACAAAATGACCAAAAAACACAACCCAAAATAACACAATGTTTTAAAAGATAATTCCCCAAATTACCAACAATACATTAACTACCAATACAAAATTATTAGTACCGGTACTCGCGAGACAGCAACAACAACAAATATTACATTGGATAACTACAACAAAAAAGACTCGACAAACATCACTACCAAAAAACAACAAAAAAACAACACAGATCTACTGGTAAAACCCAATCTCCGTCACCCTCACTTTCATCACAACCAGACTCAAATTCTGCCATAAACTCAAGCACCACATTTACCACAACTAGAATAACCACCCCTACTAAACAATACCCCCACCATCACAACCACAATAAACACAAGTATTAAAGCTACAACCAAAACCACAACTACTACAACCACAACAACCACGATATGCGGTACCATGCCCTACTACCACATAAATCAATACTACCATAATTACCACCACTATATTTCCCACCTTAACCACCACTGCAATCACTCAAATACCAGGCCCTCTACCACACTTCTTACTATTACCATAACTACCACAACTACCACCACAACCCCAACTACTACTAACGTCAAGGACAAATGTAAGACTCTCGTTACAAAATAATTAAGTGTATTGTACCCAGTAGTCATGGATACAGAGAGAGAGAGAGAGAGAGAGAGAGAGAGAGAGAGAGAGAGAGAGAGAGAGAGAGAGAGAGAGAGAGAGAGAGAGAGAGAGAGAGAGAGAGAGAGAGAGAGAGAGAGAGAGAGAGAGAGAGAGAGAGAGAGAGAGAGAGAGAGAGAGAGAATAGTAGTCATCATTACTGTACAATCATGTGGTCGGACGGGATAAAAGGAAATACTTCCACACCTATATGTACACACACACACACACACACACACACACACACACACACACACACACACACACACACACACACACACACACACACACACACACCCCTAACATACAGAAATACACAAATGCATACACTCACACTCACACTCACACATACATACACACGGAGCATACATATATAACTACCAGTACATACATACATACATACATGCATGCACACACACACGGACTAACTTACTCACGCACACACACACTTAAAAGCTCACACATTTTCCTGAATCACTTAATACCCCACCAACCAACCACAAATTATAAACCACCTACACAGACTCTCGCTCTTTCTCTCACCCACCCACACAATATAGATCACCATACACAACCCACCACACTCAAACACACATCACAACCTTCCTCGCTCTCACACCCACACACACACACACACACACACACACACACACACACTCATACACATAACCTCTCACAAAATCGAACCACATACAAACACTAAAGTAACAGCCCTCCACACATGCAACCTCACACTCATAACTATATACACACACGCAACAGGCTTAATGACACCCTCACACACACACACACACACACACACACACAACCCCGCACTAAATAAACACACCCACAAGCACAAACACACATATTACAAATCACCTCACACAAATACACAAGTAACATCCTTTCCCACACCTAAAAAACACACACACGCACGCAACCCCGCACTCAAAAACCCACACACGCACGCAACCCCTCACTCCAAAACCTAAACACGCAACACTAGCAGCTGACAATGGGTGTGGCTGAGCTCTTGTTGTTGCACCACGGGTATTTGGGACGCTACAGGGAACAAGGGAAGGATTACTTAACCTTTCAAGATTATGACGCATTTTGACAGTTTTTGCTGGCTATTAAAACAAAAAGAAAAAAAAAATAGGAAAAGTGGGGATTGGGCCTGAGTATATAGATAGATAGATAGATAGATATATTATTAAATTATTGTACCCAGCTTAGGAAGGATCTGTGGGGATAATGAGGGTAAAGACTAACTAAGATCATGGCGCATTTTGACAATTTATTCTGGCTATCATTAGGCGATTGTATCCAGTTTAGGAAGGATCTGTGGGAATTATGAGGGTAAAGACTATCTCAATCAACCCTAATCTGAATAAAATCATCTAATAATAGCTCGAAAACAAAAGAAGAAAAAAACGCGTCATCGGATTTTCTAAGGGTTAACATTAGGTCAGCGTTAGGCTAGGGGTAACGATTTCTGGCCTACTGAATGGACGGTAGTCTTATAGCTGTTTTGGTTGTGGCTGTTTAGGAATGTGGCCATTCTGACCCACTTTCCCCACGACTATACGGCCATTGCAGTGAGTACGGCGAGAATTACCTACTTTAGGAAATTAGAAGAAGATATTAAGTAGGGCATTAGAAGGTACTGCCAGGGGGGCCATTTAAGGGGAGGTATTTAGTTTGTTCCCTAGACCTCCATCAAGCTTAAAATTACACCCCCTCGAGTCCCTTTCAAGATAAATTTGTACATTTTTCGGTAGAAAAATGTCCAGGCCGAAGGCCGGTTCCTCTTAAATTACAGGCTCGCTTTCGCTCGCCAGGATAAAATCGACACCTGAATTGTACGAAAGGTCTTAATATGGGGTGAAAGTTCTTAAAATAGTTAAACTAATGGGGCAAACGTTTTATAATATCAAAAGCAATGGGGCTAAACATGATGGAGAAAGGAGTCAAGAAAAAAATCCCTCAAGTGGAGATCTCCCCTTAAAGCCTCACGTAGCCAAGATCTTGTATATAGACCTTGCACGTAGCCTACTAAAAGCGGACTCACACCAGTGAATTTTCAGTCATTTTTTTATTGACAACTCTTTTAGGCTATCTTGCCTTACTACACCATTATTAGACTGAAGGTAGACTATTTTGAGCGGATGATGATTTTAAAGGTTAAATTGTAGTTCACTACCGGTATCAAATTGTTTTATTTTACCTAATGCATTAAATTACCCTGCTTTTATTTTTCATTTTGTAATAGTTGTACCCCTCATGAAGAACATAACTATTGAATACATGGATGCAATTGGTCCTTCCTAAGCTTAACACAATCGTCTGTCAAGTACCGGTAACTGAAATATTAAATAAATCAAGTTCGAGGATAGGAATATAGTAAAACCCAGCATATCCTAATCAGCCTTAACCAGTCCTAGTCTAAGTTACTAGAACTAAATATGTGCTTAAGGGGAGTCACTGGCTTTTTTATCTTTCTCTCCTTTTCTCTCTTTCTCTGGCTTGTATCTATTTGGCCCCATTCAGCCAACTGTTTTAAGACGTTTATCCCCATCCAGGTGTCGATTTCTTCCTGGCGTGCGATAGCGAGCCAGCATTGTATGGCGAAATCTGGCTTCGCCGGAGACATTTTTCTATCGAAAAATTTACAAATTTAGGTTGCTGTCAAAACAAAAATATATAGTGTATATGCTGGCTCGCTACCGCTCACCAGGAAAATATTGACACCTGGATGGGGGTAAACTTCTTAAAATAGTAGGCTGAATGGGGCCGAATGGATACAAGCCAAAGAGAGGGAGATTAAAAAAAAAAAAAATCGAGGTGGGCTCCCTTAAAAAATACACCAAATCGCTATAAATAATATATAAGAAATATTGTGGAAGGGTAGAGTTAGTCAGGTGAGAAGCATTCATGTCAGGTGAGGTAAAAAATACACTTCCGGTCGTGGGTTGGATTTTAGTGCTGGTGCGTGCGTGCGTGCGTGTGAGTGAGTGAGTGGCTGAGTGTGTGTGTGTGTGAGAAAATACATATACAAGTCAAAATAAATGGAAAACAGCAGTGCGTGTGTGTGTGGAGGGGGGGGGGGGGGGGGAAGAGACGTATGCGCGCGCGCGCGCGTGTGTGTGTGTGTGTGTGTGTGTGTAAACAGAATGGTATTTCCCGGTGCTAATCTCTCAATGCCTCCTGAGTTACTGGTATGAAAAGTAGATTACCTGAGTGGGTTTGATCATAGTCACCGAGACACTTGTGCTGTACCGGTAACCTTTTATGAGTCACACCTGCACGGCGGCATGATTACCTCTCTCTCTCTCTCTCTCTCTCTCTCTCTCATACACATCCACACAATTGTACACTCTCACTATCTATTTATCTTTATCAATCTATATATATATTCTCTCTCTCCAATACAACTCGATCTCTCACATTTTTTCCTTTACATTTTGGCGATGAAGCGCTCCTTGAGCAAATTTTGGATCGGCAAAATGTTCAGGCAACATTTTGGATCCTATCAGCGTCGGGAATGGAAACTAGACAGGTGTGATCTAAAGTTATTTTATAAGGCTAAATCTGATAGTAATTAAATTCGGAAGAAACCACACTAAAGCCTATTCATTATAACTAGACCAGACCAAAAATCTTGACTAATCACTACTATAACTTAAACAATGTGTTAACGTTGTACACAGATTCTTAGCATGGTACATTAGGCTATTATTGGTCAAAACAATCTTAGTAATATTGTATTCATATGTGCAAATATGATTGGTGAATGTTAACCTATGACTACTAACCCTTTCAGTATTTGAGGACGCATTGCTTCTTTCTATAATGGCTATCAGTAGACGATCATAATTAGTTTAGGAAGGCATTTTGGAAGTCAGAGGGTTAATTGAGATATACTGTACCTCAATGATCCTTAGCGGGCCTTCCAAAGCTGAATATACTAATCTACTGAGAGCCAGAATAAAGTGGATAAAGGCGTCTGAACACGTAGAGGGTAGATTTTGGTCAACATTAAATATATACAGTATACCGGTCTTTACACACTTGTTAACATCTCTCCCACATCAACGTGTGATTAGTTCTTGCTACCATAATTATCTACACATCCCACTTGCACAATTACCAACACATGTTCACAGTTACACACATGTTTAAATTACTTACACCTACACACTTACCTGCACAAGTTCACAGTTACACAGCTGTCTAAATACCTTACATCTACACAATTACCTACACATGTTCATACTTACACAGCTGTCTATATGCCTTACACCTACACATGTTCACACTTACACAGCTGTCTAAATTCCTTACATCTACACATGTTCACACTTACACAGCTATCTAAATGCCTTACAGCTACACAATTACCTACACATGTTCACACTTACACAGCTATCTAAATGCCTTACAGCTACACAATTACCTACACATGTTCACACTTACACAGCTATCTAAATGCCTTACAGCTACACAATTACCTACACATATTCACACTTACACAGCTGTCTAAATGCCTTACACCTACACATGTTCACACTTACACAACTGTCTAAATGCCTTACACCTACACATGTTCACACTTACACAGCTGTCTAAATGCCTTACACCTACACATGTTCACACTTACACAACTGTCTAAATGCCTTACACCTACACATGTTCACACTTACACAGCTGTCTAAATGCCTTACACCTACACAATTACCTACACATGTTCACACTTACACAGCTGTCTAAATGCCTTACACCTACACAATTACCTACACATGTTCACACTTACACAGCTGTCTAAATACCTTACATC
>CM064568.1:53307842-53320342 GCA_032716605.1 Paralithodes platypus | reverse complement strand
TATCCACAGCTCACCAGTGTAAAGATTGCTTACCCTCTCGAGTGTACCGTACATAGAAAGTTAAATATAGAGATATAGATGGCAAATGGAAAAACTGAGATCGAGAGACAGAGAATGCAGTACAACATCCAGGTATACAAAGCCAAACAACATATAACCATCAAACAGTAAACAAATGTCCTCCTCCTCCTCCTCTGTTTACACCCATGTGTTGTCATTTATTGGTTTGCTTTGGATTGTGTATTTTCTTTACTTGGATCGTAGCTTTGTTGAGGTGTGTTGTGTTGCTCTGTTGTGTCTTCTTCATGTGTGTGTGTGTGTGTGTGTGTATTATTCACACTAACTTCACTTGCTTGTTCGTCAAGGGGAATCCACGCAATGCAAGCTAAGCTTATTATTATCGCGCCTCCTTAACTGGGAATGTATTGCGTGAAATGCATGTTAAGTGTTTATGTATCGTTGGAATGGCTATGGATGTGTGTGTAGTCTGTATTTTAGCCAATTGGCGACATCTGGAAACGAAGGCTTAGGGTTAATATGTACGGTACCATTCTCACAACGGTACCATTCTCACCCGAAGGCTTAGGTTGACCAGTACGATACCCATCTCACCTTGTAACCTTGATGTGTGTGTGTGTGTGTGTGTGTGTGTGTGTGTGTGTGTGTGTGTGTGTGTGTGTGTGTGTGTGTGTGCGCGCGTGTGTGTGTGCTTTAGAAATGCGGTTAAGTCTGAGGCGAAAGGTGAAGAGTGGTGGGAGGGAGAGAGGAAAGGAGGGAGGGGAGGAAATTAGAGGTAGAAATATTGTGGGGAAAAAGGGTGTCTGAATGGTAAGGAAAGGGAGTAGGCAGAAAGAGGAAGATCAAGAGGGGAGAAAGAGCATGGCCGTAAGGTAGTTAAACGTAGTTACATGCACAGTTTGTATCTCAAAGACCTTGTGGTCCATTCCAGGGAGATACTCGAAGTGGAGAGTGAGAGATTGTGTAGTGCATTGTGCTTATTACAGAGTGAACAGAATACTATATAGTAAAGGGGAAAGGAAAAGAGGAAGGGGACATGATGGCAAGGGATGGAGAAAAGGAAGGATAAGTGGATATTTAGATTGAAACTGCCCCGTTTCGAGTAAGGATGGAAGGGATACATGGAGGGAGGGGTGGAGTAAAGAAGAGCAGGTGTGGAGGGAGAAATGGTAGAGGAGGGACGGAGATATATTACGTGGGAGGAAAGGTGACGGAATGGCAGGGGAGGGGAGGGGCTGAAAAAAAGGTGGAAGGCGAGGAGGGGAGGTAACTGGAGGGGAGGGGAGGATATAGGAAATAGGAGAAAATCAGAAGGGGGGGGGGGGGTAACTGGGAGGAGAGGGGAGAGAGACGGGGTGGGGTGAATGACTAAGTGGTATAGGAGGAAGGGACATGGGGTGGAGCTTGGAGGGAAGGAAGGAAGGTGGCGAGATATATACTATTTGACAGGAGGAAGGTTGACACGATTGCAATGTGGGCAATTTAGTGAAGGGGGATGGGGGATGAGTGAAAGAGAGGGTGCGGAGAAGAAGGGAACAGAATGGACAGAGAATCTAGACTTGGTTAGGGATAAGGATAGTACAGTGAATATATCGATAATGACATTTGGTGAGGAGAAACGTTGAAAGGGTGGGGGGGACGTAAGGAGGAAAAGCACATCACAGTTGTTCCATGGAAAAAGATTAGTTATAGGAGGAGGGCCGAGCGGTGACGAGGGAGAGAGGCCTGGGAAGGTCTCCCGTGCGGGAAATGATGAGGACGGGGTTACGAGGCGGGGGGGCGGTGAGGGAGGAGCGGAAGCGAGCGAGACGAGCGGAGAGAGATAGGAAGGAGCTAAGAGCGAGAGAGGAGCGCGCGCGAAGCGAGAGCGGGAGCACGGATAGCGAGAGAGAGGAGCAGAGCGAGAGAGAGAGCTCGAGGAAGGAGAGAGAGCGCGAGCGAGGAGAGAGCGCGAGAGAGAGCGAGAGAGAGAGCGAGAGAGAGAGGAGAGCGAGGAGAGAGAGAGGAAGCGAGAGAGAGAGAGATAGAGCGAGGGCGAGAGAGAGGCGCCGCGAAGAGCGAGAGAGCGAAGAGAGAGAGGAGAGCGGGGGGAGGGGAGAGGAAGCGCCCGCGCGAGGTAAGAGAGAGAGAGAGAAGAGATAGGGTCGAGAGAGAGATGTGCGGAGAGAGAGAGCGCTTGTGGCCGTAAAGTGACAAAATAACCACGAGAGGAGAAGAAAACCAAAAGAAAAACCGCTAGAATTATAGACAGGTGGACAACTAGATTTAGGGCAATAGTTTGAAGTCCTATTGCCGCCTAAGAAGGATACCAAAAGAAGCGCAGGGCATAGTCAATCACACAACTCAATAAAAACGAATAGCTAACAGTTGAAATCAGAATCAAAATGAAAAAATCTTGCAGAAGACATAGCCCACCAAAAAGGAATTAAACAGCAGATACCAAAAGGGAAAAATATGCATAGAATATCCACATACTGGTACATTACTATAACATATATAATTATAGATAACTATATATTGCTAACGCCTTCAAAAAATAAAATAAAACAAACGATGCACACAGGAACAAATATGAACCTAAAACATTCATATATTGGAACATTATTTTACAATATATGCAGAATAGAGACAGATATTGCTTTAACCTGCCAAGAAACCCAAGCCTGCAGTAAATAAATAAATATAATGGATATATTGTGATCGAGTGTGAGAGAAGGGTGGAGGGCCAATACTGTATAATTACCTCGCACACCTGTCCACACCAACTCACACCCTTACTCTCTCTCTCTCTCTCTCTCTGACACACACACACACACACACACACATATACACACAACAAACTCATATATTGTGAGATAATATATAGTGTGAACGAGTGTGAGAGAAGGGTGGAGGGCCCATACTCCATAATTACCTCGCACACCTGTCCACACCAACTCACACCCTTACTCTTACTCTCACTCTCTCTCTCTTTCTGCTATCTTTTCCTTCCACTTTCCTTTATTTGAAGTTCTGCTAACTGTACTAGAACTAATACTATTTCTTCAGTACAACAGCCTAAGCAGAGTATTTTGCACACCTTGGAATGGGTGTGCGGCACTCTGAAATTCCTCTACTGTCACTAAAGGAATGGACCGTAAGCTCTTCGAGATACTAACTAATCCTTGTAAATACCTCTCTCTCTCTCTCTCTCTCTCTCCCACTGTCATTTACATCAGTTTTATATAGTTAATGTAACAAAACAAAGGGGCTTGGCAGGAAACATTTAGAGAGAGAGAGAGAGAGAGAGAGAGAGAGAGAGAGAGAGAGAGAGAGAGAGAGAGAGAGAGAGAGAGAGAGAGAGAGAGAGAGATTTTAATTTCATGCTTAATTAATATATCTAATCTTGCCATCTCACTTCATCTCGGCTTTACTCAGCTTAGATCATTGCAAAACAAATAAGGCAAAACAAACAAATAAACAGCTAGACGTAAATAAAAATATATATCTAAGCTTCAATAATCTAGTAAATAATATGTATATCAGTAAACAAATAATCTAAAATAATATACATAAAATAAATATATAGAAATTAATATATAAAGCAGGTCCTGGGATATGAAAAACAGTAATTATTATACGTGTTGCGAACAAGATGATCTGCTCGAAATTGCCAATTATTGCAAGATTTGGAGAAACACGAGCAATTGAATGACCAGACAATATAGTGAGGATATTGCAGTGTATTGTTGTAGTGTGAGTGTGTCTGTCAAATACAAATATATGCAAACATTGAACGATATTATGGACATCGTATTGTATCGTATTATTGGTTTCATAGATGAATGCTGATAGTTTGATAGTTGACAGTTGATAGCTTATAGTTTGATAGTTGATAGTTGATAGTTTGATAGCTTATAGTTGATAGCTTGATAGTTTATAGTTTGATAGTTGAATGTTTGATAGCTTGATAGTTTATAGTTTGATAGTTGAATATTTGATAGCTTGATAGTTTATAGTTTGATAGTTGAATGTTTGATAGCTTGATAGTTTATAGTTTGATAGTTGAATATTTGATAGCTTGATAGTTTATAGTTTGATAGTTGAATGTTTGATAGTTTATAGTTTGATAGTTGAATGTTTGATAGCTTGATAGTTTATAGTTTGATAGTTGATAGCTTGATAGTTTATAGTTTGATAGTTGAATGTTTGATAGCTTGATAGTTTATAGTTTGATAGTTGAATGTTTGATAGCTTGATAGTTTATAGTTTGATAGTTGAATGTTTGATAGCTTGATAGATTATAGTTTGATAGTTGAATGTTTGATAGCTTGATAGATTATAGTTTGATAGTTGAATGTTTGATAGCTTGATAGTTTATAGTTTGAATAGTTGAATGTTTGATAGCTTGATAGTTTATAGTTTGATAGTTGAATGTTTGATAGCTTGATAGTTTATAGTTTGATAGTTGAATGTTTGATAGCTTGATAGTTTATAGTTTGATAGTTGATAGTTGATAGTTTGACAGTTGATAGTTTGATAGTTGAATGTTTGATAGCTTGATAGTTTATAGTTTGATAGTTGATAGTTTGATAGTAGAATGTTTGATAGTTTAAATGTTGGTTTGATAGTAAGGACATTGTATTGTATTGTAGAAGTGGTTTGCATGTAAGGTTTGATAGTGGAATGTTTGCTAGTTTAAATGTTGGTTTGATAGTAAGAAAATTGAGTTGTACTGTAGTTTTGGTTTGAATGCAATAGATAAATACAAATATAAATTGACAATGTACAAAGGTAAAAATATTGTATTGTTGGTTTGAATGCAATAAATAAATACAAATATAAACTGATATTGCATTGAATTGTTGATGCATCGGTATGAATTCAGTTTACAAATACATGGTACAGAGAGTGTAATTATATATTGCAGTGTGTTATTGATGTATAGGTATGAATTCATCTAGTATAATTATACACATGTACTGTATATGTATAAATAATGCAGAATAAATCATTGCATTGTAGGATAGCAATGGTATGGAGTCCGATAAGTAAAACACACACACACACACACACACACACACACACACACACACACACACCATAAGTCTAGCCCACCTCCCGTCATACCACACTACCTTATTTACCAACTCCCCCCCCCCTCTCTCTCTCTCTCTCTCTCTCTCTCTCTCTCTCTCTCTCTCTCTCTCTCTCTCTCTCTCTCTTTTAAAACAGAGTACAAACTTTAAATTAAGGGGCCGGTACAAAGCAATAAAGTGCAGTTTTACTACTAGCTAAAGATACGTCACAATAAATCAGTGAGAGCATTTGTTTCTTTCTCTGGCTCGCTCACACATACTCCCCCCCCCCCCCTCTCCTCCTCACTCTATCTTTCTCGTCATACCATTAAATTTGTTCTCTCTTTCTTTCTTTCTCTCTTTCTTTCTCTCTCTCTCTCTCTCTCTCTCTCTCTCTCTCTCTCTCTCTCTCTCTCTCTCTCTCTCTCGCTCTCTCTCATACCATACTCCCTTATATACTAACAGTGTATCAGTTTCTATCAACCATAAATACCTCCATCTCTCCATTCCTCCCTTCATTCCTCTCTCGCTTTCTCTCTCTCTCTCTCTCTCTCTCTCTCTCTCTCTCTCTCGTCATACTATACTTCCTTATAGACTAACACCGTAGCATTTTTTTACCACCCATAAATACCTCCATCTCTCCATTCCTTCCTTAATCTCTCTCTCTCTCTCTCTCTCTCTCTCTCTCTCTCCCCCCCCCCCCATCATACCATACTTCCTTATACACTAACACCGAAGCAGTTTTTTTTTACCCTACCTAAATACCTACCTCTCCTCCCCTTCCTTTCCTTCCCTCCATCACGACTACGACTACTACCAGTCCTTCCACTTAAGGGGGGTCACCGGCTTTTTTTCTCTCTTTCTCTCCCTCTCGCTTTGGCTTGTACCCATTCGGCCCCATTCATCCTACTGTTTTAAGACGTTTACCCCTATCCAGGTGTCATTATTTTCCTGGCGAGCGGTAGCGAGCCAGCATATTTATAGTTTTGTTTTGACAGCAAGCTAAATTTGTACATTTTTCGATAGAAAAATGTCTCCGGCGAAGCCGGATTTCTCCATACAATGCTGGGTCGCTATCGCTCGCCAGAAAAAAATCGACACTTGGATGGAGATAAACGTCTTAAAACAGTTGGCTGAATGGGGCCGAATGGATACAAGCCAGATAAAGAGAGAAAAAGCAGGTGAGCCCCCTTAGATCTATAAATAACCGCCTCCTCCCTTCACTACCGTACGGTACCTAATTGTCCAACATTCCTTACTTATATATAATTTCACCCTTGTAATATTATGACGTTCTCGATCTCTTTCATTTACTCCCTCTATTTCTATTTCCATGTGCCTCGTAATAAATAAACAGCGTCTTCTTGTCTATCGCTTTATTTTTCTCATATCTGCTTAGTAAAGATATTCGTAAGGTTTTTCAGTACATCTCTCCTTCATGTACCGACTTAATTTACCATTCTCACACTGATTCGTGTGGTTTCTTTTTAAATAATCGTCACACTCCTCTGTTGCTACCGTAAGAATTATATATCATATTTACTACCCATTAATCTTCATCTAATCACAATATATCGCACCATACAATCTCATTTTATTCAGCATGCATATATTTCCCATCCGTTATCCATTCACAGGCTCCGCTCCAAAACCTGATACACTGTCATTTATTCGTAATCACAATAATCTGCGAGTCCCGTAATGGTGAGATCGAATCCTGGTCCTATTGTGAGCCCCTGCAGTCTTCTCTTGGTGCATAATAAAAACACTTAACCCCTTGAAGCTCTGACGCGTCTTAGCAGTATATTTTGGCTATTCTTAGACGATTTTATGCAGCTTAGGAAGGATCTGTGGGTATTAAAAGGGTAAAGACTCTCTCAATCAACCCTCTGACTTCCATAATTATACCCTTCCTAATCTGAATAAAATCGTCTAATAATTACCAGAAAACAAAACAGAAATGCGTATTGGCAATTTCTCCCGCTCTATCTGTACCAGGGATCTATACTTATTAGATTATATACGTAATTATATTTTTGCTCAATTGGAAAATATTACTTTGTATCTTTATTGCCTTCTCTCTTGATTAAATTACTACTAAATATTCTCACATGAACATTTTACTTCTTGACAATCGTAGAGATATTTCTTTGATTATGTGTTCTCCATATATTTAATTTTAATTTAGTTTTTAATTATATGTTTTTTTTTATTTTTCCTGTTGTTCTTAATAATCGTAATCTTCTTTGTCTTTCAAGTTTATCTACCATTGTGTTAGCAACATACTTTCTTCCTTTGTTATATTGTTATCTGTTATTTTTCTTCGCATAGTCCTTCAAGGCACAATTTTCAGAATATATGCAAATACCAGTAACATAGGCAATCTTCTGCTTCCTAGATGTCAAATTACTTGGCTCCCAGGACAATTCTGAACACTATTATACCACAAACTGCATCAATAAATTTGAAGCTTTGTGTCCAGTCCGTTCCCATTTACTGAATATATCACCTTAAGCCAACTGACTAATATGATTCTCTCTCTCTCTCTCTCCCAGATGTCCATTTTCCTTGTAGTCTAACTGCTACCCTCTCTCCTTAATGCCCACCTCTCCTCGTCTGTCCCCTTGAGTCTAAACTTTCTCCTTTCTCCCCCCCCAACCTTCTCTCACACACATTCTATCTCACTCACTCACTCTCACTCTCTCCATCCCCCTTCCATTTAATTCTTTATCTCCCTCTCCATTCCTTACCATAAAATTTCCTTTCATTTCCTCCAACGTCTTCATTTCTACCTTCTTATATTGTCATATGGTTTTATTTTATATAACATCATTTATTATTTTGTTCGCCTCATTCATACATATCTTATATTTCCCCCTTTTCACTAGAATACAATATACTGCCTATCCCTCTTCAACTTGATGATGGAGCTTCGTAAAACATAATGTATGCATGCTTAGTTGATGTTCTTGTTTAATGCTATTCACTTTATTATGTATAGTTCTTATTAGTCTTGTATTGTGTATGCCTTATTTACAGAACTTCCAACCAGCTACTTTACTTACAAACCAATCAAAGACCCAATCTTCCAAAATACCTACCGGTACTATTCATCCTACTAACCAATAAGCCTGTCTTATAACCATAGATCCTACATAGTACATATATACCTACCTTCCTACTTACCGTCCTTACATACCAACCAATCAACCTACTTACCAACCAATCTGCCCACCTACTGTCATCCATTCCTGCCTATCAACCAATTTCTCCATCTAGTAAGGATTTTTGTTTTATATTTGAATGTGAAATATTCATTCTTACCTACTAAAGAACGTTCCCACCTACTTCCCAACCAAAAAACCCACCTACCTGCATAGCTCCCTCCCTACCTACAACATTCTCTACTTGAATCTCAGCCCCTTCTTTGCTTTTTATATCAGGCTGCCCATCTCGGCGCCTCACTATCATTTCCTTTCGTGTATCGTACCCTTATCTATTGATTTACCAGACCCAACCAAAGAGAACCCCCTAAAGAAAAGTGTTGCTACCTGCTTACACACCTTACGTCGATAGTACTAATGGCGTCTGAATCGTCTTTGCATTCAAATTGCTAATGCAATGAAGTCGCCACCTATTCAATGCATTGCTAGCATACCTTCTAAAGTGACTGTACAGGTTACTTCCACTTGTTTGCATGTGTCCAGAATATGAGGATTGCATATTGGTTAGGGTGTTATTTGTTATGCTGTTGATATATTATTTTGTTAAGGAGAGGGGAGAATTTAGTTATGTTACTAGTTCAACTTCATATTCTACCTCCAAACCTACACTCAACTTATGTCCAGCCTTCCGTACTAACCTTCCTACAGTATACGGTACCTACTTATTCATATAACTTAACTATCAACCTCCCTACAAACCTGTCAATCGCACTAACTACCTCTCTTTCTCTACCCTGTTCTACCTATAACTTCCAACTAACCTGCCAATCTCTCTCTCTCCAACTACCTTCTTATCTCCCTAACTTATAACCTTTCTCTAAATTTCTCTCTACCAAGCTCTCGACCCTTCTCCCCGCCTTAGCCATGAACCAGACCCTATCAGCCAGTAGACCATAAACCGTGATACCGACAGTGTGGTGAGTGAGTGGACCGCCATGTATAGACACAGACAGAGGCCCAAGGAAATATAATAGTCAGTGTTATCCTACCTAGGTTCATATACGCCATGTTGTAGACCTCAGACTGCATTAAGGGGAGAATTCCACTAGAGGGCTTGATGTCTGGACCCCTTTCTTCCTCATGCTTAGCCCCATTGATTATGATATTTTAAGACGTTCGCCCCATTAGTTTGGCAATTTTAAGAACGTTCGCCACATTTCTGTCAATTTAATGACATTTCGAGACATTTATGTGTCTATTTTTCCTGGAGAGCGATAGCGAACCAGTAACTTAGGAGGAACCGGAAGGGGGTCCAATGGTTGTAATTTTAAGCTTGATGGAGGTATAGGGAACAAACTCCGCTTTAAAGTATTTGATGTACAGCAAATACAAAAGAAAACGAAAGGCAACATACCCTTTAGTCTAGTCCTGGCGTGGTTGTAAATATGAAAGCACTTTCGGTTCCTATTATATAACTCACAAAACATGACGTAACACAAGTACCGTACAAGGAAGGCTTAATAAATACCAACTATTTTTATAACACTCACTGTACAGTACATACATAAAAACAAAACAAAATAGCAACGCAGCCATTAGTCTGTTTAATTTGAATCTTCATTTATGCCCATCGTTATAATTTACAAAGCATATCACATTACATAAAGGCTAAAAGAAATATCCAAGACATAAATAATTTGATCAAAGGAATACCAATGTATAGCGCACCAGCAGCAGCAGACCCTTTGTTCGTAAGTGCTGGTATATTCAAGTGCACTTAAAGGGGGTCACCGTTTTTTTTTTATCTTTCTCTCCTTTTCTCTGGCTTTTATCCGTTAGACCCCATTCAGCCAACTGTTTTAAGGCGTTTATCCCCATCCAGGTGTCGATTTCTTCCTGGCGAGCGATAGCGAGCCAGCATTGTATGGAGAAATCCGGCTTCGCCGGAGACATTTTTCTATCGAAATGTGTACAAATTTAGCTTGCTGTCAAAACAAAAATATATGTATGCTGGCTCGCTACCGCTCGCCAGGAAAATATTGACACCTGGATGGGGGTAAGCGTCTTAAAAAGTAGGCTGAATGGGGCCGAATGGATACAAGCCAAAGAGAGAGGAAGAGAAAGAGAAAAAAAAGATAGGTGGGCTCCCTTAAGTTCCATGTGGTATAACTCATACATCACGACAGGTAACATGCACACAAGAAATCTATTACATATACTGTTTGAAGTATACCGTGGTTCTATGATAGATGTATGATCAAACAAGATATATTATCAGTTATGGTATGTCATATGCTACGCAGTATAGTCTACGCTCATGTCTTCAGAACCATGACGCCCGTTTTCCTTTTGAGTGCGACTATTCGACAACTTCATCCAGCTTGGAAGGGATTTCTCAAAGTGAAAGGAGTAAGAACTAACATTTTTGACTTACACGGATCAATCCCAGGTTAAATAAAATAAAGCAGTTACAGCCAGAATATAAACAACAAACGTGTCATCGTACTGAAATGGTTAAACAGGTTCGAAAGCAGAGGTAGACAACATGGCGAACGTTGTAAAAGATGCTGGTAATACTCTCCTAGTAAATGACGTTCTTGTTTTCTCTCTTTTATTAGTTTATATTGTATTACAAGAACCGGCTCCTTTCTAAGAATGGAGGGATGGGATAGGACGGGATAAATACTGGAATTAAGATGTGGGGGGAAGAGATAGGACAACAAGAATGGAGTTAAAATATATATACAGTATATGAGTAGATGGGTGAGTGAATTTTGAACCCCTGGAGGATTATTACGCGTTTTAACAGCTTATTCTGGCTATCATTCGACGATTTTATCAAGTTCAGGGAGGAAATATATGGGAGCCAGGCATAGTTGAGTTGGTTATGACCCCTTCAATTTCTAGAGATCCTTCTTAAGCTGCATTAAATCGTCTACTGATAACCAGAACACTAGAACACTAGAAATAAGAAAGATAAATAAATGAGTGAATGCACGAAAATCAAAATGAACAAGTGAATAAATGATGTATGAATGAAGGAATGAAAAAGTGGTTAGGTGAATGAGCGTGCTGAAGAGAAAGGGGTATAGCCTGCTGCTGCGCCGTGTTAGGCAAGAGAGGCACCCCCCTAAAGGAAATACTGACCTTCCTTCCTTCCACATAAAAGGGAGGGAGACATTTACATGGATTAACATAGACACACTCACCACACAAGATTTACGATCTAATAAGGTGGCGATGATTTAATTCCAGTAGAGATAGCAATACCCAAATGAAAGGAAAGCGAAAGATAAGGACAACAAAGCAAAAGTATCTCTATCTCTCTCTCTCTTTAACTCACACGAATCTAAGAATTTCTTCTTCAATCGAGTTGTCAACTTGTGGAATGGGCTTCCCCGAGACGTTATAGACTGCAGCACCGTTGATTCATTTAAACTCCGCTTAGACAATTATCTCGCATCAAACCCGCGACTGACTGCGTTTGTAAATGAATAACTTTATTTTATCCCCCTCTCAGTTACTAACCCATCTGTCCCCTACTAACTTCCTAATTCTGCCACGGACATTAGTTCCAGGGCAGTAGTTCCCTTTCCAATGTTCCCTTACCCACTCTAAACCACTGTTTGGACACTTGATCCTCAGTGTTTTGGAGGACAAGCAGCCTAGAAGGGTCACTAGACCTGTTGCTGCTTGATTTCCTTTGTACTCTCTCCCCCCCCATTCACTTCCTCCACCATGCTGCCTTATAATGATTATCAGAAATAATGAATGATGGAGGATTTTAATATTAATTCATAACGTCAGATATAGAAATGAACTTGCATTTCTGTGTATGTTACACCACGCTCTCAGTATATACAATATAATATAAATATTATGCAAACATTAAATAAAGATAAAGGTCGCATATACATTCCTAATATTGTATGTATCATAAACAATATTACTGTACTATTACTAAAGATTGTGTATCTACAAAAAAAGGCCCACTTCTTTCCCATTCTTAAGCAAGCCATTCTAGATTTACAGAAGAGCGACCATCACTTACATAATTGTATGTCCACAAAGTTGCACAAACAATAATAATAATAATAATAATAATAATAATAATAATAATAATATAAACATACTAACCAGCCCCCTTGTCACAGGTGTAGCTGGAAACCAACATACCTGTAAAAGAAAGAAACTATATTTAGACACAGGGTAACAAGCCACAACACTATGGGGGACGTTGTTGTTATTGAAAGGGTATGAA
>CM064568.1:53292842-53305342 GCA_032716605.1 Paralithodes platypus | reverse complement strand
CGGCCCATCTCCCCTTAACATAAGTAACAGAAATGGGATACCACAACAGAAGCACTCCATAAAGACCCTTACTAGAACAATACCGTAACCTGCTTGGAAAACATTATGTCACTGCCAAGAAGAACACCCTTCGTTCTTGTATACCGGTACGTCAGTCGAAGATATGAGGGAGTTGGGAAAAAAGGATTAGAAAGATAAATAAACACTGAATGGTCCTGTTGCGAGGCTGGTGTATTCAGCATTGGTAGGAACGGTGACAACAAACAGCAGATGTGGAGGGAGAGAGGGAAAAGGGGGTGGGGGGGGGGGGACAGCCGTAAAAATGTGAGGGGCGAAGGAAGGGGAGCGGGTGGAAAAAAAGGGAGGAAATGAAAGAAAGGATAGAGAGGATGAAAAGTGTGAGGGAAAAGGGGTGATAAATGATAGGGCAGATGGAAGATATGGAAAGGAATACACTGTAGATAGGAGACATGGGCCTATAGAAGATAATTGGATTGGAAAGAAATGTAAGGAAGGGAGAGATAGCGGAAATATATAGGGAGTGGAGAGAATACATTAAAAGGAAATTTATATAATGTACCGTAATGGGAGTGAATTAAGATGAGGTGGTACACAAGTTAACATATCAGACAATAGAGCTGGGGGAATAGGTGGAAGAGGTCAAGGAATAATAGCGAAGAGGGTGCTATGAGAGAAGTTAAGAGGGTGAGATGGAAGGGAAATACATACAAGGACACAAAATGGAAGAATGAGTATAATAAAGACTAAAAAGGAAATGTAGAAGGTAAAAGATGGAGTAGAATGTAGGTTTAAAGGAAGTGAGGTGGGGTGGGGGGGGGGGGGGAGTGAATTGAGGTGGGGTGGCAGGAAGGGTGACAGATCAGAAAATAGGGCTGGGAAAAGGTTAAGGAGATAGTGGGGAGGGGTCAAGGAATAATGGGAAAGGGGGTATATAAGCAAAGTAGGGGGGGGGGAGAGGGAGATGGAAGGGAAATGATTAGAAGGAAAAGAAATGGAAGAATATTATATAGAACAGATAAAACAGGAAACGTATTAGGAAACAGGTGGAGTAGGATGTAGGTTAGGTAAGGAAGGGAGGAGGGAGGGCTGCGAAAGGACTACTAAGGTGGCAGGAAGGGAGGGTGACAGACCAGAAAATAGGGCTGGTAAAATAATGGTAGAGGGGTCAAGGAAAAACGGTGTGTGTGATGGGGGGGAGGGGGAGAGTAGCAGATGAGTATATAGAAGGAGACAAATAGAACAGGGAGAACACATAGACAATAAAAAGACACCTGAAAAAGGAAGAAGAAAATTGGGGCACATACACTGACAACAAGATAAGTACCGGTAATTATAATCATAATAAAATATCGTAAATGATGACGTTCGAAAACTCTATTCAATCTTATGGAATCGTAACTGTATCATACCTCTAAATTACGTAAATAATACAATAAATAACTAGCAATGTTGATGGTGAGGCATGTACAGTATGTGACTGTTAAAATTAAAGTATTATGTTAGTAATATTGCTGCCTGTCATATGTGACCGTAAAACAATAGAATGCCCTCAACAGCGTAGATACATGAAGGAAAGATGAAAGACGAAGTGAGGGATGCAAGATGGGGTGAAGACAATAGCAGAGAGAGAGAGAGAGAGAGAGAGAGAGAGAGAGAGAGAGAGAGAGAGAGAGAGAGAGAGAGAGAGAGAGAGAGAGAGAGAGAGAGAGAGAGAGAGAGAGAGAGAGAGAGAGAGAGAGAGTTATAAGGAAGGGAGGAACATGTGGAAAGAGGAAACATGGCAGGTTAGGGAGAGGGTATACGCAATAAGGCAGGGAGGGTAGATAGACATAACTCGAGGCAGGAAGGAAGCGAAGAAGTAAATTAGAAAGAGGGAGGAAGGGCAAATGGTTAAGGCAGAAACGAAGGAAAGGGGAGTTAAGAAGAGATGGAGACATAAATAGATAGAAGGAAAGAGGGAGGGAGGGAGCGTGGCAGGTAAGGCAGGTAGGGAGGGTAGACATAACTAGAGGCAGGAAGGAAGTGGGCACCGTGAGAAAGCCACAGGCAGACAATTACACTAGGGGATACTACAAAAAATAGTTAAGTTACCTCTGTCACCTGGTTACCTCAATGTTCCCACGCTTACCTGCTCTCTAACCTCACCTTATATTTACCCACAATTATCCTATTATTACATTAATTTACTATAATTAATATTCTTCTATAATCTATACCTTATAATGTCCTCTCTTTCCTTAGATGTTCTTTCTCTCTTTCCCTCTATTTACCAAGAATTATCATACTATTAAATTAACTTACTCTAATTAAGATTCTCCTATACCGTATAATGCCCTCTCTTACCTTACATGACCTAGCCGAAGGCCGATTCCTCCTAGATTACAGGCTTGCTATCGCTCGCCAAGAAATAATCGACACCTACAGTATTTTTTGTTTTCTATGTGATTGAGGGAGGCAAAAGGCAGAACTGCCTATAGCGAGTGCCTCCCCCATAGTTGAAAGAGTGACAGGGCCAAAATCAAGGGTCGTTCGAGCCAAAATGCCTGGGCACACTGACTTTGAAGCAATTTAAGTCATAGGAAGAGGGAAAGACTGATTCTGGGAGAGAGTTCCAGAGCTCAGCTGTTGAGTAGAAGAAAGTTTGAGAGTAACGTTTCACTCTTGGGTTGGAGAGTTGCACAGAGTAGGGGTGGGATTGAGTTGCAAGATGGGTACCACGTGCCCTACATAAAGGAGGTGGTATACACTGGGCAAGCTCTGAGGAACACTGATTATTATAGTAGCGATAGAATAGCGACAGAGATGCAACATTGCGGCAGAGAGAGAGAGATTGCAGAGTTGGTGAGTGGACGGGAGTTAATGATACGAAAGGCCTTCCTTTCAACTTTGTCTAGCAGAGCGGTGTGAGAGGAACCTCCCCACACATGTGAACAATACTCAATACAAGGACGCACTATGCCCCTGTACAGAGCAAGAAGCTGTGCAGGGGAAAAGAACCCCCTAAGGCGGTTGAGCACACCCAGCTTCTGGGAGGCTGCCTTAGCAAGACTGGTAATATGGTCCTTCCAACTGAGAGCAGAAGAAAAGGAGACACCAAGAATATTGAGAGAAGATGAAGGATTGATTTTTGTATTGTTGAAGAATAAGGGATAGTCTGCTGGGAGTTCCTTACAGGTAGATAGATGGAGAAATTGGGTTTTGGAAGCATTAAAGGTAACAAGGTTTTCTCTGCCCCAATTGGAGATAGTATTTAGATCATAATTTAAGAGTTCTATGGCTTCATTACATTTGTCGTTGAGGGATTGCTGGCTGGGGCGTTCTGAAAAACTAATGGAGTAGTGTAAGGTTGAGTCGTCTGCGTATGAATGGATGGGAATTGAGGTACAGTTGAGATCATTTATAAAAATTAGAAAAAGAATAGGAGATAGGACAGAGCCCTGAGGAACACCGGAGTTTATAGGGTGAGGAAGTGAACAATGGCCGTCCACAACAGCGGCCGGAAAGGAAATTAGAGACAAAGGCACAGATGAAGGGATAGAAACCGAAGGAGGGTAGTTTAGAAATTAAAGATTTGTGCCAGACTCCATCGAAGGCTTTTGATATGTCTAGTGCAATAGAAAAAGTCTCACCGAAGTCCCAAAAGGAGGATGACCAAGAGTTAGTAAGATATGAAAGAAGATCACCAGTAGAGCGACCCTTAAGGAAGCCATACTGGCGATCTGAGAGCAGATTATGAGAAGAGAAATGCTTAAGAAATTTGGAAGCAAGAATAGTTTCAAAAACTTTAGAAAGACAAGAGATGAGAGCAATTGGACGATAGTTGGAGGGTTGAGAGCGGTCACCCTTCTT
The DNA here is from genome assembly GCA_032716605.1 of Paralithodes platypus. Taxonomy (NCBI): domain Eukaryota; kingdom Metazoa; phylum Arthropoda; class Malacostraca; order Decapoda; family Lithodidae; genus Paralithodes; species Paralithodes platypus. Next base: position 53,301,472 of record CM064568.1, on the reverse strand, counting down.
TGGGACAGGTTGAATGTGAGAAAACTTCCAGCATGAAGGGAAGACGTTAGAGGATAGACAGAGACGAAAGAGTTTGCCTAGGCAGGGAGTCAGCACGGAAGCACAGTTTTTGAGAACTGCAACGAAAGGCCTTAAAATCGCCAAACTAATGGGGCGAACGTCTTAAAATGGTAACACTAGTGGGACTAAACATGAGAGAGAAGGGGGTACAGAAGAAAACAAAATCCTCCCTTTAATCTTACCATTGAATAATTTTCCTCTCCCACTTAACACTACCCTACCCTATCCTTGGAAGACGAAGTGACGCGTCTGTCATATTAACATTCTAGTTGTGGATATCTGATATATATTTATACATACATATTTATTCAGCTGATGGTCAATTGAACCCCTTAGCAACTGATATCTGGATACTTAATGGAAATATATGAAACTACTAATTCTCTCCGTCATATAAATGCTAAATATATATTTATAACAACATATTTCGGTACAAAATCTCCGTAATAGCCGAATAATCATAACGAGGATATGTCACTTTACCGTCAGCTGATAATATGCGGACTATAGTCAATACCAACCTAATTAACCCTTTCAGGATAAGAGGACGTGTTTTTGTCCTTCCATCCTGGCTATCTTAGATGGTTATATGCAGTATGGAAGGCCCTCTAAGGAATCGAAAGTGCAATGCCTATCTAAATTATCCCTCTGACTCCAACAATTCCATCTTAAACTGAATAAAATCTACCAATAACAGCCTGACAATAGTGATAGAATACGTCCTGGTATATAAAAATAGGATAACCAAAATAATAAATAAATCAATATACACATAAATAAAATATATAAATAATTAAATAAAACCCCCTGCTTGCTTTGTTTGTGTGTCGTATGGGGTGTGCCTTTGTCTTGTGGCCATCTGCTATCAACCGTCCTATAGTCATCGCTATTCTGCTCGTGGCTCATATAGTCTTTCTATTATTAAGGGCAGATTTCCACTTCAGGGATTCTTTTCTTGACACCTTTCTCCCTCATGTTTAACCCCATTGCTTTTGGCATTTTAAGACGTTCGCCCATTAGTTTGGCGATTTTAAGAACTTTCGCCCCATTTCTGTCTATTTTTAGACTTTCCGTGCCATTTAGGTGTCTATTTTTCCCTGGCGAGCGATAGCGAGCCTGTAATTTAAGAGCAACCGGCCTTCGGCGAAAAATGTACATATTTATCTTGAAAAGGGCTCAAGGGGGTGTAATTTTAAGTTTAATGGAAGTCTAGGGAAAACACTAAAAACCTCCCCTTAACAGTGTCTTGCGTCTCATAGCTTCCATACCCTAGGCGCAAACACCATCGTAAGGGTTAAGGGGGGTCACTGTTTTTTTTTTATCGTTCTCTCCTTTTCTCTCTTTTTTCTGGCTTGTATCCATTCGGCTTCATTCAGCCAACTGGTTTAAGACGTTTATCCCCATCCAGGTGTCATTTTCTTCGTGGCGAGCGATAGCGATCCAGCATTGTATAAAGAAATCCGGCTTCGCCTGAGACATTTTTCTATCGAAAAATTTACAAATTTAACTTGCTGTTAAAACAGAAATATATATATATGCTGGCTCGCTACCGCTCGCCAGGAAAATATTGACACCTGGATGGGGGTAAACGTCTTAAAACAGTAGGCTGAATGGGGCCGAATGGATACAAGCCAAAGAGAGAGGGAGAGCAAGAGAATAAAAAGCGAGGTGGGCTCCCTTAACACATGAGATTCTGGTATTGCTTGCTTTCCTATATTCTGTATATGTTGTTATTTTGTCCTTTCACCTTCTGTTGTCAACTATTCTATATTTAAAATTATTTTGGCCGTCGTTCATCCATAATTATCCATAAGCAACTCATACTTCTTACAACCTCATGATGTTAAACCAATCTGCTACTGCTTGCTCTCCTTCGTGTGGTATTCCTCTTTCCTGTCACCCTCTGTTATGGACCATGATATAATCTTTGTTATTCTATGCATGGGTCATATATTTCCAGCCATATATACCGGTATTATACTGCCTCATGAATGAAAAAAAAAAAAAAAAAAAAAAAAAAAAAAAATAATAATAATAATAATAATACAAATATATACAAATAAATATATAACTAAATAAATAAAAAAACAAATATACCTGTATGTACAGTATAAATATATCTGCTGCTGCTTAATTTCCTTCATGTGATATTCCTTTGTTCTCTGACCCTCTGTTATGAACCTTGTGTTAATAATTATTCTACGAGTCGGTCATATTAATTTAGAACCATGATGCCGTGTCCTTCAGCCTCGTAAGGGGAGGCTGATGGGACTTGAGGTTAAGGGGAGATGGGGCGTTTTCCGGGTCCCCTTCTCCCTTGTGTTAAGCCACATTAGTTTTGAAATAATAAGACGTTCGGCCCATTAGTTTGGCGATTTTAACACCTTTCGCCCCATTTCGTTGTCAGTTTTAAGACCTTTCGTGCCATTTAGGTGTCGATTATTTCCTGGCGAGCGGTAGCGAGCCTGAAATTTGAAGAGAAACCGGCCTTTGGCCAGAACATTTTTCTACCGAAAAATTTACACATTTATCTAGGGGTGTTTTTCTAAGCTTGATGGAGGTCTAGCGAAAAAACTAAGAAATAAAGGAATAAATGAATTAATAGACCAAAGAAAAAAAAAAAACGGTCCGTCTCCCCTTAAGGATCAACATAATATACCTCTGTTGCTGCTTGATTTCCTACTAATGTTATGCTTTTGTTATCTCACCCTCTGCTATGAACCCCATGTGTTTATTATTCTACTGGTGATCCATTAATTTATGGGTGGGATTTTAATTTGCTCCCTAGACCTTTATCAAGCTTATAAAAACACCCCCAAGAGCCCCTTAGAGACAAATATGTACATTTGTCAGAAGTACAGGCTCGCTATCGCTCGCCAGAATAAATCGACACCTAAATGGAACGAAAGGTCCCAATATTGGCAAAGCAATAGGATGAAAGGTCTTAAAATCTCCAAATTAATGGGGTGAACGTCTTATAATATCAAAACTAATGGGGCTAAACATGAGGGAGAAGAGGCTACATAAAAAAAAAAAAGGAACCTCCCTTTAAATCCATAACATAAAGTCTTGCCCTTCAGCTTCAGGAGGATAAACATATACGCCTGTTGTTGCTTGCTTTCCTACGTATGTTCCTTTGCCCCACTTCCCTCCTCTGATATCAACCCTGTTATAGCGTTTATTATTCTAGTCGTGGTTGATCTTATTGATTTAGATTCATAACGCCTTGCTCTGACCTTGCTCAACCCTGTTCCTCCTACATTGTCATTCCTTGTCAGTCTGTCTCTCTCTCTCACTGACCTTGCTCATCCCTGTTCCGCCTACATTGTCATTCCTTGTCTGTCTCTCTCTCTCTCTCTCTCTCTGTCTGTCTGTCTCTCTCTGTCTCTCTCACTGACCTTGCTCATCTCTGCTTAAGCCCTTACTGTGTTTTGTCACTCTTTCCTTGTTCTCTCTCTCTCTCTCTCTCTCTCTCTCTCTCTCTCTCTCTCTCTCTCTACGATACGATACTTTACTTTCGATACGTTTAAGTACGATAACTTTCACTTTAAAGTTTACTAGTAACAAATCAAATAGCAGCATTGAGAAAGTCCCTAATTTCAAGAAAGCAAATTTTCATAAACTTAAATCAAAGCTTAAAGAAACTGACTGGAGCTTTCTGACTAACAATAACGACATAAATACATCTTGGGAGTGTTTCACAACCACTTACCTATACCTTAAGGCAGTGCAAGACTGCATACCATCGAAAATACGGCATCCAGGCCATAATGATAAGCCCAAATGGTGGAATAAAGATATTTCAGACTGTCTGCTTGCTAAAAAAATGTGCTAATGATAGATTAAAATCCTCACAAAATGACGAAGAACGGGTGAAATTTGTAGAGCTACGACGCAAAGCCAAAAAGTTAATTAAGCAAAGTAAAAAGACCCTGGAGTTACATGTTGCGAATCAAAGTAAAACAAACCCGAAAGAATTCTATATTATATCAGAAAGAAAAAAGTAATTACTCCAACTGTTGGACCGTTAGTTAGTCGATGAAAATGGAGAATACACCAAAGACGAAGTACAAATGAGTAATGCCCTCAATACCTTCTTTGCATCAGTTTTTACAACAGAAGACCTCAGTGATATCCCTACACCATCGCCGATTCAGATTGATAATTCAGATGTTCTAAGCAATATCACCGTTACAGAGAGAGAAGTATTGAATTGTTTAGATAAACTCAAGGTAAATAAAACGCCTGGACCTGATACAATCTCGCCTAGAGTTCTAAAGGAAGCTAAGGATGAGCTCTCCAAACCACTGACATTGCTATTCAATGAATCCTTGCAGTCTGGGACTATGCCTGATCAGTGGAAGCTAGCCAACGTAACACCGATATTCAAAAAAGGCAGCAAATCCCTACCAGGTAACTATCGTCCAATTAGCTTAACCTCAATTGTATGTAAAATGCTAGAAACGGTCATAAGAGACAGACTCGTAAATCACTTAGAGGCAAATAACTTACTTAAAGATACTCAACACGGCTTTCGTAAAAAACGTTCCTGTTTAACAAACCTCTTAGACTTCTTCCACGATATCCGCAACCTCTACGATGAGAGTAAAGCTGTAGATATTATATACCTTGATTTTCAAAAGGCCTTTGACAAAGTTACCCACAAACGTTTACTGCTAAAACTAAAAGCGCATGGAATACAAGACGGTGTGTTGAATGGATAGAAAATTGGCTCAGCGACAGAAAGCAAAGAGTAGTCATAAACGGTAAGGCATCTAAATGGACCAATGTAAGTAGTGGGGTACCCCAGGAATCGGTACTAGGACCAATTCTCTTTCTAATTTACATCAACGACATAGATGAGGGTCTCACCTGTACAATCTCAAAATTTGCTGACGATACAAAAATTGCAAATAGCGTACTCTCAAAAGAACAAGTTGACAATATGCAACACAATCTAGATAAATTGTCATGTTGGGCCCAAATTTGGCAAATGAGTTTCAATGCGGATAAATGTAAAGTACTACATATCGGATACCTAAATGAGAAGCAAACTATTCGATGAATGGCACTCAGCTTAAGAATGTAAACAGAGAAACCGATCTGGGAGTAACAATATCGAGTAACCTAAAACCGAGTCAACAATGTTCAGAAGTTGTTAAGAAGGCAAACAAAATAATTGGCTTATAGGCAGGTCATTTGAGCATAAATCCAATGAAGTTATCCTAAACCCTTTACAATTCCTTAGTCCGCCCTCTTCTGGAATACTGCGTTCAATCCTGGTGCCCTTATTACCAAAAAGATATAAACAAGCTAGGACGAGTTCAACGTAGTTACCAAAATGATACCTAGCCTAAAGAACAAACCCATACGAAGAGCGAAGAGCGTCTTAGAGAATTAAATCTATTTCCTTTAACCCAGCGCAGATTAAGAGGTGACTTAATTCAAGTGTTCAATATCATCAAAGGCATCGACAATATGAACTGTAGTAAGTACTTCACTATCGACCAATCTAATTACACGCGGGGAAACGGTTGCAAAATTATTGGTAAATCTTTTAACTCACACGAATCTAAGAATTTCTTCTTCAATCGAGTTGTCAACTTGTGGAATGGGCTTCCCGAGACGTTATAGACTGCAGCACCGTTGATTCATTTAAACTCCGCCTAGACAAATATCTCGCATCAAACCCGAGACTGACTGCGTTTGTAAATGAATAACTTTATTTTATCCCCCCCTCAGTTACTAACCCATCTGTCCCCTACTAACTTCCTAATCCTGCCACGGACATTGGTTCCAGGGCAGTAGTTCCCTTTCCAATGTTCCCCTACCCACTCTAAACCACTGTTTGGACACTTGATCCTCAGTGTTTTGGAGGACAAGCAGCCTAGAAGGGTCACTAGACCTGTTGTTACTTGATTTCCTTTGTACTCTCTCTATCTGTCTTCCATTGCCCTGTTCTTTTCAGTAGTGCTACCGCGGCTTGAATACTGTAGCGTATTAACATCCCCATACAAAGCAGGTGAAATAAATGACGTAGAGGTACAAAGAAATTTCACTTCGCATATAAGTTCGATAAAACATCTACACTATTGGGAGCGTTTAAGAGCACTGAATCTGTACTCACTGGAACGTAGAAGAGAACGTTACCTAATAATATACACGTCGAAAATCGCAGAGGGTTTAGTACCAAACCTACATACTCCGATAGTCATGAAATTCAGTGATAGGAGAGACTGGGAATGCGAAATCCCCCGGATGAATAACAGGGGTGCTATGGGCTCTCTGCGAGAGGGCTGGTTATCACACAGAGGCCCACGTCTCTTCAACAAACTCCCACGGCGAGTAAGAGACATGAGGGACATCTCGTTAGACAACTTCAAGAGAGCCCTAGATTTCGAACTGCAAAGAGTGCCAGCCGAGCCCATCCTCGCAAGGGAGCGAGCTGTCGCTTCAAACAGTCTACTGCACCAAATCACCACCCATAACGAGGGGCGTCGCGCTCCTTGGTGCCGCTAGAAGAGTGGCGAACACATCAAAAGGTATCAAAAGGTAAAGGTATGCCTCGTTTTATGTTCACCCTTATATATTTGGCATTTCTTTTGTCCCCCTTAACCATTGTTATGTCTTATCTCAACTGGCTCTACGCTTAAATAATTCCCTCACCATATATCCCCTTAACTCTTAAATACTGTATACAGTATTATATACTGTATATGTATAATATATATATATATATATATATATATATATATATATATATATAATATATATATATATATATATATATATATATTATATATATATATTATATATATATATATATATATATATATATATATATATGTATGTGTGTGGTGTGGTGTGTGTGTGTGTGTGTGTGCGCGCGCGCGAGCGTGTGCGTCCTTGCTTCATCTTTACCCAGATCTGTCCTGTCTTATTTTTAACTTGATTTACTCTTTACTAATTCAATCATTCATGTTTGGCTATCTTCTATTTCTTCTTTATCAACGTTTCCCTTCCTATCTTTATCCTAGTCCCCCCTTCAACAAAACCCTGGCCCTATCTACCCGTCCTACCCCTGTCCACCCCAACCCCGCCCGCCATAACTCTGTCCCACCACATCCATAAATTATTCTATTGAACCGACGTCCCTGTTTGTGGTGCATATTGACGTTCCTACACACGCCCGATCACTTACATATTCACATATTCACCTACTTAAGGGCAGATGTGTATTTATTTGTTCATTTATTTATGTATTCAATTATATATTTATTATATTCATTATTTTTTCCCAAGGCCTCCATTAAGTTTAAATAATACCCCCTAGATAAATCTGTACATTTTTTCGGTAGAACAATTCCTCGTAAATTACAGACTCGCTATTGCTCTCCAGGAAAAAATGACACCTAAAGGGCACAACAGGTTTGAAAATTACCAAACTAATGGATTAACGTCTTCTATCTATATCTATATGCTCAGGCCCAATCCCCATTTTGGGAGTAGCCGACTCAAGACAGAGCAAGAACAGGGAAAACACAAAAACAACATAAAACCAAAAATAAACACAGATAAAAAACACAAACTCTCACACATCCAGGTCACCCAGGAGAAGACCCAGAGACCAGGGTTACCAAGGTCGCTCCAGCACTCCCCCGGCCCCTGACCACCCGGAGAGGTTCCGATCTCGGCAGGCAGACATACAGCGGAGCCAAAGCCACAAGCCCTCCCACCACACTTCCAGGCACACCCTTCATATTAATCGTCTACCCGGGCCAGGCGCCTGATGGACTATTATCTAGTCCAACTTGCGCCCGACCCCTTACTCCAAATGACCACGTGTTCACTCAACTATTCACAAGCATTCTCCATTCACTCCTGTTCACCACCACTTCCCCTGCCTGATCTATAGTCATGCCTCTATCATCCAAAGCCTTTCTTACACAGTCTCTCCATCTCAATGGGGGTCTTCCTGCCCTTCTATCTCCCCTTGTACTCACATATTCTCTTTGTAAGCCTTTCATCTCCCATTCGTTCAACATGACCATACCAGCTCAGCACCCTTCTGTCCAATCTGGGCGGACAAATGTTCCTGCTGCCCCACTCTACTACGTATCTCTTCATACCTCAATCTGGCTCTACGAGGTATAACTCCACACATTAATCCTCAAGCAGCTCATCTCCATCACATCCAGCCCTCTTTTCTCCTTTTTTCTCAGAGCCCATGCCGCAGCCCCATACATCACTGTTGGCCACCAACAATTCCGTGATACAGTGCACTTTTTACTTTCACCGCGAGATTTCTCGTCTTCCATCTACGTCCCATTGCTCCGAAAACCTTTCCTTCCTTCACACACTCTCTGTTTTACCTCCACTTCCATACCTCCACTCCTGCTTATCGTTCCTCCTCGATATTTAAAACACTCTACTTGTTCCAATATTTCCCCATCCAGCCTTCACATCTCGATTCACCCCTTATGCTCTCCCATATTACACACCATTACCGGTACTTTACTTTTATGGAAGTGCACCTTTCAGTTTCCTCCTTCCACAAACCACACCAAACT
>CM064568.1:53290164-53292742 GCA_032716605.1 Paralithodes platypus | reverse complement strand
AATAGTTTGCTTTCCATTTAGGTATCCGACATGTAGTACTTTACATTTATCCGCATTGAAACTCATTTGCCAAATTGGGCCCAACATGACAATTATCTAGATTGTGTTGCATATCGTCAACTTGTTCTTTTGAGAGTACGCTATTTGCAATTTTTGTATCGTCAGCAAATTTTGAGATTGTGCAGGTGAGACCCTCATCTATGTCGTTGATGTAAATTAGAAAGAGAATTGGTCCTAGTACCGATCCCTGCGGTACCCTGCTACTTACATTGGTCCATTTAGAGGCAGTACCGTTTATTACTACTCTTTGCTTTCTGTTGCTGAGCCAATTTTCTATCCATTTCAACACACCGTCTTGTATTCCATGCGCTTTTAGTTTTAGCAGTAAAACGTTTGTGGGGAACTTTGTCAAAGGCCTTTTGAAAATCAAGGTATATAATATCTACAGCTTTACTCTCATCGTAGAGGTTGAGGATATCGTGGAAGAAGTCTAAGAGGTTTGTTAAACAGGAACGTTTTTTACGAAAGCCGTGTTGAGTATCTTTAAGTATGTTATTTTCCTCAAGTGATTTACGAGTCTGTCTCGTATGACCGTTTCTAGCATTTTACATACAACTGAGGTTAAGCTAATTGGACGATAGTTACTGGGTAGGGATTTGCTGCCTTTTTTGAATATCGGTGTTACGTTGGCTAGCTTCCACTGATCAGGCATAGTTCCAGACTGCAAGGATTTATTGAATAGTAATGTCAGTGGTTTGGAGAGCGCACTCTTAGCTTCCTTTAGAACTCTAGGCGAGATTGTATCAGGTCCTGGCGTTGTATTTACCTTGAGTTTATCTAAACAATTCAATACTTCTCTCTCTGTAACGGTGATATTGCTTAGAACATCTGAATTATCAATCTGAATCGGCGCTGGTGTAGGGATACCCTGAGGTCTTCGGTTGTAAAAACTGATGCAAAGAAGGTATTGAGGGCATTACTCATTGTACTTCGTCTTGGGTGTATTCTCCTTTTCATCGACTAACGGTCCAACAGTTGAAGTAACTACTTTTTCTTTCTGATATAACTATAGAATTCTTTCGGGTTTGTTTTACTTTGATTCGCAATATGTAACTCTAAGGTCTTTTTACTAGTGCTTAATTAACTTTTTGGCTTTGCGTCGTAGCTCTACAAATTTCACCCGTTCTTCGTCATGTTGTGAGGATTTTAATCTATCATTAGCACATTTTTTAGCAAGCAGGCAGTTTGAAATATCTTTATTCCACCATTTGGGCTTATTATTATGGCCTGGACGCCGTATTTTCGATGGTATGCAGTCTTGCACTGCTTTTAGGTAAGTGGTTTCGAATAACTTCCAAGATGTATTTATGTTCGTTATTGTTAATTAAAAAGCTCCAGTCAGTTTCTTTAAACATAGCTCTAAGTTTATGGAAGTTTGCTTTCTTGAAATTAGGGACTTTTTCGATGCTACTATTGGGTTCGTTACTAGTAAACTTTAAAGTGAAAGTTATCGTACGATGGTCGCTGTTACTGAATGCATCACCAACATTCAAATTCTCTATCAATTCTTCTTTTGTTGCAAGTACAATGTCAAGAACGTTATTACCACGGGTCGGCATTCGAAGGGGTTGGAGAGAAGGGGTGGGGGGGGGGCGGATTTATGTGCCTGTGTGTCTCTAGGTAAGTAAGTGTGTTGGTGGAGGGTAAGTGGTGTGTGATGTAGGGGTGGGGGGGGGGGGGGCGGGGGGATTTGTGCTGTGTGTCTCTAGGTAAGTAAGTGTGTTGGTGGAGGGTATTAGTGTGTGTGCATGTAGGGGGGTGGGGGGGCGGATTTATGTGCCTGTGTGTCTCTAGGTAAGTAAGTGTGTTGGTGGAGGGTATTAGTGTGTGTATGTAGGGGGGGGGGGGGGGGAATGGTGTTTGTGTTGGTTTATCTACATGTATGCTTTTTTCATTGAGCCAATTTTCCATCCATCTCAACACTACCCCTTGTATTCCTTGTGTGTGTGTGTGTGTGTGTGTGTGTGTGTGTGTGTGTGTGTGTGAGAGGGAGTGAGTGAGAGAGAGTAAACGGAAATTAATGAGTAAAGTTAGTAATTGGGATGCATGAAAAAGGAAGACATTGGAGGAATGATAAGATAGAAAATGAAGAAAAATTGGGAAATAGAGGAGAGAGAGAGAGAGAGAGAGAGAGAGAGAGAGAGAGAGAGAGAGAGAGAGAGAGAGAGAGAGAGATAATACATAGAAGAGAGGACGGAGGGAGAAAGATGATGACGACGACGAGGAGAAATGAATGGACAAGAACAAACGAGAAAGAGTAAATGAGCAGGAAGAGGAGGGGGAAATGGAAGGGGAAAGTGGGAGGCCAATTGAGAAGATAGGAGAAAAGAATGGGAAGAGGGAAGGGGGAGGAGAAGGGCGAGAGGGAAGGACGAGGGGAAGGGGAGGAGGGAAGGAGGAGGGGAGAGGGAAGGAAGAGGAGGAGAAGGAGGAGGAAAGGAAGGAGGAGGAGGTGGGAAGAGGAAAGGAAGAATAGGACCACCCATAACGAGGGGCGTCGCGCTCCTTGGTGCCGCTA
>CM064568.1:53112664-53287664 GCA_032716605.1 Paralithodes platypus | reverse complement strand
AATTAACATGTATTTATGATTAATATTTTTACGCTCACATTTCTACCTGTTTTATTCCGTATTATATCTGTAATAGTGTTCATTCCCGCTTCTTCCTATTTATGTTTGTTTCTTGTCATTCCTGTTTATTCCTTCTTATTCCTTGTTTTCCCGTATGACCCCCATTTATCCGTCATTATTGCTACTCCCGTATTTCTAGCGTCCCATTCATTCATTCCGTCACTCCATCACTGTCCCACCATTCATCCACATAACCACTCCCTTTATTCTTAATTCACCACTGAATAGCCTATACATTATAAGTACTCTCTCTATCTCTCTCTCTCTATATATATATATATATATATATATATCCTCAGTCTATGTATTTCATTATTCACGCATACGTGAGGGAGTGAGCGCACACACACTCAAACACACACACACACACACACACATACACACACACACACACAGCCTCAGAGCGAGAGACTGAGACTGAGAGAGAGTGAGTGAGTGAGTGGTATATACTGGTAGGTTCCGTTCTAACCGTGCCTAAATTAACCCTTGATTTGCCTGCTATTGATCCCCAACAATTATAGCCTCCTACTGTACCACTGTTAGCTACCAGTTCCAGGTTTGTTGCTCTAGCCATACACCCTCATAAACCTCTATTATCACACATTTTGAAGGAGAGAGAGAGAGCTCTAAAATGTTATATAGCTTATGAAGCAGAAGGGTCATTAGGGAGAGAGAGAGAGGAGGAGGATATGATAATAGTTATATAGATAAAGAATGTAAACCACTTTTAGAGGGAATTATCTTAGAAAGAGCTAGAGGCAAATGATGAGGCGAGGGAGGGAGAGAGAGAGATAGACTGGAGAGGAGAGTAGAGAGAGAATGTAAAAGCGAGAGAGGAGTAAAAATTGATGTGAATGGAATGTGTGGAGGAATGAGAGAGAGAGTGTGATAAGAGAGGAGAGAGAGGGGAGAGGAGGTGAGTGAGAGAGAGAGAGCGAGGAGAGAGAAGGAGAGCCCGAGAGAGAGGATGGAGGGGAGAGAGAGGAGAGAGAGAATAAAAGAGTGGGAGGGAGTACAGTATATAGCTTCCATTCTAACTCTGCCTAAATTAACCCGTGAATTGCACGCTATTGACCCCTGCAACTAGCATCCTCTACGGCAGGTCTATTATTTCAATGGTGGTCTGTTATTACCTTTATATTACAGTTTATGCATACCACCAGACGATTTGATATAGTTAATGATAGACAGAGAGTGAGTGTGAGAGAGTGAGTGTAAGAGAGAGAGAGAGAGAGAGAGAGAGAGAGAGAGAGAGAATGAGAGAGAGGAAATATAATATCTGATGAAGGGCACGTGTGATCCCAAGAGAGGGGGAGAGAAAAATATAGCGAGAGAAAGAGGGAGTAGAGGTGGGGATTAGTGTTAAACGTGGAGAGAGATTTACATAGATTTACATGGGTACACAGGTTACACAGAGCTTACGATCCCAGCAAGGTGGCCAGGTTCTAATGCTAGTGGATATAGCAAAACCAAGTGTATAGAACAGATTAAATAAAGGATAACAAACCAGAAGGCTATCTCCCCACCCTCTATTTCCCCCCGGCATAATATATCTGTGCAGTGGAAACGGCAGTGAATACCCCTGTTAATCTTGGGAATCCCCTAAAGGATAGAAAGTTAGAAGGGGAAACAAAAATTATATTACATACATGCCTTCACCTTCAGGGATAGAGAGGTTCGAACAGTGTGAGGGTTCAAGGTGTCATATGTACAGAGAGAGAGAGAGAGAGAGTGTGTTAAATGTATACATATATTTACGTTGATACACTGGTCACACACGACTTGCGATCAAAACGAGGGAGTCGAGACTTAATTCAGGTTGAGATAGCATCCCAAATACAGGAACTGGAAGACAAAAGGGGGAGAGAGATAGTGTGTGTGTGTGTTTGAGAGAGAGAGAGAGAGAGAGAGAGAGAGAGAGAGAGAGAGAGAGAGAGAGAGAGAGAGAAGAAGAGAGAGAGAGAGAGAGTTGGTTGTGAAAGGTGAGGGAGTTCCCAAAGACCGAGTGAGACGGATGAGATTAAGACAAAAAGGGGCCTTGACAAAAAAGGATATAGTAAGTATGAAAGAGTGAGTTAAAAGACCAGGGTAGTAAAATGAGAGAGAGAGAGAGAGAGAGAGAGAGAGAGAGAGAGAGAGTTAAGTATAATAAGCATGAAGGAGGTACTTAACAGAAAAAAATAGTGAAATGAGAGAGATATATATATATATATATATATATATATATATATATATATATATATATATACAAAGAGAGAGAGAGAGTAAAAAGGATAGTTAACTTGAAAGAGGTAGGTAAAAGACAAAAATAGTTAAATGAGAGGGGGAATAGGCAGAGAGATGGGAGGGGGGAGGGGGGGGGGGTCACTGGTAGGAATGGTAAATACACTAACAAAAAGTCCATTGGAAGCGGAAGTGGCTACTGATTATGAACAACAATTAATGTAATGACCCTGAACTAAACACTACCACATTCACACATTATCCATACACCTCCAGTTATTCTTATATTTGGTATTGCAATATATTCCTGGTTGTAAGTGACAGCTGTAGTATGATTAATGTGTGTTAGAACTTGGTATACAGTACTGTAGATGTGTGTGTGTTTGTGTGGTTGTGTGTGTATGTGTGTGTGTGACAGAAAGAGAGACAGAGAGAGAGGGGGGAGGGAGAGGGAGGAGAGAAAGGGGTAGATAAGGCTCTTGAGGGTTAAGTGAAAAAGGAATAATTAGGAATGATAAAGAAACACTCGGGGAGGAGAGAGAGAGAGAGAGAGAGAGAGAGAGAGAGAGAGAGAGAGAGAGAGAGAGAGAGAGGGGGGGTGAATGAAGGTAGAAGTCGGTTAGTGATAAAGATAGAATTAAGGGTTATAAAAGAGAATGGGGTGGAAGGGGAAAATAAATAGAAAAAGAGAGAGAGAGTGTGTGTGTGTGTGTGTGTGTGTGTGTGTGTGTGTGTGTGTGTGTGTGTAAATAAAAGAAGAATGCGTGGCAGACATTAAGTAGAGAGGAGAGGGGAGATGAATAATATAGAAGGGGGTGGTAGAGCGAAGGGAGGGATATATTGCTACTAAGAGAGATTGAGGGGGGGGGGAGGTTTGTTAGTAATAAAGGAAAAAGTAACGAGATCAAACAAAATAAAAGAAAAATGGGTGGGAGAGAGAGAAAGAGAGGGTGTGTGAAACAGAGAAGGAGAGAGTGTTTTTTTTTGGTCTATATTCCAACTACTCCCTCTCGGGCATAGGCTGATAGCCTTTACACTACACCGCTGAACACGGTGAGGCCCGTGAGGTCTTGCTCCAGTCTAGGGAGTGAGACATGCGAAGCTTCACGGCTCGAAGCAACTCCATCTCTGAAGCTGCTCCGCCTCTGTGCTTCACAGTCTCATCCCCCAGGCTCGGCCCCTCACTCTCAGAACGCCACCTATTGAGCAATTAACTCACCAGGCATTGCCCCCCTGTAGCATATTTTTGAATATGGGAATATTCATACAATGCTACTTAATCAGGGAACAATGAGGGTATTCATTTGGCATTTCGGTGTGCTGTGGTAATGCACTGATACTAGGTACAACACAAATTCCATCCCTATAATATCTTCCCATTGACATATTGGGATTCGAACCCGGGTCCATTGGAGTACCAATCCAGTGGCAAGACCACTCCGCCACACCTTGTGTGTGTGTGTGTCTGTGAGAGAGAGAGAGAGAGAGAGAGAGAGAGAGAGAGAGAGAGAGAGAGAGAGAGAGAGAAAGAGAGAGAGAGAGAGAGAGAGAGAGAGAGATAATAAGAAGTAACCAAGGGAAGTTAAATTTATAGGGTTTTCTGCCATAAACATCTGTACCCTTCCTAAACCCCCATAAGGCGCTGCTCCGGGGTTGCGTCATGTGCGGGGTTGTGAAGCAAGGAGAGCCTGCTGTCATTATATAAATACAACTTTTCTGTGGTGGGGATTAGGAGGATCGTGATAGTTGGATAATTAGAGTTATTATAATTAATACCTGACCTAGTATACAGTATGAGTGTGACTTAATCCTGACAGGTTAAAAATTATACGTGTTTACTGTAAGCTTAAGTCGAGGCTAACATTTATGAGGTCTGACAGAGAGAGAGAGAGAGAGAGAGAGATAGATAGAGAGAGAGAGAGAGAGAGAGAGAGAGAGAGAGAGAGAGAGAGAGAGAGAAGGGGGGAAGGGGGGGGGGGATAAGAGGTAAGAGTAGGAAAATAAGTTACGAGTTATTTGATTCGTTCCCGTAAACACCACCATCATTCCCTTTGCCAACCCATCAGAAGCCAACTTGAGGGGATTTGTTTACTTCATTAGACAACGTGAGAGAGAGAGAGAGAGAGAGAGAGAGAGAGAGAGAGAGAGAGTGAGTGAGTGAGTGAACGAGAATAGAAGTTGTGAGTTATTGGGTTCGTTCCGGTAAACACCATCAGTTTCCTTGCTAACATGGAGAGAGAGCGAGAGCGAGAGGGGGGGGGGGGGGGGGAGTAGGGAGAGAAAGAGGAGGGAGGTTAATAAGAAGAAAGATGAGGATAAAATAGTATAATATATTGAGTTGGTTCTTGTAAACATGACCGTCAGTTTCCTTGGCCATCCATCATAAACCAACTTGAGGGGCTCTGTTCCTTTCATTGAAGGATATGAATGATGCTGTTCTTGGGTGGTCTGATGTGTAGGGTATGGGATTAGGATCGTGTTGGTTAGTGAGTTACAGTTATTATACACTACCTGACCTAACATATGTGCGCGTTTTACCTGGACGAGAACAAAGATAATGTATATATATATATATATATATATTACTACCAGTATAGTGAATTAACAAATACTGTGGTTAAGTAGTATATTTCGTGGACGTATAGTATCGTGTGTAAAATCATCTGCTGTAACTCGACACTTTCAGAAACGTTTAAAATCATCGTAATACACATTGATCCTCGGTCATGAAGTATCATTTACAGTATGTATCCAAGTTTGCGACACACGTTAAAATGAAACATAATAAATAAGCCAAATGTCCTTTATATTCCGCATCTAGCTACCCCCACATAATTATGTTTAGCTGTTGAGGGAATTTTGCATAAAGACTTCATGGCCATCCTGTGAAGGGCTATTTTCAGATTCTGTAAGGAGAGAGAGAGAGAGAGAGAGTGTGACAGAGATAATCATACAGACAGAATGAGAGAGAGCGAGAGAGAGAGAGAGAGAGAGAGAGAGAGAGAGAGAGAGAGAGAGAGAGAGAGAGAGAGAGAGAGAGATAATCATACAGACAGAGTGAGAGAAGGGAGAATAGGTGATACGACTCGAGGGATAAGTTTATAAAAATGCGTAATTAGGAATGTTAAACAATTTGTGCTGGAATGAGAGAGAGAGAGAGAGAGAGAGAGAGAGAATGTGTGGGTGAGAGTGAGTTAGAGAGGGAGGGAGAGTTAAGAGGACAGGGAGATATGGAGATAGGTCCTAAGGGAAAAGAGAGAGAGAGAGAAAGAGAGACCCTTGAAAATCCATTGACCCTTGCCTCCCTCCTTCATTCAGTCCTCTTGTATTATCTCTGCTTTCTTTAATCCATAATTAGTTTCCTGCTCTCTCTCTCTCTCTCTCTCTCTCTCTCTCTCTCTCTCTCTCTCTCTCTCTGTCTCTGTCTCTCTCTCTCTCTCTCTCTCTCTCTCTCTCTCTCTCTCTCTCTCTCTCTCTCTCTCTCTCTCTCTCTCTCTCGTTACATTTCACCTTTATAAACACGTTCAACAATTCTCTTTAGTCATCACCTTTAACAATTATATCCTGTCCAACTATTTTGTTTTCAAGTTTTTTTTTTACTCCTTTCTTTTTGCTCGATATTATCCACGTGTTAATGTTTTTCTTGCTACGTTTGTTATCTTTGTTTTACAAATGTAATTTACATAATCTGTTTAATTTCCTTTTTCATTCTAGTTTTGTATGTACGGTAATATATATATATATATATATATATATATATACCGGTATTTATATATTACCTTAACTTATACCGTATATAGTCTCCTTATTTTGACCCCACTCTTCATATAATTATGTTATGTTTTCATTATTAATATCCTTTACGTTATTTTCTTTACCCTCTAGTTTTTCCTTCGTTTCTTTTGTTGCCGTTCATTCCTCGTCTCCGTTGTTTCATGTCGCTTTTGTGTATTGTTTGTTTATCCTGTATTTTAGTATTATTTGTTTCGTTTCGTCTGTCGTTTATAATATCTATTTGTTTTCATTATCTTCTTTCACTTTTGTTTGTGTTCTTCTTTCTTTCTATCCTTCCTTTACTACTTCCACCCTTCCTTCTTTGTATGTTCTGCTTTTTCTTTCCTTCTTTTCTGTCATCCTCCCTCTCTCCCTTCGTTCCATACTTTCGTTCTTTTTTTTACGTTACATCATCTATTCTTGCTTTCCTTCCATCCATCTTCCTTCGCTCCTTCCTACCTTCCATCCTTCCTTATACTATTTCCTTCATCCCCCCTCTCCTTTCTGCCTTCCATTATCTTTTCTCATTTGTGTGTTTTTTAATATCTTCTCTTTCGTATTATTTTTCCTTTCTCTTCTTGCTAGATCCTCCTTTTTTTTCTTCTTTCCCCATACCTATCTTCGTTACATAATTCATCTGTTTTATTTCTACCTTCCGTCTCTCCTCTTTTCTTTCCATTCTCCTGTCTTCTTTCCTATTTCCTTCCTTCTTTCTTCTCTCCTTCCTTCTTTCTTCCTTCCTTCCTTCCTTCCGCTCCCCCACTTTCCAGATCTCCAATTAATTCCCAGTTTTTTCCTTCCTCATCCATTTAATCATCACACTGCTCCCCTTTCTACCCCCTTTTATGGTAGCCACCCCTCTCTTTCTCTCTCTCTATGTCTCTCTCTCTCTCTCTCTCTCTCTCTCTCTCTCTCTCTCTCTCTCTCTCTCTCTCTCTCTCTCTCTCTCTCTCTCTCTCTCTCTCTCACTTTGCTCAGAGAACCAAATGAGGAAAGTATGAGGCGTACATACAAAGATTGATATATATATATATATATATATATATATATATATATATATATATATATATATATATATATATATATTTATAGATAGATAGATAGATAGATCATAGACTGGACTTGACACGAAAATGGAACTTTGCAGTAAGGGACCCAAAATCGGCGAACGAACCCCCAACTTCGAACCTCGAAACCGCGAAAATATAACATTTTCGCAGTTTCGAGGATCGAACTTGGGGGTTCGTTTTCCGAATTTGGGTCCCTTACTGCAAAGTCCCATTTTCGTGTCAAGTCCAGATCTACTTTGGTCTATGGATAGATATATAGAGAATACAATACATGCATACGAACATACTATAATTCTGTCGTGGAATACAGCCAACAACTTTCAGTATATTTTTAATTTTGCTATATAGTCCAAGAATTACATCAACCATACATTCACACCTAAACACAATATATATATACATACATTCATACCGTTAAATACATACATACATACATACATACATACATATACTGTACATACATACATATATAATCCATACATACCTATTTATTACATACATACACACATGCATACATACATACATACATACATGAATACATACATACATACATACATAGATATATATATACATACATACATACATATATACATACATACATACATACAGAACCAAACCCTGGAGCCAAGCATTTACCAGGACCCTCTTGTGAGATAGCACTAATCACAGGATATCGGCTCTGGCTGTCAAGCGAAGCCCCCCTCACTAATATGACACAGAAAACGGGATACAGGCACACTTCCCTGTGCAACTAAAGTGATATGAAAGGAAGTTGCATTGCCAATTGTAATCATTGTTAGCTTTTTCGTGTTCATACTATATTATTAAGATTATGTATATGTTTATATTGTGCTTTGTTATAAATACAGTTTTGTGTTCATCTATTTATATTTTATAAATAAACAGACAGACAAACAGTGTGGCAGATAAATGATTAAATGTAAAGAGATGAAAATACTCATAACATCAAAAGCTACAAAGAGGTAGGAAGTTGAGAAGAGTACAAGGATGGGTGAAGTATTAAATGGTAACACAGTTAACAGAGACGTGAAAGACGAAGCAAGGTAGCCTGAGAGAAAAATAACAAAACAGTGAAGAGAGAGAAAGAGAGAAAAGAAAGGAACTGAGTGTGGAAAAAAGTGAAGAGGGTGAGAGCGTGAGGGAAGGGAATGGGTAGACAGGTAGATAAAGGGAGATACGGCAGCATTAAGGTGAAGCAGGGAGATAACGTGAATGGTGGGAGAGATAGTGGTGGTGAGAGAGAGAGATGTACAGTATTATTATGTGTGTGTGCATAGCCAAAGAATATAGATCGACCTCTGTTAACCGGCCCTCATAATATTAATTGGTGTATTAATTATCGGAACCATATCAGAATGACAAACGGTGAAATAGCCAGACAGACAGAGAAGGTCAGACATTAATAAATAAAAGGCTGACAGATATTATATATAATTATTATGGCGGTGGCTTGAAAGAGACAGACAGACAGACAGGCAGACAGGGTGGGTGGTGGCTACAAAGGCCATTATGTAAAGGAGAGAGAATAGAGAGAGAGAGTACAAAGGAGTACAAAGGAGTACAAAGGAAATCAAGCAACAACAGATCTAGTGACCCTTCTAGGTTGCTTGTCCTCCAAAACACTGAGGATCAATTGTCCAAACAGTGGTTTAGAGTGGGTAAGGGAACATTGGAGAGAGTAGAGAAAGGCGGAGTAAAGGAGGTACTCTACACTCACTCCACCTTACCCTCCAGTCTTATATTCACCCTCTCTCTCTCTCTCACCTGAGCTCTCCTCCCTTCACGGGTAATTAGGGAGCCGCCCAGGTGTCAGGGACCAAAGGGAGAGAGAGAGAAAGAGAAAGAGAACGAGAGCGAGTGGGGGGGGGGGGGTCAAGGTGGAGCTAGGGAGAAACGAAAAGGTTAAATAGCTGGTCGTGATTTTATGAATGGTCGTGGTCTGTTGATATTCACATTATTACACATTACGTGATTTACCTATAATATCACACACAGGAAAGCACTGATTTGAAATAGTGTTTTAGGTACGTTGAATAGTATACCTTGAGATTTTATAATTACCAATAGTTTTGATCATTGCAAATTACTCACAGTAGATGGGTGAGATGGGTTCCGTGTTAAAAGCTATTGATTTTGTGTGGGTTACTAGACCTTCTGGATATATATTTATTATGTTTATATAGTAAATAAATTAGAGAAGAATGTGATGTGCACAGTTACGCTTGCAAGTAGTGTCCCACCGTTATAATCTTAACTTTTGATATCTATTAAAAACAAAATAATCTTTAGCACATAATTATGATCGCTTTGTGTTCAAACTTTAGGTTAAAATATGTTTTTAATAAATGTTAAGAAATTTTGATAAAGGTTTGTTAATTATGTTTTAATATTTAAAAAGAGGAAACTATATAACTTAAAATTGAGATGATGTTACAAGGAATTCATTACTCAAATTTACAAATCATATGAAACTCTAGGGACCCGAGCAGACATATTTCATCGTTCAACTGAATCCCCTTGTGAGGCATTGTATTATGTGTCGGTTTATTGTTCAATTGCAACCCTCAGGCTAAATATATATATATATATATATATATATAGAGAGAGAGAGAGAGAGAGTTTCTATTATGTGAGTGGTGTGTGTGTGTGTGTGTGTGTGTATGTGTGTGTGTGCATGTTAGTGTATGTGTGTGTGTGTGTGTGGCGGGGGATCAAACAGTTTAGAACTACCTCTATTATCCCTACAACTTTCCAAACTCGCCTTTCCTAAATGGAGTCAAATTATCTTGAGGTAGGCTAACAAGAATATAAAGAGTGGTTCTCTGATGGATAAAGGTGAGTATTTTATCCTTTCCCCACCACTTGGACTCAAACCCTGGCCCCATGGGTGACGTAGCCTACTGTCGTATTAGTTTACATATTACGCTGTGTGTATGTGTGTGTGTGTGTGTGTGTGTGTGTGTTTGTGTGTGTGTGTGTGTGTGTGTGTGTGTGTGTGTGACAGAAAGATTTAAAAGGGTATATGTAGTGTATATATATGTAAGAACAAAAATATATATGGAGAGAGAGAGAGAGAGAGAGAGTTTTAAACGGGTATAAGTAGTTTTATTTTTTAGCTTTAGGGATCTGTGTTTTTTTTTTAGTTTGAAGAGGGATTTTGAGAGCAAACTAAAAATTAATACTGCAAAGTGACTTACACAGTAAATAATAATATATCCCCTTAAACGTTGTATCGGCTAGAGTGTATATAAAATAGACTGAGTTTGGTTGCCATTATCGACACCCTCGGGGCTTGGAGGGTAAGGAAATTTAAAAGGTCGGAAAGTATAGACTGGAGGAAACTTAATATACGTTCTTTGTTATAAAGTAAATGTGTGTGCTGTGTTTTTATGGGTGGGTGGGTGTGTGGGTTTGAGTGTGTGGGGTGGTGGGGTGTGGTTGAGCATTTGTTATGTACGTGTTTGTGTGTGTGTGTGTGTGTGTGTCTGTGTCTGGGTGGGTGTGTGTGTGTGTGTGTATAGGATAAGAGAGTGTAAATTCATTCACGTGAAATTCTGTCTGTATCAAAAATTATGTGTATATCACACACACACACCCTCTCTTATTTCTCTCACTCACACTCTCTCTCTCTCTCTCTCTCTCTCTCTATCTATCTATATATATATATATATATATATATATATACTTTATAACTGTTGTTGTTTCTTCCTAATTATTTAATATTTCCCTCTTCCGATTTTTCACCAAAACCTTTTGACATGGAATGTGTTTCCTATAGGTTATACAATTGAGAGAGAGAGAGAGAGAGAGAGAGAGAGAGAGAGAGAGAGAGAGAGAGAGAGAGAGAGAGGTGTATTAGTGAAGAGTGGTGTAATTTGAGAAGAGGGGGAAGGAAGAGATTTGAGGGTTTTAAATCGACAATGGCAGGAAGGAAGGAAGGGAAAGGAGAAAGGTTAGGATTCTGTTGGTTTATAAGAATGTTTTAGTAATAAATAGAAAACCACAAATAATTTTTTTCTTCTTCGGATTTTACCCTGTATCTCAATTCTTAAGGCCTATTGTTTATTCATTATAATTAGGCCACAAACCTTGACCACTAGCCTCTATAACTCAAAATGACTAGAGTAATCAAGTTAATACTAGCAGGGGTACCCGGCGTTGCCCGGGTTTAAATTATACTACCATAATCACCATCATCAATCACTACTACCACAATCATCACAATACTACTACTACCATAATCACCGGCCTCGACCTCCCTGTGCCTCATGAAACGGCGACCTCGATTTCGGCCGCTAAATGACCTCCGATTTTGGATCTGATCTCATCCGTACCCCATTTTGGGTGGCTGCGAACACATTTCGTTACATATACCTTTTCGATCGGAGGCCTCCTTCTGCCCCAAACGGCCATTTCTTTTTTAATTTTTTGTTTTGTTTTTTTCAATTTCGGCCTCGAAACGACCTCCGATCGTGGGCTTGCCCACTCTATGACCTGACCCAGGTCAATTGACACCCACATGCAAAGTTTCAGCTCCCCAGGTCCAAAACTGCGGCCGCCTATTAAGAACACACAGACAGACACACGAACTGATTTAATAATATATACAGTAGATGTCTACTATAAAAAACAAATATAGTGAAGAAATTATAGCATGCCAAGTTCTTGTTTGCTCATAGATGTTAATTATAATACTGCATTGGTTAATTGTAAACCAAAACAACAGAAAATGCTTTAAACACTTCCTTTCACTTTTTGCGGTGCAGCCAAAATGCGCAATATAATGTTTTACGAGTTGTTTTAGTCGTTGTAGTAAAAAAAAAAAAAAAAAATTAGTTACGAGAATGCGCTGAGAGAAAATGTGCGTATATCTGTATATGTTTGGTAAAGCCGGTATCACACCGCCGTTTTTCCCTCAACATTTATCCTCAACACTGGTCTGGCAGCTTATGAGGTACATTTTTTAATAATGTCACCTGAAGGCTAAATTGATCTATCATCAGTCCAGTTTCCGATACCAGTGCACAAGTTCCCAGAAATGTTGCCGGAATTTTTTTTGAGGATAAAAGCTCTCGTGTGAAACCCCCTAACCCTTTCAAGATCTGATAGCGCATTTCTTTTCTGTTTTCTGGCTATATGTAGACGATCTTGTTCATATTAGGAAGGGTATATGAAAGTCAGAGGGTTAATTGAGATAGTCTTTACCCTTATCATTCCCACAGAACCCGTATAAGATCGTCTAAAGACAGCCAGAGTCAACTGTCAAAATGCATCATAATCTTCAAAGGTAAAATTGAGAGCAAAGATAGTAAGGGTAATGTGTTATAAGTCAAGTGTCAAGGGAACTTTGTAAATATAAAATTATACTTATATGCAAGATAACGGAATGAGAGAGAGAGAGAGAGAGAGAGAGAGAGAGAGAGAGATAGGGGAGGGGGGCGTGGTTAGGTAAAGAGAGGTAATAGCTTCCTTCCCTCTCTTCCTCATTTCCTATACTTCTTTTTCTTCTTCCCTCCTTTCTTCCAATCTCCTTCCCTCTCTCCTTCTCCTTTATCCTCTTTCTCCTCTTCTCTTCCTACTCCTCACTTTTTAATTTTCTCTTTCTTCTTTTTATCACATTCTTTGCTAACCTTTCTTTCCACTTTCCCTTACTATCAGGTTTGCTATATCTACTAGAATTTATTCCTGACTTCCTCGCTGGGTTCGTAAGGTCTGTGTGGCCAGTGTATCTAAGTAAATCTATGAAAATATTTTTCTCCACATCTTCCTCCCTTTCCTTTCTCCTCCTCATTCCTCCTTCTTTACTTCATCTGTCTTCTATTCTTGTCCAAACTCCCCCACTCTCTCTTTCTCCGCCTCTCTTCCCCGTCCACTCCTTTCCTCAACCTTTTCCTTCTGCCTCTCATATAAATTCCTAGCATTTCGTGTTCTCCAATTTTTCCACGACATTATTTCTCCGCTACTCTCAAGCCGACCACGTGGTTTATTTGGAGGGTGAGGTGGGTGAAGGGAGAGCCCGCCACTTCCTTGAGCTTTAAATCTCTTCAGCACGATAACGCCCTTATTATTTTGTTCTGGCTAACCTTAGACGATATTATGCCGTTTGAAAAGGAGCTATGATAATTAGATGGTTATTTAGATAGTTTTGCCCTTTTGAGTGCTAGAGGTAAACTATACGAACATTACGTCATAGTGCTGAAAGGGTTCACTTTGCTACCCTTATTACTTTACTTACGTGGATTCATACCCAAGACATTCAAATATGTGTGGCAGTGGGCGATGGGAGAGCATTTAACTTTATTGTCGTGTTCTTCTACACTGTAAAATTATCGTATGCAATAAAGAACACGCACGTAACTAAATTGTTAAGTAATTGTCATGTTATGTACCGGTAACAAGTCGAACATTGATTTTATGATGTTATAACATATTTTGTATGTATATTATATTATGTGTTCGCTAATTAATGCCATGTCAGTAAGGCTTTGTAAAATGTGTTCAAATGTATGTGTTCTGTTATCCACACGATTTTTTTTTTAAATTCCTGAACACGACTGTATATAGGTGGATTCAAACCCTGACATTCTACGGAGTGTGGTGGTGCTGACGTATTATGGAATGTCAGACCCCTGTTGTTGTTGTTGTTCCCCAAGCTGCCTGGCCGAACAGCCCCAAGGCCCCGAGCAATTCCAAGGCCATAACCGAGTGCCCCCACAGAACCCTCCTTGCCGACCACAATAAAGCCTGGGTGACCGAAGCCACTCCATGGCGGGGAGCTGAGGAGGGTGCAGAAACGCCCGGGAAACCAAAGCCCCACCCAGGGCCCTGTGCCCCTCAGCAATTATGAAGAGAAAGTTGAGGGGCAAGGGAAAAATGTGACGCTTTGGCTTCCAATCTTGGTAGATTGGGTGGTCAATCCACGGAAAAGACGCCGTCACTTGAGATCTAGAAAATATATAAGTTAAAGGAACAGGCAGAGTAAGCTATGGGTATGGCAGAGATCGCTCAGTTCTCACTCTGATAGACCAGCCCATCACCAAGACCCCTGTAATCTGTAATACCTGGTGCATTAGCCATTTATTATGCACCAACCTATTTGCTCAAACAGAACTTTAATTGACCACTTGCGAGTTTTGTTCTATAAGGAAGTTGGAGCCGTAAACTTCGACTTAAAACAGAAATGCAATAATAATGTAGGTTTCTGATGTATGAACAAATATTTGAATTGGGTTTTATGTATTTATGAACGTACTACAGTCGTATTTTAGCTGGTAATTCTGCTAAATATCGATGTCTACAGCTCCAACTTCCTAAACTCGAAAGTGGGCTGTTCTACAGTCGCGGTCAGAGGTTATTGTACAATTTTAAAAGTGATAAAAATATACTTAGAAATATAAACACCATGTGAGAAGGATCACTTTATTGGCCTGATGAAGCTATATGCGAAACGTTGTCAATAAAGTGCTCCTCCTCATATGGGGTTTATATTGATCGTAGAAGTCATATGATTGAAAGGCTTACAACCGGATTGACTCGCAGAAACCCAAGGGTCTGTACAAGCCCTGTGTGAACCGCCTCCCCATCCAAGTCTCCCCTTCTATAACTAACTTAAATTCGCTCTTTCTGCCTTTCCTGTACGGCTTCCTTCTGTGTTTCCACCAACGGTATTGTAGCAGGGGATTGTTGTTGTTGTTGGTATTGTTGTTGTTGTTGTTGTTGTTGTTGTTGTTGATGGTACGGATCGAATACTGTAGGAAAATAATACGTTCTTTTAAGGGGGTGTTTTTTGTCTGGACCCCCTTCTGCCTCATGTTTAGCCCCATTATTTTGTATATGTTAAGACGTTCGCCCCCATTCGTTTGGCGATTTTAAGAGGAATCGGCCTTCGGCCGGGTTTTTTTCTACCGAAAAATGCACAAATTTGTCTCGAAAGAGGTCTTGAGGGTATTTGTTTAAGCCTGATGGACGTCTATGGAGGAAACAAAATTATAAAAATATCTGGCCTTAAACCGTATTGTCTCACAGAAACCGCAGAAGTCAGTATGCCACTCACACCCCGCCCATTTCAGTAACTTTTGGCTGTTTCTACCTTCTCTCTGTACGGCTTCCTTCTACGTTTCCGGCAACACACGCACCTCTAGCGGTACTGTGGCGGGGGTTTGTTGTCCTTGTTGGTGTTGTTGCTGTTGTTGCTGACGAATAGGAGATCTAGTTGTCGATACTTATGGTCCTCGAAATATTACCTACAACAATTGGAGGGAAAATAGGAAGTTTGAGCTCTCCTTTACTCATTCATTACCTTTGACGTATTGTTAATCTGATTCTAGCTGTGTTGAGACGATTTCTGGCACACACACACACACACGCACCCACACACACACACACACATACATACATACACACACACACACACACATACACACACACACACGCGCACACACACACACACACACACATACATACATACATACATACACACACACATACATACACACACACACACACACATACACACACACAGCCCGTAGCCTAGTAGGTAGAGCTCTCGTCTCACACACGAGGGGTCGGGGGTTCAATCCCCGGCCGGGCGGAGACAAATTGGGCTTGTCTCCTTTCATGTGTTAGCCTCAGTTCACCTAGCTGTAAATAGGTACCTGGAATAAGTGGACGACGTTGTGACGTCCCATCTGGGGTTGGCAAAAATGGTACAAGGCGAGATGGGTATCATATGGTTCACCTAAGCTGATGGCTACCTAAGCCTTCGGGCGAGACGGTACCGTCTATAGTGAGAATGGTACCATACAGATCCACCCTAAGCCTTCGTTCCCGATGTCGCCAATTGGCTAAAATACAGACTACACACATATCCACAGCCATTCCAACAGTACATAAAACACTTAACATGCATTTCACGCAATACATTCCCAGTTAAGGAGGCGCGATAATAGTGAGCTTAGCTCGCATTGCGTGGATTCCCCTTGACGAACAAGTAACTGAGTAACACACACACACACACACACACACACACACACACACACACACACACTAACACACACACACACACACAGAGGTCTAACGGTACTGTAGCCGCTGTTTTGGTTGTTGTTGTTGTTGTTGACTAATGAGAGGGATGGTCTGATTGTGGGCTCTGTTTATCGTAGGTCTGTTTCTTGTTAACTCTTTGTGTTCTTGTTTGTTCTGTTTCTCGTGTGATTGTTTCTTGTTACCTCTGTGTTTTGGCATCTGCTTCTTATGTGTTTGTTTCTTGTTAACGCTTGGTGTTTTCTGTTTCTTCTAGTGTGTTTGTATCTTGTTTCCTGTGTGTTTTTGTTTTTGTAATTATTTTTGAATTAGCACAAATGCAGATGAAAATAAATACTGGAGCCTATCAAGGGTATTTAGAATCTTTACCTGATCAGTTTTAAGTAACCCAAAAACTATTGGTTTGTGTGTGTGTGTGTGTGTGTGTGTCTGTGTTTGTGTGTGTGTGTTTACATATTATATATGTTACAATATTTTAGCCTTTTTTTTATTTGTAAACGATTATAATGATCTAAAGATGAAGTTCTTCGAATTATGGATTTGGGAACGTTCTTAAATAGCTCTTTGATTTCCACAGGTTCTTCCTAACGTAAATATAATAGTCTGTTGAAAGCTAGCATAAGTATGTCTTCCCACTGAAAGCGTAAAGCGTTTTAAGTTGTCGTAGGTCGTTTATTGAAGTGTGTGAGGTATGTGTGTGTGTGTGTTTGTTTGTTTGTTTGTTTTTTGTGTGATGTGGTGTGTGTGTGTGTGTGGTGTGGGTGTGTGTGTATGTATGGGTGGTGTGTATGGGTATGTGTGTGTCTGTGTGTGTGTGGTGTGGGTGTGTATGTATGGGTGGTGTGTATGTATGGGTGGTGTGTATGGGTATGTGTGTGTGTGTGTGTGTGTGTGTGTGTGTGTGTGGTGTGCTGTGGGTGTGTATGTATGGGTGGTGTGTATGTATGGGTGTGTGTGTGCGTGTGATGCGGTGTGTATGTGTGTGTGTGTGTGTGTGTGTGTGTGTGTGTGAAGCTATACTAACGCTTCTACTCATAAGGTGTAGGTATGTGCAGTCGTGAGCCGTAATGAGTACACACCCCTTTCACTTAGCATGGACCCCAGACGAGGCAATACAAGGCCTTATTATATCCCAGATGCGCCAGAACGTGACTTTAAGGGGAGTGACCTGCTTTTTTTTTTCTCTTTGTCTCCTCTCTCTTTGACTTGTATCCATTCGGCCCCATTCAGCCTACTGTTTTAAGACGTTTACCCTCATCCAGGTGTCAATATTTTCTTGGCGAGCGGTAGGGAGCCAGCATATATATTTTTTTATTTTACAGCAAGCTAAATTTGTAAATTTTTCGATAGAAAAATTTCTCCGGCGAAGCCGGTTTCCTCCATACAATGCTGGCTCGCTATCGCTCGCCAGGAAGAAATCGACACCTGGATGGGGATAAACTCTTAAATCAGTTGGCTGAATGGGGCCTAATGGATACAAGCCAGAGAAAGAGAGAAAAGGAGAGAAATATAAAAAAAAAACAGGTGATTTCCCTTAGCGCTATCTGGTGTGACGTCTTGGGGGTTATTATGATATTTTGTTTAATTATAATTGAGGGGTTTGATTGATTTAGCCATTTTCAAGCATTACATTGTTAGTTTTTCCCCTAGACTCCCAGACATCATTCAAACAATGTATGTACATTTTATTGGTAGAAAAATGTTCCAGCCGAAAGTTGATTTCTCCTAAATTGCAAGCTCGCTATCGCTCGCCCAATACAAAATCGACACTTGACTTGGGTGTATTGTCTTATAATCGACAAACTAATCAGATAAAGCGTCTAAATATCTCTAAACTAATGGAGTGAAACAGGGAGAGTCCAAAAAGACACACCTCGTACCAAATAGGGTTAAAGGTTCACATATTCAAATGGGTGTATAACCTTTATTACTCACGACTGTATGTGTGTGGGTGTGTGTGTGTGTGGGTGTGGGTGTGTGTGTGTGTGTGTGTGTGTGTGGGTGTGGGTGTGTGTACGACGTGAGCTATATAGATCACTGACAGACACCCGATACACCATTCATATTTAATACATTCAATACCACTATGTTTATTGTTTATTCTATATACTGTATGTCAATACTACTATGCTGTTTATAATTTATTCTATCTAATTCAATATTATTATGTTGTTTCTTTGTCTTTGTCTTGATAGCGTAATGCATAAGTGCGCGGGATTTCGATGTGAGTATCCTAGGTTCGAGTCCTTGGAGTGCCACATGTATTTGTTGATTTCCTTCATTGAGTTTAGAAGTGAAGTTGGTTGGTGAAATAATATAATATTACTCAATCTATGCTGTACAAATAATAATAAATGCATACTAAAATAATTACAATAAATTTGGATATGTTAATAGGGATTTACACAATATACTTTATATAATAATGTATATGGACACTTGAATTGTCCTTTTCATACCCATGTGGTTTTACATTGTGGGGCGATATATCACTGACAGATACTCAATATACCATTCATATTTAATGCATGCAATACGATGGCGTTCTTTTCATTGTATTCTACCTAACATTAGAAGATTATTCTCAGCTTAGGAAGGTTCTCGAGATATCAAAGGAGTGCAAATTAACTCAATTAACCCTCCGACTCCCACGAATCCTTCCTAAACTTAAGGGGGGTCACCGTTTTTTTTTTTTCTCCCCTTTTCTCTCTTTCTCTTGCTTGTATCCATTCGGTCCCATTCAGCCAACTGTTTTAAGACGTTTATCCCCATCCAGGTGTCGATTTCTTCCTGGCGAGCGATAGCGAGCCAGCATTTTATGGAGAAATCCGGCTTCGCCGGAGATTTTTTTTTTATCGAAAAATGTACAAATTTAGCTTGCTGCCAAAACAAAAATATATATATGCTGGCTCGCTACCGCTCGCCAGGAAAATATTGACATCTGGATTGGGGTAAACGGCTTAAAACAATAAGCTGAATGGGGCCGAATGGATACAAGCCAAAGAGAGAGGGAGAGAAAGAGGAAAAAAAGAGAGGTGGGCTCCCTTAATAAAATAGCCAAAGGATAGCCAAAATACAAAGACGAAAAAGGTATTCTGCCTAGCATAATACACTTATTCACAGCTAAGGAAGGATCTCTAGGAATCAAAGGAGTAATCACAATGTCAAATAGCTGTCCTGACTAAGGAAAATATAATCGTCTCATGATAGCTATAAAAAAGGCATGATATTACTGATATGCTGAATTATATTAACCTTTATTGTACTTTTTGTTAACAGCGTAGATAGAAAAAACATAAACAACATAATAGTATTGAGTTGAGATAGAAAAAACATAAACAACATAATAGTATTGAGTTGAGATAGAATAAAACATAAACAACATAATAGTATTGAGTTGAGATAGAATAAAACATAAACAACATAATAGTATTGAGTTGAGATAGAATAAAACATAAACAACATAATAGTATTGAGTTGAGATAGAATAAAACATAAACAACATAATAGTATTGAGTTGAGATAGAATAAAACATAAACAACATAATAGTATTGAGTTGAGATAGAATAAAACATAAACAACATAATAGTATTGAGTTGAGATAGAATAAAACATAAACAACATAATAGTATTGAGTTGAGATAGAATAAAACATAAACAACATAATAGTATTGAGTTGAGATAGAATAAAACATAAACAACATAATAGTATTGAGTTGAGATAGAATAAAACATAAACAACATAATAGTATTGAGTTGAGATAGAATAATCTTGAAACACCATAATGGCATTGAATGTACTTTTATTTCTACTTTCAGGGAGCCCACCTCGCTCTTTTTCTCTTTCGCTCCCTCTCTCTTTGGCTTGTATCCATTCGGCCCCATACAGGTGTCAATATTTTCCTGGCGAGCGGTAGCGAGCCAGCATATATATATTTTTGTTTTGACAGCAAGCTAAATTTGTAAATTTTTCGATAGAAAAATGCCTCCGGCGAAGCCGGATCTATCCATAAAATGCTGGCTCGCTATCGCTCGCCAGAAAGAAATCGACACCTAGATGGGGATCTATCTATCTATCTATTGCCTGACGCCGTGATCCCCGAAGGGGTGGCCACGAACGAACCGCCCCCATACACCTCTGTCCCCAGTCAGTCGACGCCCCTCCCCCCAACCAGCACCGCCTTCGTTCATGTAGTTCCTCACTCCATCCTTCCACCTCATATTCGGTCTACCTCTCCCCCTCTGTCCCTCCACCTCGCTCTCGTACACCCTCTTAGTCATTCTCTCGCTTTCCATACGTTCCATATGGCCGAACCATCTCAAGTTGTTCCTTTTCACACTTTCCAGCACATCTACCTCCACACCACACCTCCTTCTTACTTCCTCATTAGTCTGTCTATCCCTCCATGTAACTCCGCACGCACTCCTTAAGTAATTCATTTCCACTGCTCTCACTCTTGGTCTGAGTCTCTCAACCAACGTCCATGCTTCGCTTCCGTAAGTCAGTGTCGGGATTACCACACTGTCATGCAAGGACTTCTTCACTTCCATACTGACCACCCTATTTCTTGTTACTGCTTTTAGCGTTCCTACAACCCTCTTCCCCTGTTGTACCCTCTCCCGCACCTCTTCATCCATAGTCCCATCTTTACTCAACACACTGCCCAGATACTTAAAAGAGTTGACGATCTCCATAGCCTGACCGTTCAGCTTCACCTCACACTCTGTGACTTCACCCCTTTCGAAGACCATAACCTTGCTCTTCCCCGTATTTACCTTCAAATTCCGTTTTTCGCACACTGTTCCAAACTCATTTACCAGACCCTGCAACTCCCATTCATTATCACTCATCAGAACTGTATCATCCGCAAACAGCAGTATAGGTAGCTTCCACTCAATTCCCTCCCTTTTCAGCGATACACCAACATCCACTGCTCTTGATAGTATTTTTTTCATAACTCCATCCATATATACAGTAAACAACCACGGGGACATCACACACCCCTGTTTCAAACCAACATTCAGGTCAAAGAACTCGCTCTGCTAGATGGGGATAAACGTCTTAAAACAGTTGGCTGAATAGGGCCGAATGGATACAAGCCAGGGAAAGAGAGAAAAGGAGAGAAAGATAAAAATAAAAAAAGCCGGTGACCTCCCTTAATTCAGTGTCTAGTAAGAATAATTTCCGAGTAAATATTAATGTACCGCTATTACAGATCATTATAATTACACACTCTATATCAATATTTTGAAGTAGTCAGTATTGTACACCTTTTTAGTTAATTGTAATGGATATTAAGATTGGAAGCTGTGATGGAGTTCCAGGGAAATTAAATGTGATGTTTACTTTATACTTATGTTTTGTTTTGTTTTTGTTTTGTTTTGTTTTGTTTTATGAGAAGAGCCGGTAGTGTAATCTTGTATTTATCTCTGTTATCTCTCTCTCTCTCTCTCTCTCTCTCTCTCTCTCTCTCTCTCTCTCTCTCTCTCTCTCTCTCTCAAGTATGTATCGTTCCAACATCTAAGCCTCAACCATCTAATTAACTATATCGACATTATGGTTTCGTAATGATCATACGAAGGACTGATATTTTGATGTTATAGAGTTTACCTTAAAAACCGAAACTATTGTGTATATCCCGTACCAGATATACTTTTCGAAGAGTATTGGAGAGATAGGAAGCTGTTTGAGTGGCTTTGTTGTGTGTGTTATTAGTCTATATGTAAATGTGTCATCTACTAAACGTCGCCTCATCCACCTACCACATATCTTCCTCTCCATCTGTAAATCCCTATAAGCTGGACTATTCTTGTCTTGGCTCCGTTTATATGAGTAGTTTCTTTAATTACTATCCTAACATTTAGCTCACATTTGTTTAGTTTTTATATTTATCATCATCTCTCCTACCCCCTTTCTACTATCCACTCATCATTTGTCAATCTCCCATCAGCTGCCTGTCATTAATATAGTCTATTTATTTAAGTTTGACCAAACATCTTGACCACTAACCTCTATAACTAAGAAACGACTAGAGTTCTCTAGCAAATATTGCTACCCATTGGGAAGAGTTGGCCAGGGAATTGCTGTGCATATGTACAACCCATTTGCTCTAGCCCTTTTTAAGATACAGAGGTTGGGGGTCACGATTGTTATCCTACCTACAGTATAGTGAATGGAGTTCAATACCCTCGCATTAATCCCACTACTATCTGTCAACTAAACTAATCATCTACCGTCCTTCACATTGCTTAACCTTCCATCATCTATATTATCCACGTGTTCTGTCTCCCACTGCCTTATCTCACACCCTTGCCACACTTACTAGACTATTCACGGAGGAGTTGCCTATGACCTCTGACCTCTGACTTGTACTTCTCTCCCATGACCTTGATACTTTCCACGTCTTATCTCTTCTGATGTATGGTGTTTCATCAGTGGAGCATCATTCGTTAATCCTAAATGTTTCTCATCCATCTTGCTATCCTAATCAACCCCACTACCCACGTCTTATTACCGTTGATGGGTGTAGTTTAATTAATTAGGCCTTATCCCTTGATCATTAATCTTTCTATTAATCATTATTAATCATCGTCTACATCAACTTCATTATCCTCATTTCATACCCTACCATCCACCTCGCATGTTTTATAACTGTCTTGCTATCCTCGTTAACCCCTTTAGTACCGGTGACATCCTTTGTGTTATTATTTGGCAAATATTGGACGATTTTATTCTGCTTCGGAAGCACGTCTACCCATTAAAAGGTTACAGGCTATCTCTAATAATCCTTTTAGATACCTTATGTCTTTGCTAAGCTTCATAAAATCGTCTAAGTGTAGCTGGAATCAAATAAAAATTACTTCACCGGTACTGAAAAGGTTAATTCGAGTATCCTCGTGTTGTTCTCCTTCCGTCCACCTAGCATAATATCTCTGCCCGTCTTACCTCGCCCCTGTCAACTTCTTTATCAACATCTTATCTCCGTTTATGCCTTTAGTTTCCTCAATACGCTCGGTCACCAATCCATCTATATATCTCTCCTTCTCGTATCCCTCTTAAACTCCACTATTCGCACCTTGTTTGTGCATTGGTTCGTCAGCTAAGCCTTAACCATCCAACTCATTATTATCCATCTTTCTATTCCACATTAACTCCACTATTCCACGTCTAAACTGTGTATTATTTCATCATTAAATTCTCAACCATTCAGTTCACATTTGTTGTGCTTATTATGTAATTTTGTTAACAAGTGGCCGAGTTAGAACCATTAAGTCTGTTATTGTCTCTGTTTGTAGTCCTTTGTATCAATATTTCTATACTTCTCAACTCCACTAAGTCCTTTGCAATATTCTATCCATCAGTAATTCCACTCTCCACATGTTATCTCCCCCACTTATTTCACTCTCCACATATCTATCCATCAGTAATTCCACTCTCCACATGTTATCTCCCCCACTTATTCCACTCTCCACATGTTATCTATCCATCAGTAATTCCACTCTCCACACGTTATCTCTCCCACTATCTTATCTGTCGCCCGTGCCACAAAGAAGACAAGGCTTGGAGGAGACGCCTCACCTTTGATATTTAACCCTTTCAGTACCGGTGCCGTCCTGTTAACTTTATTCTGGCTACTACTAAACGATTGTATTCAGCTTAAGGGGGTATGGGCCGGTTTTCTGGACCACTTTCTCCTTCATGTTTAGCCCCATTAGTTTTCAGATGTTAAGATGCTTGCCCCATTAGTTAGTCGATTTTAAGACCGTTTGCCCCATTTCTTCTTCAATATTTAGACCTTTCGTGCTATTTAGGTGTCGATTTTTTTTACCCTGGCCAACGATAGTGAGCCTTTAATGTTGGAAGAACCGGCCTTCGGCCGGGAAATTTTTCTACCGAAAAATGCACAAATTAATCTAGAAGGGGGATCTAATGGATGTTTTATTTTTAAATTTGATGGAGGTCTAGGGAGGAAACTAGAGAACTCATGAATACATGCAAAAATCGCCCAGAAAGTGAACCATCCCCCCTTAAAACGAACCTCCAGGAATTAGCAGGCTTCGAACTATCTCACTTAACCCTTTTTACTACCACAGATCCTACTTTAAGCTGCACAACATCTTCTTGATATAGCTAGAATAAAATATAAAAAGACGTCGCCGGTACAGAAGGGGTTAATACCGATGCACACGAGAGCTGTTTTCCGGCGACTTATATCCGCATCT
Organism: Paralithodes platypus; assembly: GCA_032716605.1. Classification (NCBI taxonomy): domain Eukaryota; kingdom Metazoa; phylum Arthropoda; class Malacostraca; order Decapoda; family Lithodidae; genus Paralithodes; species Paralithodes platypus. The sequence goes on along the minus strand of CM064568.1, from coordinate 53,263,250 downwards.
GACAGACTTTTTGGGGTTCTACTTCATCGACTTTGGGAACTGTTCTGGCGTTAGATTGCTAAAGTCGGCTGAAATCTTTTAAAACTTCAATATAGAAACTGCCAGACCTAAGTGGCCAAAAAACAAGACATCGAGGGAAGTGGCGCATAATGTTAATCTGGCTTAACCCATTCAGTACAGGCACCGTCTTTTTAACTTTATTCTGCTTAGTATTAGACGGTTTTAACTTTATTCTGGCTAGTATTAGACGGTTTTAACTTTATCCTGGCTAGTATTAGACGGTTTTAACTTTATTCTGGCTAGTATTAGACGGTTTTAACTTTATTCTGGCTAGTATTAGACGGTTTTAACTTTATTCTGGCTAGTATTAGACGGTTTTAACTTTATTCTGGCTAGTATTAGACGGTTTTAACTTTATTCTGGCTAGTATTAGACGGTTTTAACTTTATTCTGGCTAGTATTAGACGGTTTTAACTTTATTCTGGCTAGTATTAGACGGTTTTAAACTTTATTCTGGCTAGTATTAGACGGTTTTAACTTTATTCTGGCTAGTATTAGACGGTTTTAACTTTATTCTGGCTAGTATTAGACGGTTTTAACTTTATTCTGGCTAGTATTAGACGGTTTTAACTTTATTCTGGCTAGTATTAGACGGTTTTAACTTTATTCTGGCTAGTATTAGACGGTTTTAACTTTATTCTGGCTAGTATTAGACGGTTTTAACTTTATTCTGGCTAGTATTAGACGGTTTTAACTTTATTCTGGCTAGTATTAGACGGTTTTAACTTTATTCTGGCTAGTATTAGACGATTTTAACTTTATTCTGGCTAGTATTAGACGATTTTAACTTTATTCTGCTTAGTATTAGACGGTTTTAACTTTATTCTGGCTAGTATTAGACGGTTTTAACTTTATCCTGGCTAGTATTAGACGGTTTTAACTTTATTCTGGCTAGTATTAGACGGTTTTAACTTTATTCTGGCTAGTATTAGACGGTTTTAACTTTATTCTGGCTAGTATTAGACGGTTTTAACTTTATTCTGGCTAGTATTAGACGGTTTTAACTTTATTCTGGCTAGTATTAGACGGTTTTAACTTTATTCTGGCTAGTATTAGACGGTTTTAACTTTATTCTGGCTAGTATTAGACGGTTTTAACTTTATTCTGGCTAGTATTAGACGGTTTTAACTTTATTCTGGCTAGTATTAGACGGTTTTAACTTTATTCTGGCTAGTATTAGACGGTTTTAACTATTCTGGCTAGTATTAGACGGTTTTAACTTTATTCTGGCTAGTATTAGACGGTTTTAACTTTATTCTGGCTAGTATTAGACGGTTTTAACTTTATTCTGGCTAGTATTAGACGGTTTTAACTTTATTCTGGCTAGTATTAGACGGTTTTAACTTTATTCTGGCTAGTATTAGACGGTTTTAACTTTATTCTGGCTAGTATTAGACGATTTTAACTTTATTCTGGCTAGTATTAGACGATTTTAACTTTATTCTGCTTAGTATTAGACGATTTTAACTTTATTCTGGCTAGTATTAGACGATTTTAACTTTATTCTGGCTAGTATTAGACGATTTTAACTTTATTCTGCTTAGTATTAGACTATTTTATTCAGTTTTAAAAGGGCCTCCAGCAATTAACAGGCTTAGAACTATCTCACTTAACACTTTTTACTGTCACAGATCCTTCTTAAACTACACAAAATAGTCTAAATGTAGCAAGAATATAAATAAAAAAGCCGTCGCCGGTACAGGAGGGGTTGAAGGCGGGTTCACACATTTTTTTTTTTTTTTTTTTTTTTTTTTCGGTGTTATTATTAGGTAATATCGGATAATGGCATGTGATTCTTGGATAAAAAAAACTACATTAAACAAACTGATTGATTAACTCACTTCAGGATGAAGTTATTACCTGGAGTTGATAATAATCATACATAAATCAAGGAATTGAAAGTAAGATTGGCAATAATGTGACGGAAAATGTTAGCCAAAATTAGGTTATTGGCTAGAAAAACGCCGTGAAAACTTCTCGAGTGACGCCACCTTAAGATAAATCGTGGGAGAGTTGTCTGTGACCTTTGACCTTTAACCTGCGACCTTGGCTGACCTTCGTGCCTTTGAACGTGTCGCTTTTGTTTTGGTCGCGTCCTCTTCGATTAAAAGTACCGCTTCCCATTCGTTCTCTCTCTCGTCGCTCTCGTTCTCTCTCTCGCTTTCTCTCTCTCTCTCTCTCTCTCTCTCTCTTATTTTTATGTGTCTATGTTATATATCCTCAATATTTCTTTACAAGTTATGGAATGGAGTAGAGCTTTCAAACCATTTGGGAACGGTCGGTTACATCGGTACTTCAAGATCTCCCGTTTGTTTACATTGGCTTTCCTAGGTATCGTGTAAGCTCTTTGGTGATTGGTCCTGAGCCACTGGGTTCCCTTAGGCCGTCTGTAAGCTCTTCTGTGATTGGTCAGAAGCCCCTTTGCTGCAACCTACCCCCGTAAAAATCGTGAAAGAGAGAGAGAGTGAGAGTGAGTGTGTGAGGGGGAGGGAGGGAGAGGGGAGAGGCAACCACATCCAAGGGAGTTTATGAAAAGAAGGGAGCATATTACATAAAGAGGGGTTAATATTTTATGAAGAGGGAAAACCTTAGTACATAGAGCATGTGTTGGTGAATAAGAAAGCGTTTTTGTTAACAAGGATTTTCTAGTGTTATATTATTTTGAATAATGTTTAATGTTAACACAAAACCAGATTAGTTACCGGTTCTCGGGTTTATTGGATTAGCTTTACTGTCTTGCAGAACCTTTGTATTATTATTATTTTTCTTTCTTTTTTTTCTTTTTTTAAAAAGAGTTCATTGTCGTTCTTGGTGGGAAGCTACTTTTGAAGTATTCCCATATTTTGTTTAGCTGTCTAAGATGAAGATATAATAAAAAGAAACTTCACACTTCACAGTTTATCGTGAAGGAAATCTCCATGCCTAACTCGGTAATTCTTGGGTCTGCGTTTTGGCGTTACTTGGTAAAACGGGGTAGTAGTTACCTTAGATTTGTTATGCTTTCCATTTTGTTACCCACGTGGTTTCGAGAGTGCAGATAATTGCGCGTGTTCATAAGTATTTACATTTATAAAAGATAACATTTAACACTCCTATTAGAATTACATAATTATTTCCTTGTTTTCTGACTATCATTACATAAATTTGTTTGGTTTAAGAATGACCTGCGAGAGTCAAAAGATTAACCAAAATAGTTTATTCGCCTTTGGCTTATAGATGTCCTTCTTAAGCTGAATAAAATCACGAGTGTTTATTCCTTTGACTGTTAGAGATCCTTCTTAAAGTGAATAAAGTCATATACTGTTAGCATAATTATAATTATAATGGAGCCATCATTTGTTTAGCATCATGTAGTTCCCGGATAATTTTCGACCCGCGGAAATAAGTGTGACAGGAAAGGACTTTACACGGGGCATTTTTTTTTTTTTGGACCAAAGGAAATTGGCGGGAAGTCTTTTTTTTGTTCGTTTTCCAAGTCTGGTTTGGTAAGCTCTGAATTCAAATGTGTACAAAAACAGCCACCTGCAATAACATACCTTTAGTCTTGATTTAAAGCTCCTTGTGTCCAGACATTTGTTACTCTGACGCACGGCACCTTGCATTTGTCTCTATCACTCTTTCATTTTTGGGGGGGACACTTGTTATATGCAGATTTGTCTTTTGTCTCCTTCATACACATAGGGGAAACAAATGCAAAATGAAAGACACCAATGTAAACAAATGCGTTGTAATTGTAGACAGGATAATGTTGCCAATCAAAATGTTGTGTGGCTTTCCTCTTTATCCTCCAGACTCCATTGGTATCAAGTTGATGGACAGTGAAGTAAGATATTGTTATGACCTGGGTGTTGGTGTGGGGAGGTAATGCAAGCCACCTGTTGTTGTTGTTGTTGTTAGCTAGACAGTCAAGGATTATTGATGAATGTTATTGTTTTAGAATATTTGTTTTAGTTTTTCTTCTACATCCCCTTCTAGTTATAACAAAAACGTCCCCCCAGTCCTCCTGCAAGCTAAATTAGTATATTATATGGTAGAAATGTGTTCAGGCTGAAGGCCGGTCTCTCCCTAATCGGAGGCTTGCCACGAAAAAAATCGACACCTGAATGAGCTCAAAATTACTGATTCGACAAAATAACGTTTTAAATCGTCAAACTACAAGGTCGACCTAGGGTAATCCAACACATTATAGAGAGTGTACAGTAAGGTATTGTTGTGTCCTGGATAGTGTGTATTGTGAGGAGGCAAGCCAAGCCACCTGTTGTTGTCTCGGTAGTAAAGGATGCTACAGTTTTCTCTGCCCAGGACCCCCAGGGCGCTACTAATGTGTCCTACCGGGAGATATTTACAGGGAGAGTACGCCACTTCAATTTTTGTAGATGAAATGTTAGGATGCTTCGTGTTGTGTTCTATTATTATTATTATTTATTTTTTTCATTTCAGTTTCTAATGGTATAACTCAAATAAACTCGGGAGATCACTTTCATTAAACGATTAATAGTTGTATTACAAAACTTGAAGAACAACCGCCTCAAAAATATCTGACTCATGCAAGTCTGAAGAAATTTATATGATAATAAGCCAGACTAAAACGAAAACAGCGTCTTTATACTGCTGCACTGACATTAATATTTGCAACATTCCAATGGACCACATAGTCTGTCTGCACCAGTGTGTATTTAAGCAGCGCTCACTGTCTCAGGTTGATCAATAAGTAGTAATCTATATCACTCAATAATACAGGACATGGGTACTGAAAGATTGCATCATAAGTTACGGCAAGGTGAAAGGCATAACAAACCAATAACTTATTAGTTTATTCCTTGCTCAGTGCGCCAGAACTTGCTCATACTTAAAATAACTAGACTATCATAAGTTACAATACCCAGTTATGACTTATTTTATTGTTAATGGTGGAATAATTACGATGTTTGCATTTAGCAAACCATCAGAGGGAGATAAGGTGTAAATATTATAAGCATCAGGACCCAATCGGTTATATAAATTGTTTTTTGGTACAGCTAAAGGTTAGGAACATGGCGGCTATATGTAAACTGGAAATCGTAATTCACCTTATAGATAATTTGGGGACTCTCCTGACGTCACTTGCCCGCCAAAATCCTCCTAGCTGAGCCGAGGACGAGGGCAGCGTTTCTATTGGCTGGCAGGGACCCAAAGCCGCCTTGCGATTGGCTGAGCGGGCACTGGTGTTATTGATCGATGCTGCGAGGCTACGCCAAAGAAAACGGGAAACTTTTGGCTTTCAAGTTCACTCGCACGTTTTTTTGTTTTTCTTTTAGGAAGGAGAGAGCCACGGTTTTAGAGGTTAGGAAATATGATAGCAAAAGGAAAATTTTAGTTTTAGAGTATATTAGGAAATGTTTTTTGTGAAGTTGTGTGATTTTGGTGTTTGTAGGGAAAGTTCAGGGTTTCTACTCTACTCTCTCACACTTTCTCTCTCTCTCTCTCTCTCTCTCTCTCTCTCTCTGTTTCGAACCTCTCTCTCTCTCTCTCTCTGTTTCGAACCTCTCTCTCTCTCTCTCTCTTGATATGGAGTAGGGGCGTTAGGGTACTATTATTATTAAGTTACCAAAACATGGCCGCGCTGTTATTTACTTCCTCTCAACAACCGCAATCACCATCGTGTCTATAATTATCTCTACCACCATCATCATCATAGAAACTACCACCACCACCACCACCACCTCTACCACTATCATCATAACAACTACCACTATCTGACCTTAATGCTACCACGATCACTGCCACCATCTCGGCAACTACCACAATCCTTAGTCACCATCCGATCTTGTTACCACTAATACTACCACGATTACTAAACCGTCATCACTACCACCATCTTAACCCCTTCTTTACTGGCGACGTCTTTTTTGTTTTATTGTAGCTATATTTAGACGATTTTGTGCAGTTTAAGAAGGTTCTGTGGTAGTAAAAAGAGTTAAAAGAGATAGTTCGAGCCCGTTGATTGCTGGAGGCCATTCTTAAACTGCATACAATCGTCTAATAGGAGCCAGAGTAAGTGAAAAGGACGTCATCGGTACAGAAGGGGTTAACAACTATCAGGATCCTATGACACCGACCGTCCTTGCTAACTAACTAGCCTATCACTACTACCACCGCCTGTAGTACCATCGTCATCACTACCACTACCACCCTTTTAGCAACTATCAGGACCCTTTAATACCGACCAGTCTTGCTAACTACCATTACTACCATAATCACCACCACCATCTATTACTACCATAATCACCACCACCATTATTACTACCATAATCACCACCACCATCAATTGTACTACCGTCATCACAACATCCAGCACTACCACCTTCACCACAACTACCATGATATATTGCCACCGAATTATGTTTAAGGGAGCCCACCTCGCTTTTTTTCTCTTTCTCTCCCTCTCTCTTTGGCTTGTATCCATTCGGCCCCATTCAGCGGACTGTTTTAAGACGTTTACCCCATCCAGGTGTCAATATTTTCCTGGCGAGCGTTAGCGAGCCAGCATGTATATAATTTTGTTTTGACAGCAAGCTAAATTTGTAAATTTTTCGATAGAAAAATTTATCTGGCGAAGCCGGATTTCTCCATACAATGCTGGCTCGCTATCGCTCGCCAGGAAAAAATCGACACGTGAATGGGGATAAAAGTCTTAAAACAGTTGGCTGAATGGGGCCGAATGGATACAAGCCAGGGAAAGAGAAAAAAGGAGATAAAGATAAAAAAAAAAAAACGGTGACCCCCCTTAATTTAATTCTACGACCACCAGTAATGCCAACAGTATCACCAACCCTGTCACCACTACTATCATAATCCACCGCACCAACAACATATCCACCATTTCTGCCAACTTGTCACCACCACCACCACCACCATCAATATTGCCACCGCTGCTACTAAAATGTCCTCACCCACGACCACCACCACTATCACCATTCTCTCTCCCACCACCATCACCACGTACTATTATCACTACCACTACTACCAACATTTCCACCACCACTATCGACACCACCACCCCTACCGACATTGTAATCCCCACTACCAGCATTCCCACCCCCATTACCACCAATTCCACCACCACTGTTAGAATCACTCCCACTATTACCAACATTTCCACCACCTCCAGTACCAATATTTCCACCACCACTACCACCAATCCCACCACCACTAGCAGCATTTCCCCCACCACTACCAACATTCCCACCACCACTAGCAGCATTTTCACCACCACTACCAACATTACCACCACCACCACCACTAGCATCATTTTCACCGCCACTACCAACATTACCACCACCACCACCACCACTAGCATCATTTCCACCACCACTACCAACATTACCACCACTAGCACCATTGCCATCCCATACATCTTACTTACGGTGTTGGTGTCTGGCATCTGGATATCCTCACTAATGGACTATCTATATTACTATCACTATCCTCTCAACTACCTTACTATAATTGCCAACCCTGCAACTATCACCTTATTTCTTTCAGTATACGATGACGCTTTTTGTTCATATTATTTTGACTTCCATTGAACGTCATTATTAAGTTTTGGAAGGACCTAGTGAATTCAATCTTATTACCTCACAAGTACAGTTGGCCAAATAAGTGATGTTGCGGCACCAAGTATATTTCGATCAATAATGAGTATCGGCACTATCTAAGGTTTAATTCATAAGTTTCGAGTGATATATACAAACATTTGCCTATCTTAACACACCCTATTCAACATCTGACATACATTAATACAGCATACAGCGAGCAAAACGTAATGACAGTGGCGACACTACTTATTTAGCCAACTGTACCAACATTTACTTCATAATAACACTAATACCAAACAACTACCGCTATTACCAACCACCACCACTACCACCTCACTACCACAATCAATCGTACTTTTCCATAAGTACCAGTATCCGGGTTCACCACTACTACCAATAATACCATAATTCTACTACTATTTCAACTATCCCCTTTCTACCACCATCATTTATACTCACACAGGAGGGATGGTTCACTTTCTACCACCATCATTTATACTCACACAGGAGGGATGGTTCACTTTCTACCACCATCATTTATACTCACACAGGAGGGATGGTTCACTTTCTACCACCATCATTTATACTCACACAGGAGGGATGGTTCACTTTCTACCACCATCATTTATACTCACACAGGAGGGATGGTTCACTTTCTACCACCATCATTTATACTCACACAGGAGGGATGGTTCACTTTCTACCACCATCATTTATACTCACACAGGAGGATGGTTCATACTCACACAGGAGGGATGGTTCACTTTCTACCACCATCATTTATACTCACACAGGAGGGATGGTTCACTTTCTACCACCATCATTTATACTCACACAGGAGGGATGGTTCACTTTTTGGGCGATTTTTGCATGTATTCATAATTTTTCTAGTTTGCTCCCTAGACCTCCATCAAATTTAAAAAAAAAAAACATCCATTACATCCCCCTTCTAGATTAATTTGTACATTTTTCGGTAGAGAAATGTCCCAGCCAAAGGCCGGTTCTTCCAACATTACAGGCTCACTATCGTTCGCCAGGGGAAAAATCGACACCTAAATAGCACGAAAGGTCTAAATATTGACGAAGAAATAGGGCGAAAGGTCTTAAAATCGACTAACTAACGGGGCAAACATCTTAACATCTGAAAACTAATGGGGCTAAACATGCGGGAGAAAGTGGTCCAGAAAAACGGCCCATATCCCCTTTTAAGATAAGATAATAATTGTATTGTCAAATCAGTAAAAAGGTGTTATTTCCGTCTACCACCATTTCTACCACTACTACCAGCAATACCACAATGTTACCAACCTACCACTCTTCTAACTACCCCCTTACTACCACCATCAATTATACTACCACAACTACCACCACTTCTCTCATCAACCACCATCAATCATACTACCCCAATCACCACCATCGCTATCAGTGTCATCTACGCCTTATCACCACCGGGATCTTTATTGCTATGACAACTACCGCAATTACGTCATTTAGCCCTAACTACCACCATACACTTCCGGCCCGTACTGCTATCAACATTATAGCTTCGTTTGGGCATCTATGACAGCTACCACAATTACGATATTTAGCCCTAACTACCACCATTCCCCTACTGTTCTGATCCATGCTGCTACCAACATTATAGCTAGAGCAAATGGGCTGTAAGTTTCCTCACTTATACCCTGTTTGTCTCTTCCCAAATTGTAGAAATACTAGCTCGATTACTCTAGTCGTATTTTAGTTATGGAAGTTTATGGTCAAATTTCTTGGCTTAATAATAACTAGACTATACGACCTCTAAAAATACTGGCAAAATGGGCAATCATCTACTACAACTAATACCACTACACCATACCACAACAACTACCACTATAGCTACCACCACTACCACAACTCTTGATTACCAACATCTCTTTCATCTCCCCCCACCACCCATTTTCCTTTCCAGTCTCTCTCTCTCTCTCTCTCTCTCTCTCTCTCTCTCTCTCTCCCTCTCTCTCTCTCGCTCTCTCTCTCTCTCTCTCTCTCTCTCTCTCTCTCTCTCTCTCTCTCTCTCTCTCTCTCTCTCTCTCTCTCTCTCTCTCTCTCTCTCTCTCTCTCTCCGTTACTTACCATTCCATTACGAGCAGATTTAATGACTAGGAAAATTGGCTGGTTATGTTACACGCACACACATACACACACACACACACATACACACACATTCAGAGGTATACATTAGTTACAGAGAGAGAGAGAAAAGAAGAAGAAACGTGTGCTACAATAATTACTAATATGTGTTTACTTCATAAGTATATATATATATATATATATATATATATATATATATATATATATATATATATATATATATATATGTTTTAAGTATATATTATCCTCATAATTATACGACCTTACCGCTACACGCTACACAAGTTGTCAGCATTATCTGGCCCAGCACCAGCAACAAACAGCACAGGGGAGACTGCTACCAAATGCAAAACCAATTAAAAGTTGTGTTTGTCCAGCTCAGAGAGAGGGGGGGGGGGGGGTGTATGAACACAGGCAAGCACAGTCGGACGGTGGGACAGATGCAACAGCTGTTCCCCCCCCCCCTCCTCCTCCTCCTCTTCCAGGGTTGCAGGTGCTTCTCCAGATACCGCGGTGCGCAGTATTTTCTTGTGGCGTTTCCTTAAGGGGGGATGGGCGTATTTATTTGCTCATTTGTTTATTTTGTTATTATTTGTTTTAGTTTTCTCCCTAGAGCTCCATCCTCCTCCACCCCCCCCCCCCCCCCCCCCCTCCCCTAGAACATCCTTCAAAATAAATTTGTACAATTTCAATAGAAAAATGTCCTGGCCGAAGGCCGGTTCCTCTTAAATTACAGGCTCACTATCGCTCGCCAGGAACAAAAAATTACACCTAAAGGACAGGAAAAGTCTTAATATTGACAAAGAAATGGGGCGAAAGTTCTTAAAATCGCCAAACCAATGGCCAGGAAGTCATATAATATGAAAACTAATGGGGCTAAACATGGGAAAGAAGGAGGACCAGAGAAATGACCCATCTCCCCTTAACCTCAGGACATTACTTTTAACCCATTGAGGATCAGGACGCGTTTTTTTCAGTATTTCTGGATATCATTAGGTGATTTTGTACAGCTTAGGAAGGATCTGTGGGAATTACAAGGGTAAAGAGGGTCTCAATCAACCCTCTGACTGCCCTATGCCCTTCCTAATCTGAGTAAAATCGTCTAGTGATATCCAGAATATACTGCTAACGTGCGTCATATTACCTCAAGCGGTTAATAGTCTACATATCGGAAAACACATACTCACTCTCACGCACTCTCTCAATCACACACACACACACACACATATATATATACAGTATATATGTATACACACTCACTATTACTCACTCCCAATCACACACACACACACACACACACACACACACACATATATATATACAGTATATATGTATACACACATACACACACTCACTATTACTCACTCCCAATCGCTTACACACACACACACACACTCTCTCTCTCGTCTATAACTCTTGGGAAGCTTTAAGTTTATTGCAGGCCAATAAATAGCGTCAGGCACCGGTCACATCCATAGTTTACACGCCTCCAGTTGCATAGGCTGCATAATTTAAACCCTTAGTGTTTTGTTTTAGTTTTGGAGTTAACCCCTTCTATCTATCTATCTCTCTATTGCCTGACGCCGTGATCCCCGAAGGGGTGGCCACGAACGAACTGTCCCCAGTCTGTCGACGCCCCTCCCCCCAACCAGCACCGCCTTCGTTCATATACTTCCACACTCCATCCTTCCACCTCTCTATCGGTCTACCTCTCCCTCTCTGTCCCTCCACCTCGCTCTCGTACACCCCCTTTAGGATTATAATACGTTTTAGCAGCAGGGTGTGAAACGCAAGGTAAATCCTTCCTTTTTTAGTCTGTATTATTGTATATGCAAAGATATAATTGTGGTTAATAGTTGAAATTATGTCTCTAGAAGTGATCATATGGCCAAAACAATACTAATTTTATTGTATTACTTCTCATATTCATTCGAGTCTTCACACAACATTGCTCCGGTTTGACACCTTGTTTAGCAGTTTCTTCTGGCTATCACTAAACGATTTTATTGAGCTTTTAGATGGCCTTTTAGGAATACATGAGACCCAAACTGTCTCCATCAACTCTCTGACTCTCATACTTTCTTCCCAAGCTGATTAAACTAGTCTACTAATTTCCAGATAAAAAGTGAGAAAGGCGCCCTAGAATCTTGACAGGGTTCATTAACACGAGTCCAGGAATCACAACTCTCATTTTCAAACATCAATGAGGACTCGGGCAATCACACTGATATTTCTACCGTTTGGGGAGAGTCAACCGGTAAAAAGGGGTTGTTGTTGTTGTTGTTGCTGTTCCTCAAGCTGCCTGGCCGAACAGCCCCAAGGCCCCGAGCAAGGCCAAGGCCATAACCGAGCGCCCCCACAGAACCCTCCCTGCCGACCACAATAAAGCCTGGGTGACCGAAGCCACTCCATGGCGGGGAGCTGGGGAGTACAAAGGAGTAGTACAAAGGAGTACAAAGGAAATCAAGCAACAACAGATCTAGTGACCCTTCTAGGCTGCTTGTCCTCCAAAACACTGAGGATCAAGTGTCCAAACAGTGGTTTAGAGTGGGTAAGGGAACATTGGAAAGGGAACTACTGCCCTGGAACTAATGTCCGTGGCAGGACTAGGAAGTTAGTGGGGACATAATTATGGGTTAGTAACTGAGGGGAGGATAAAATAAAGTTATTCATTTACAAACGCAGTCAGTCGCGGGTTTGATGCGAGATATTTGTCTAGGCGGAATTTAAATGAATCAACGGTGCTGCAGTCTATAACGTCTCGGGGAAGCCCATTCCACAAGTTGACAACTCGATTGAAGAAGAAATTCTTAGATTCATGAGTTAAAAGATTTACCAATAATTTTGCAACAGTTTCCCCGCGTGTAATTAGATTGGTCGATAGTGAAGTACTTACTACAGTTCATATTGTCGATGCCTTTGATGATTTTGAACACTTGAATTAAGTCACCTCTTAATCTGCGCTGGGTTAAAGGAAATAGATTTAATTCTCTAAGACGCTCTTCGTATGGTTTGTTCTTTAGGCTAGGTATCATTTTGGTAACTCTACGTTGAACTCGTTCTAGCTTGTTTATGTCTTTTTGGTAATAAGGGCACCAGCATTGAACGCAGTATTCCAGAAGAGGGCGGACTAAGGAATTGTAAAGGGTTAGGATAACGTCTTTGGATTTATGCTCATATGATCTGCCTATAAAGCCAATTATTTTGTTTGCCTTCTTAACAACTTCTGAACATTGTTGACTCGGTTTTAGGTTACTCGATATTGTTACTCCCAGATCGGTTTCTCTGTTTACATTCTTAAGCTGAGTGCCATTCATCGAATAGTTTGCTTTCTCATTTAGGTATCCGATATGTAGTACTTTACATTTATCCGCATTGAAACTCATTTGCCAAATTTGGGCCCAATGTGACAATTTATCTAGATTGTGTTGCATATCGTCAACTTGATCTTTTGAGAGTACGCTATTTGCAATTTTTGTATCGTCAGCAAATTTTGAGATTGTACAGGTGAGACCCTCATCTATGTCGTTGATGTAAATTAGAAAGAGAATTGGTCCTAGTACCGATCCCTGGGGTACCCCGCTACTTACATTGGTCCATTTAGATGCCTTACCGTTTATGACTACTCTTTGCTTTCTGTCGATGAGCCAATTTTCTATCCATTTCAACACACCGTCTTGTATTCCATGCGCTTTTAGTTTTATCAGTAAACGTTTGTGGGGAACTTTGTCAAAGGCCTTTTGAAAATCAAGGTATATAATATCTACAGCTTTACTCTCATCGTAGAGGTTGAGGATATCGTGGAAGAAGTCTAAGAGGTTTGTTAAACGGGAACGCTTTTTACGAAAGCCGTGTTGAGTATCTTTAAGTATGTTATTTTCCTCTAAGTGATTTACGAGTCTGTCTCTTATTACCGTTTCTAGCATTTTACATACAACTGAGGTTAAGCTAATTGGACGATAATTACTGGGTAGGGATTTGCTACCTTTTTTGAATATCGGTGTTACGTTGGCTATCTTTCACTGATCAGGCATAGTTCCAGACTGCAAGGATTTATTGAATAGTAATGTCAGTGGTTTGGAGAGCTCATCCTTAGCTTCCTTTAGAACTCTAGGCGAGATTGTATCAGGTCCAGGCGTTTTATTTACCTTGAGTTTATCTAAACAATTCAATACTTCTCTCTCTGTAACGGTGATATTGCTTAGAACATCTGAATTATCAATCTGAATCGGCGATGGTGTAGGGATATCACTGAGGTCTTCTGTTGTAAAAACTGATGCAAAGAAGGTATTGAGGGCATTACTCATTTGTACTTCGTCTTTGGTGTATTCTCCATTTTCATCGACTAACGGTCCAACAGTTGAAGTAACTACTTTTTTCTTTCTGATATAACTATAGAATTCTTTCGGGTTTGTTTTACTTTGATTCGCAATATGTAACTCTAGGGTCCTTTTAATTTGCTTAATTAACTTTTTGGCTTTGCGTCGTAGCTCTACAAATTTCACCCGTTCTTCGTCATTTTGTGAGGATTTTAATCTATCATTAGCAAATTTTTTAGCAAGCAGGCTAAAGGAGGGTGAGGAAACGCCCGGGAAACCAAAGCCCCACCCAGGGCCCTGTGCCCCTCAGCAATTATGAAGAGAAAGTTGAGGGGCAAAGGAAATATGTGACGCTTTGGCTCCCAATCTGCCAACTTTTAGGTTGGCAGTAGGGAGGTCGATCCACGGAAAAGACGCCGTCACTTGAGATCTAGAAGATATATAAGTAAAAGGAACAGTCAGAGTAAGCTATGGGTATGGCAGAGATCGCTCAGCTCTCACTCTGATAGACCAGCCCATCACCACATGACTAGAACCCAATCCTCTCAGCATCAGCTAGGAAAGGCCCTAGAAAACCGCCTTTGGCGGGGGATAGCTCCTCTACTTCAACTCCTTTCGGAGTTGGGCACCCGGTAAAAAGGGGTAGATATGTACAGCTTGTTTTCCTCATCCTTCTTTAAGTTACAAGAAACCGGGGGTCACCATTTATACACATAATTACTCTCAGGCAGTTTTCTTTGCATGGATAACTAATAGTTTTCTTCATATTGAATAGAGTATAGTAAATAGGAAATAGCTACGACTTTTCATAAGTTTTTGGTTGGATTCTAGGTAAGGGGAAATGTGTATTATTGTTGTATTTATTTAGAATACACATTTTAGTTTCCTCCCTAGACCTACATCAAACTTTAAAAAAATACCCCCATGACCGCCTCTTCGAGATAAATGTTTGCATTTTTCGGTAGAAAAATGAATGAGGCTAAACATGAGGGAGAAGGGAGTCCATAATTCCCTCTCCACCCCCCCCCCCCCTTTAAGTGCCGTACTGCAATTATATACAGGACAAATGAAATATCAATACTAATTCGCCAATATATAAAGCGATTCGAATTCACGAAATCGATATTACGAGTCAGCTA
The DNA here is from genome assembly GCA_032716605.1 of Paralithodes platypus. Taxonomy (NCBI): domain Eukaryota; kingdom Metazoa; phylum Arthropoda; class Malacostraca; order Decapoda; family Lithodidae; genus Paralithodes; species Paralithodes platypus. The sequence goes on along the minus strand of CM064568.1, from coordinate 53,248,025 downwards.
CACACACCCCTTAATGTGAAATAATGAATGCAATATCGATCATGTAGTTATGGAAGATAGAAATTCTACCCCACCCACCCCCTCCACCCTGTGTATGCTTTCAGTCACACAGCTATGCACTGTTTGACACGCGTTATAATGGATACAATATTGATTATGTAATTATGGGTAGATACAAAGATTTGTTGTTCTCTCTCTCTCTCTCTCTCTCTCTCTCTCTCTCTCTCTCTCTCTCTCTCTCTCTCTCTCTCTCTCTCTCTCTCTCTCTCTCTCTCTCTCTCTCTCTCTCTCTCTCTCTCTCTCTCTGCGTGTGTTTGTGTGCCTCCAGGCACTGCTTGACATTTGTTAGAATATATGCTATATTGATTATGCAGTTAGATAAAGAAAATGTATATGTGTGTATGTGTTGCTTTGTGGGTGTTTTTGTCAGTGTGTTAGTGTGTGTGTGTGTGTGTGTTATTGTGTGTGTGTGCGTGTGTGTGTGTACGTGTACCAATAACCCCACCTCTACACACTGCTTGACATCTGTTATTATAATGAATGTTGTATTGATTATACAGTTAATGAATGTTGTATTGATTATACAGTTAATGAATGTTGTATTGATTATACAGTTAATGAATGTTGTATTGATTATACAGTTAATGAAGTATTGATTATACAGTTAATGAATGTTGTATTATACACCCCATCCCCTCCCTGCCATCTGTTGGGATTACCACAGATTTATTATGTTTTTTATTGTTATTATTATTTTATCATCATTATCATTATTATATATATTTATAATTATGTTTATTGTTGTTGTTGTTACGGTATATAATGTAACTCCCTTATAATTGTATTATTTTTGTCATAACTTCAGCTGGAATATAATCTATTCGTTAAAACGAGATTGGATATTGTGAACCGGGCGTCTTATAACTCGGGGAGGTAAAACAGGTTGTAAATGTTTACACCAATTGACTGTTTGACTCTTCCCAAATGGTTGAAAAACCAGCTTGATTGTTCAGAAAAGTTATGGTTCGGGATATATAAACTCGTGATAATTAATAGACTATAGGGATACAATTGCCCCCTTCAGTGCGTAGTTTTCGTCTTATTCTGGTTACCACTAGACATATTTCTTTAGCTTATAACCTTCCTTCAGTACTTAAAGTGATAAATGCTATCTCAATAAACCTTCTTAATAACATAGGACCTTATTAAGCTCCATATACATAGGACCTTCTTAAGGTCCATAAAATCGTCTATTGTTAGCCAGAATATAGAGTACACTATGCGTCATCGGACAGAAGGAGTTAATGTATTTGAAAGTATATAGGATGTGTTTAGCTGGATTATCCTTCCCTATCAGGTTGATGTTTTATAAATTTAAAAGGGAGTAATGTACAGTACCCAGCTGTATTTTGATATTCCTACAAAATTATTATTATGTAAATTCAGAAGAGAATTTCCCTGTGGGCATGTTACGGGAGAGAGAGAGAGAGAGAGAGAGAGAGAGAGAGAGAGAGAGAGAGAGAGAGAGAGAGAGAGAGAGAGAGAGAGAGAGAGAGAGAGAGAGAGAGAGAGAGAGAGAGATAAGAGAGCGAGAAAGAGATAAGAGAGCGAGAGAGATAAGAGAGAGAGAGAGAGAGAGAGAGAGAGAGAGAGAGAGAGAGAGAGAGAGAGAGAGAGAGATTGTGTGGGTGTGTGTGTGTGTTACAATAAATAAGCTGTATCTAAAAATGGTTCCGTATACTCCTGAGAGATACTATGAATAGATTAAAATATTGGAAAGCGAGAGAAAAAGAGAGCTTGTAGTCAGTAAGAGAAATATAGATAGATAGATAGATAGAGAGGGGAATTAATAGCTTAGGGAGGTTATCGGATTATCTCTTTACCTCCCCTTTATTCCTTCCTTTCCCTCCTCCCCTCCTTCGTTTGCTCTTTTTGTTTTACTGTCTTTTTTTTTTTTTTTTTTTTTTCTATGTGATTAGAAATATAGTCTATATAGTTTCTTCCTACATTATCAGAGAGAGAGAGAGAGAGAGAGAGAGAGAGAGAGAGAGAGAGAGAGAGAGAACAATATCTTAGGGTGGTTATCGGATTATCTCTTTACCTCCCCTTTATCCATTCTCCCCTCCTTCGTTAATCCTTTTTACAGTGTCAATTTCGCCTCTTACATTTTTGCAGGATATTTTTTCTGCTGTTATGTACTGTATATGACATTTCATTACATCTATGTATCTCTTTATATATGTAGAAAGGGAGATCCAACTCTCTCTCTCTCTCTCTCTCTCTCTCTCTCTCTCTCTGTGGTAACCTAGCAACCAACAGTCTTCGGCGATTCACCCCCTGTTTCACTTACACCACGTTATTTAGAGAATGTGTGTGTGTGTGTGTGTGTGTGTGAGGGTATTAATAGGTACCGGGTATATACAATTATATTCACTTACTCTCACTGTTTTGTTCTTACTTTGAAGTTGATTAGCTTAACCCCTTGAGGATTATGACGCGTTTTGACAGTTTATTCCGGCTATAATTAGACGACTTCATTCAGTTTAGGAAGAACATTTGGGAGCTAGAGAGTTTTTAAAATCATATTTACCCCTCTGATAGCTCAAGATTGTTCCTATGATCCATAAAATCGTGTAATGTCAGCCAGAATATAGTCAAAACGCGTCATGATCCTCAACGGGTTAGGTTAGATTAATAGTTGGTTTTATTCTTGCTCCCCTTTAATTAAATTCGTCAAATTAGGAAGGCTTTAATTGTATTCCGGCCAACATAATACACTTGCACTGGAGTTAGGGAGGATCTGTTGGAGTTAGTGGGTTAATTAAGATAGTTTGCACCCCATTTGATCCCTAGAGGCCCCTTCAAAGCTGAATAAAATCGCCCAGTGTTAGCGAGAATTACGTGAAAAAACACTGTTACTGAAAGGGTTAAAATTCGCCTGAATAATAATAATAATAATAATAATAATAATTATTATTATTATTATTATTATTATTATTATTATTATTATACACGTGTTTCATCTTTTTATGCAAACTTTTACTGCCACTTTATACTACAAATTTTGTTTGAAGAGCAGAATTTTCAATATAAATATTGCCTGTTTTCTTTTTACATCATCGGCATTTTAATTTCCAGTTGAGCTCATGTTTTAGTTATTGATAAAAATAATTTTGTTTAGTGTCGTATTGTAGTATTTAGATCTAGTACATTGGTGGAATGGAGTTTTATTATCGTTCATGTAAGTTATTTGAATAGTGTTGAGATAAGTTGTGTGCAGTTTTATGTATATCTCTCTCGACTTCGGGATATTGCTTTTAAAACGAATTTCTCCCCATGTTTATGTAATTTGGGAAGTCTTTGATGGAGGTATCGTGTGTGTAGGTGTTTACGTGTGTGTGTGTGTGTGTGTGTGTGTGTGTGTGTGTGTGTGAAAAAGGAAAATTAAATTAAAACAATATATGGGCAGTTTTATTTTTCATGATTTTTAAGTATTTGTAAGAAACATAAACATTAGAAATGTATAATGTTATTGCGTATTTGTATGAGAGAGAGAGAGAGAGAGAGAGAGAGAGAGAGAGAGAGAGAGAGAGAGAGAGAGAGAGAGAGAGAGAGAGAGAGAATATATATACATATGTATAGGTGTGTTATGTGTGTGTGTGGTTACGTGTATGAATATTTAAATAGCTATGCGTATTGGTATTTGTTTGTTGATAGTATGCCACTCGTTGATGTGTGCGTGTGTGTGTGTGTGTGTGTGTGTGTGTGTGTGTGTGTGTGTGTGTGTGTGTGTGTGTGTGTGTGTGTGTGTGTGTGTGTGTGTGTGTGTGTGTGTGTGTGTGTGTGTGTGCGTGCGTGCGTGCGTGCGTGCGTGCGTGTGTGTGTGTGTGTGTGTGTGATATAAGACTGTTGTCGTATATAAAGCCTACAATACAGTATTTTCACGAGTGGGGGATTACATTGTATGATAATATATATGGCGAGACTCATACCAGGCCTGTTTAATGTACCATAGTAAGAGGCCCTTGGTTACTGTATTAACCCTTTCAATATGTATCAGGACACAGTCTTTTATTTTATTCTGGTTATTAGTAAACAATTGTATTACATTTATAAAAGATCTGTGGGAGTTGAAGGGATAATCGACACATTTAATCCCTTTGGTTGCTATAGGTCTTTCCTATGCTTTATAAAATCGTGTATTGCAAGAATAAATAATACAAATACGCCATTATTACTTCAAGGATTAAGAACATTCATTATTTATTACGACAACTCTTCGCCACCATGCATATTGCTTATAATTAAAGGAGGTGGGAGTATATTATATAGGAGAGAATCATTCTTTTACGCACATATCTATTACTGTATCGTTCTATGTTCCACATTATTACGTTACACAAATGTATTTTATCTTTTGGAAAATCAGGAAAGCGACTGACGGATGATAAAATATAGTGACTGAATGGATATTGGCATACCCAGATTTTGTCCGGTATGTGAAATGGATATATTGAATTGAGTGACTTTTGAGTAAGACATGACATTAAGAATCGAAAAGCTATTCCAAGTGAAATAAATTATGGAAGCAATGGAAAAACTATCGAAGTTATGAGGAAATCTGAAACTAAGTGTGATTAGTAAATTGCAGTGGAAGCAATTGTTTGTTTTTTAAAACACCAAAGAATATCAATTTGTGATATCTACATTAACGTATGAAAAATTGATATTTGAGTACCAGGAAACCAAAGATAATACCAAATCGATTAATGAATACCGATACATATATATAATTTAAATGTTGATGAAAATAATAGTATAAAGCTTATGGGAAAACAAATAGCTACATTACATGAACAGTTGACTTATGAATATTACCATACTATTAATACCGTAAATAGAAACTATATTGGAACCGTATAAGCCCGTTGATATTGTACCTGTCATTATATTAGTATTTGACAACTTCGACACCATCCACGTCCCTCCTGCCACCACCGTCCCAGCGTCTGCCAACTCCTGCCAACGTTCACATTTATCTGCCAACATTGAACTCAATTTGCCAACAGTGAAGTGGTTGCCAAATTCGCCGGCCATCTCTAAAGTTCCTACCCAATTTTGATCTCCATTCGATCACAACTAAATCTTAACTAGTAATATTTTGCCACCACTTTGCCAAATTTTGCATCGATTGGCAACATTTGGACAACACTGCAGCTGCAGAATCACCTGTCATAGCCTCATTAATTACCCAAGTTCAAATTATACCTCGTAATTCCTGCCACTAAAACAACAACAACACCGTGCCAACATTGGAGCGCTACACTCTTGGACATTTGTTTGCCAATTGTAGCCAGAGCACCGTATACGTCCTGCCATTTGTCCGCCAACCGTCCTAACATCACCTTCCAACAATTAACACTTTTCAAGTCTTTTGCCAACACCTTCTACTAGCTAGCATCTTCTGTCAACCTTATATCTGCTGTCAACACCTTCAAATTCTCGTCAACACCTAATATTTATCATCATCTGTCAAATTCCAACTCGACTGACATCTTCAAATTCTTGCTGACACTTTCCACTAGCTAGCATCTTTTGTCAACTTGTTAGCACTATTTTGCATTTAGCCTGCCAACACACCTGCCACCAGCTACCTCAGGCTCTGCCACCTTCACCACTGGCTGCCATTAGGTAAATTGTAGTCAGCTTTTGGTTATAGTAAACTGCAAGATTTTGCCAACACTTTTGACGCGTGACACCATAGTAAAATTGCATACTAGCTGCCACCATCACTGTTATTTGGATAACTATAACTAAAATAACTCTACATTTACTACATTATAGCATACCACAAGCACCACTTCAACTACCTCACAACCACAATACCACCACACCATTACATAACACCACCAACAAAGCCACAACATTTAGCTTTCACCACTAGACAAAAAACCAAGAGGACAGCAACTCCAAGAACAAAAGAGCACGGAAGAAAGGAGAGAATCAAGAAAGTTACATAAAATATAGTACACAAGGACAGGAATTCAAATATAAAAAAGTAGAACCCCCTACAACCACAATATATTACAATATTTCAACTTAGATAGAATAGAGGAAAAAAGGGTAACCACAAACACAACTAGAAGTTAACAGAAAACGTACAATTCATCCACCCCAACCTAAAACAAAGTACCGGTAACAAAAGGTATAACAACCACAGCTACCACTCCAGCCAACAAGAACCACTACACCTTCCCAACCACCACAACTTTCAAGAACTACCACAAACCACCACAGCCACCACCAAGAACCACCACAACTACCACAAACCACCATGCCTGCCACCATCAACATGTACAGTGATGGAGACCAACTAACCGGGGCCCCCCTCGCTTCTGTTGAAGACCTCTCCCGCGTCAACACCCCCGGCGGCTCTCCTTCCCCCCACCCCCGCCACAGGCACCCTGCCCTATCTAACCCCAACTGGGAGCCGCCCTCGGACCTCAAACTACCGCGAGGTGATATTGCCAAGGATCCCCCCCTGGAACCTGACGCTCTCACCCCCTTACACATCAACAACGAGGAGGAAGACCCAGGCCCCCCTGATCGGTAGGTTTCGGTATTTTTTAGGATTATTGTTATAATTTTTCTGTATGGCTCCTTTTTCTATTTCTGTTATGATTTCGATTTTGTAGAGCTTGCTGTAACTGATAGATTATATATATATATATATATATATATATATATATATATATATATATATATATCTATATATATATATATATATATATATATATATATATATATATACTGTATATATATATATATATATATATATATATATATATATATATATATATATATATATACCGGTATATACTGTATATACTGTATATATATTTTTTTTTTTTTTTTTTTTTTTTTTTTTTGCCAATGAGGAGGAATCGGGGCCGTCTGATCGGTAGGTTTCGGTCTTTGTTAGTTTATATTTATGGTTCTTAATTAATAGCCATAGTACTTCTGTTGGTTTAGTTCGTATTGTAGAACTAGGTTAATGGATTATATTATTGCATATAGTGGTTACTGGTTCAAGTTTTATTTATTCGCTAGTGAAGAGGACATCCGAGGCCACGTGATCGGTAAGTTGGGATTTTTATATGGTTTTCCGCTATAGGTTTATCAGTTTATCTTTAGTACTTGACAATTTTTATTTCGATAATGTGGAAATGACTGTAACTGCTCTGGTATTTTGTTGATGTAATAGTGTATTCAATTTTGCTAATTGATTCACTGATGAAGAGGAAGACCCAAATAGGTAAGTTGGGGTTTAAGCAGGATTTTCTCTAGTTATTATGTTTTACTCTTTCTATGTATCTGCGTGTAATATCTCATTTTGATATTGTAGAATAGAGTGTGATTGGTAGTTTATTGAATTATTGATTGATTGATTGATTTTTGTTTATTTATTTATTTATTAAGGTTTATTTTATTTGGTATGTGTTTTACCCTCATTGCGTAAATATATTCTTCCTTACAGATATCGCCTAGATGTTCCTGGCCCTTACGATCATATTCATTATATTATAGACTTGTTCTTGTAGATGTTACTTGTCATATACTTGCTATACCTATATTTATAGTTATAATTATATACTACGACTAAGGCTAAATGGTTTGTTGTTTCAGATACCCACCTGGTGCAATCAAACTGTCATACTTTATTAACTTGATTATAGAGTTGTTCCTGTGGAGATGATTTAATATAGACTGGCTTTAAAACTACATTATCATCTCCTTGTTTACAGATAACAACTGTTGTTCCTGACACAGACGATCATACTATTATATACATGTTAAACTTATATTACACTGTCTTGTATATATTGTTTTAGGTGAGACTCCTTGTGATAGAATATCTGTAAAAACTACAATATTATTTTCTTGTGTTACAGATATCGGTTGGTGTTCCTGACCCTGGTTCTGCACGGTGTGGGCACCCTCATGCCGTGGAATATGTTCATCACTGCCAAGAACGTGAGTAGGCCTAATAACTATATTGTTCTTAATCTTTTAACCCTTTCACTACGGATAACGTCTTTATTATTATATTCTACCTATATTTAGACCATTTTATGCAGCTGAGAAAAACAATATATATATATATATATATTATATTTGTAAGAAGGAGACAAAAGGCAAAGCTGCCTGTAACGAGTCCAGACCGTTACATAAGGGCCGTTACATAAGGCTTACCCCTCAGTAACATGATATAAATTATCAGTCACGTACAGTCATAGTTCCGAACTACCTTTTCTGTGAGTGAAGTGTAGTTTAGGAAGGACCTCTAGGCATCAAAAGGGTTAACATGACTTTCATACTCTATCATTAATTTGGGGTATGATAAGGGTATAAAGTTTACCCTTTTTTGGTTTACCCTTTTAATGGTATATTGATAGTGATAAACCCATCGTATACCATCACTATCAATATACCCAATGACTGTCAAAAGTCATGTGTAACACACTTTTCCGTATCATTTTTGTACCCTAGTTTTGTTTATATCAGAAAGGTAAATCACTAACAATATACCAAATTATCTTGTATACCTTTTGTCATGCCCTTTTAGAGTATAGGTTCATAAATTACATACAATCGCCGTATAACATGCAAACTAATGATAAAGACATCATGGTACTGAGAGGGTTAACTGTGTGAGTGAGATTGGAACCACCCATTGAATCAGTGAAGCATAATATTGAATAATTATAGGATTCCTCGTTACCCAGGTTTGATTGGATGCACTTCCAATATAGCTTCCAGATACTATTATTGGGGACCACACACACACACACACACACACACAACACTTAACACACGCTTAACACACACACACACACACAAACACACTTAACACACACAGACACACACACACTTAACACACACACACACACACTTAACACACCACACACACACACACACACACACACACACACACACACACACACACACACACACACACACTTAACACACACACACACACACACACACACACACTTAACACACACACACACACATACACACATATTTAACACAATACATTAAAACACGTTATTACATTCCTTTATGGACAAATATTATCCCCTGGTGATAGGACCAACATAACTATTTTTGCACGGTGGTCAGCAATTATTGTCAATTTTCCAGGGCTAATATTTTTTCCGGCATCATTTCTGGGATTGTTTGATTTGGTAATTTGGTATCAGAAATAATTTTGAGGGACTCACTTGTTGCAGGAAGCTTTGCCTTTTGTCTCCTTCACTCAAATAGGGGGGAAAATAGGTACATTTAGGTGACGTAATTCTTATGATAGTTGAACACAAACTGCTATTTCATAGTTACGGATAAAAGTTAAAAGGAAAACCTCTTACGTGATAATGACTTTATACTTTATACTTTGGCGACTCGTACTACTGTATATTGCTAGCTAATATCTCTGTGTACTCAGGCTGTGGTCTGTCGTCTGAAAGTCTGGGGTTTGAATATCCACTTTTCAGCTAGTGGATTCTTGTGACACATATTACCATTCCCCTCCACCACCTGACACAGTGTAGGATAATTATGACAGATTAAACCATGCATATTTGACAACCTAGCCCTCTGGTAGTTATTAGTTTTTGTAACACACACACACACACACACACACACACACACACACACACACACACACACACACACACACACACACACACACACACACACACACACACACACACACACACACACACACACACACACACACACACACACACACACACACACACACACACAGCCCGTAGCCTAGTAGGTAGCGCTCTCGTCTCACACACGAGGGGTCGGGGTTCAATCCCCCGGCCGGGCGGAGACAAATTGGGCTTGACCTCCTTTCATGTGTTAGCCTCAGTTCACCTAGCTGTAAATAGGTACCTGGAATAAGTGGACGACGTTGTGACGTCCCATCTGGGGTTGGCAAAAAATGGTACAAGGCGAGATGGGTATCATATGGTTCACCTAAGCTGATGGCTACCTAAGCCTTCGGGCGAGACGGTACCGTCTATAGTGAGAATGGTACCATACAGATCCACCCTAAGCCTTCGTTTCCGATGTCGCCAATTGGCTAAAAATACAGACTACACACACATCCACAGCCCTTCCAACGATACATAAAACACCTACACATATAGGAGGCGGGAAATAACGAGCATGCTCACTCCCGCAATACAACTAGAGTAAGTACAACTAGAGTAAGTACACACACACACTATACTACCGAGGATTAACCTCCCATTGTAGTACCTGCACCCTCTTTACCCTGACCATACCAAAACAGTTTCTGTATGTATGTATGTTTGTGTGCATACGTGAGCGTTTGTGTATACGGACATGTGCACACTTACTGCATGTTCTTATGTTCCTATATATGTATGTGCGCACGTACGTGTATATACGTATGTTCTGTATATGAGTAAGTAAATGTGTATATGTACTGTATATCACTTACTCTCATGGTTATTTTATGATAATTTGTATTCTGCACATGCATCATTATTGTATTTATTTATTTTGTTTGTAAACTAAGCTTACCATCCTCATATCTGTACATCTCATGTTCATCCACTAAATTGTAAAATGTGTATTTTCAGCTCATGAGGCTGCCATTCTTTAATAAACCGATTATTATTATTACACACACACACACACACACACACACACACACACACACACACACACACCAACCCAACCCAACCCATAAAGGCACGTATTTATCCCTACAATACAGTCCTCAAATAAAGTCAGTATTGCGTCGTAAATAATAGTAGACTGTTAGAGCCATACCTCCTCCATTTGACAAAGTGGTGTTGACACATGACAGATTAAACCCTCTATATGTGATAACTTATGGTCCACTGGTATATGTTACACAATTTGATTTATATACAGTATATTTACACAAATACACACACGCGCTCTCTCATTCAGTTTCACTCACTCTCACTATCTCTCTATCTAACACACACACACAAACACACACACACGACAGAACACATACCCCACGTACACATCTCTTTAGTAAATCTCCCAAATTCAATAGCCTCACATTTAATAGAGTATAATTATGACCATGTTCCTCTCCGCCTGTTGGGATGTTACATATTATACCCCCTATATCTGACAACCTCTAGCCCACTGGTATATCATCATATGTTTCCTAAGCTGTTTATTATCTATTTATCTATCTATCTATATATCTGTCTGTCTATCTATCTATGTATCTATCCATGTATCTAGCTCTACCAACCAACAAACCCAGCCCTACAATACTAACCCTTGACATTTAGTACCATCCGAATAAATGAAGTACACGACCGTTTCCCCTCCATCCGACAAAATGTTGGACATGACAGATTAAGCCCCCCATACTTGACAATGCTGGACATGACAGATTAAGCCCCCCATACTTGACAATGTGTGCCTACCTGATTAAGCCCCCCATACTTGACAATGTGTGCCTACCTGATTTACGGTGTATTCGCTGTTTGATTGCCACTTTTTATTACAGTTAAATTGATAATGGTTGTATTGTTTTATTTATTAATTCATTCATTTATTCATTTATATTTGTTAATATTTTGTGGATTATTAATTTCTTATTTATTAATTAATGTATTCCTATTTATTTCTTATATATACCGTGTATATATATATATATATATATATATATATATATATATATATATATATATATATATATATATTGGTGTAGCCAGGTAATACCTTTTTCTTTAAGGCAGGCGAGGTTGAAGGAAATACATGTATCAGCATTAATTATTTTATTAAGACTTTCAATAGAACGAACAGCAATTCTCAGGTGTTCTGGGAGATTGTGCAAAAGGTTAGCGAAATTCATGATGATCCGACGCGTATCGATAGACAACTATCATCTTCAGGGAATGGAAGGTAAGTGAAAAGGATTTTTTTTTTTTTGTAAGGTAGGGGGGGGGGGGGGGGGAGAGAGAGGCACCTCAGAGTGGGTGGAGGGAAGAGAAAGTAGGAAAGATGAAATACAGTGGAAGAGAAAAGTTAGTGGGCCGTCCACCTTGCTGTTGTTGAGGGATGTTTATTACTTTATTTTGTTTGTCTAGTCATTTTTTAAAACTTTCATTCATGCTTTATTGTTGTACTTAAGTTACTAAAGTGCTGATAAGAATGATTTTAACTTAGGGATGTCTATATCTGATCTTTTGAGTCTTGCTTCCAGTTTGTTTTTCCTTCTTCTGTGAGAGTTCGTTCCAAGTCTTCTTGATTAATATGAGAATATGCTTGCCTCATAACGTCGGGATCTTGTTCAAAGACGTCACAGATGAATCCAATACTGCCCAGTGTTTAGTTCTGAAAGCTCGATGGTGTCTTCTCCCGGTTCCTTCTCCTTGGCGATTTTTGTTGGTGTCTCCGGGTTTGTCGGGAGGGGAAGGAGTGGTCCTGGGGATCTCTTTCTGGGCGATTTTGGCTTGGTGTTGGGGGAAGATGGTGGTGATGATGATGCTCTGGCTTCCTCGGGATCCATTTGTGTCTCGTCCTCTTCTTGGTGTTTTTCATGGATGTGAAGAGTTGGAGATTCCTGTAGTTCTGGAACTCGATCTTGTGTCTTGGGGGGCTTCTTCTTTGTTGACGCCCTTTTGATGTTTGCAGGGGTCGCGGAGAAGGCCTTCTGAGGTATGGTGATGGTGGGTAGATTGTTGTGTGACAACAGACAGGGGATTAGCTGGCAGAGTTGGTGTTTGTCTGGGCCAGCAATGGCCATGGCTGACTGAATACAGGCAAAGATCTTGGCCCTCAGTACTGCTTCCCCATCTGCTGTAGTTGTAGGTGGTGTCAACTCTGGTGGAGCATTCCGTGGGGAGAAAGAGGAGCCCTTGACTGGAGCTCCTTCAGGGCCTGTGATGTTGGTAGCTTCACGTCCCGGTCTCCCTGTTTTGATGGTAAAAGTCACTGTTTCACCATTTCTTAGTGAGGCTTTCTTCTTGCTGTTGTTGTTGCTAATGTTGGTGTGGTGGCAGAAGACATCCTCGTTACTCTTCGTAGTTATGAAGCCATAGCCTGCCTTATAATTGTACCATTTGACAGTACCACAGGTAATATTGTTGGTGGCCATGGTAGTGTGGAGAGGCAGGTGGTGGGGCTGCAAGCTGATTGGCCGATGGAGAGAGCCAAGTCGTCGGAATCACTATAACATAACAGCTTATTTATACATATTAGGTAGATCATAGTAAGGTTTATTGGGTGTTGGCTAGCATATGATTGGCTAGTTGGCGACCAATGAGGCGCGCGCTTTTCCTGCCTCCTGGTTGGCTGGGAGGGTTCGTAGATGCTAGATGTTGTCGTAGGGGGTCTGCTGGGCGGGGGGGGGGGGGGGGGGGGAAGCCCTTGTGAGGGGTGGCGGGCCAGTTGTATCTCGGGTTTCTGGTCCAGTTTGAAGCGTAAGGTTGAGGGGCGGAGTGCGTTGGTTAAATGAAGTAGTGGGGGGGGGACGGTAAGGGGGGGAAGTGGAGGGGAGGAGAGAGGGGGCAAGGGCAGAGTTGGGGTGGTAAGGGGAGTAATGCTAGGGGGTGTTTGAGAGTAACGTTTAGCTGATGGGAGTATTTGGAGGTCGAGAGTTTGATTATTTATGGAAGGATTAAGAGTTTGAATATATAGGGCTTCAAGTATAGCAATTGATAAAGAGACAGAACCCAGAAGACTTGCTATACTTGAAGCCCTATATATTCAAACTCTTAATCCTTCCATAAATAATCAAACTCTCGACCTCCAAATACTCCCATCAGCTAAACGTTACTCTCAAACACCCCCTAACATTACTCCCCTTACCACCCCGACTCTGCCCTCGCCCCCTCTCTCCTCCCCTCCCCTTCCCCTCCTTACCGTCCCCCCCACTACCTCATTTAACCAACGACCGCCGCCGCCCCTCAACCCTACGCTTCAAACTGGACCAGAAACCCGAGATACAACTGGCCCGCCGGCCCCCCCCCCCCCTCCCCTCGCCCAGCAGACCCCCTACGACAACATCTAGCATCTACGAACCCTCCCAGCCAACCAAGAAGCAGGAAAAGCGCGCGCCTCATTGGTCGCCAACTAGCCAATCATATGCTAGCCAACACCCAATAAACCTTACTATGATCTACCTAATATGTATAAATAAGCTGTTATGTTATATCCTTTTCACTTCGAGGTGGTTCTTGGTGACGCTCTGGTCTCTCTTACAGGCCTGTAGCCCCCCACCCCCCCCATCTTCAAGCGGCAGAAGTAAGAAGAAAGAAGAAAGAAGAATCTTCAAGCAGCAGAAGATGGACGTCTTGAGGACCAGCAAAAACCTAGCCCCCTAGCTTCTTCCTCCATCTGTTCTCTCCTCCAATCAACACCTCGATCTGCACTCGCCCGGCCAATCAGCTCCCTGCATCTCACCTCATATCTCATCATCATCCTGTCCATTCTCATTACTTTCCTATACTCTTATCTTTTCCCCAAACCTTTCTCATTACTTTTCCTTTTCTAGATTATTAAATATTACCCACTACCGCCCATTAGAAGCCCACTTGTAGTACGACGCCGAACCCTGAAGGCATTGCCATGAAGGGGGAGGTCTAGCCCCTGGTTATAGGAGGCAAGTGGGTAGGGTTTAAGCTCCAAGTAGGTTTAGGGCCCTGTGACAGACTTAGTCCAAGGGCATAGGTAGGAATTAGGTTTTTTCTGGGGACACTCCGTAGGGGTGCCCCCTGGGTACAGTCTAGCTTTATAATTTAAATTATCTCCTCCCCATTTTCAAAATGTATTCCTTTAAAAATTAGCTCTCTTAATGTTTCAGTATGGCACTGTATGTGAAATTTAAATGTAACGCTCCTCCCCCTGATGATCCTGGCTCACACATATTCAGCATCACCCAGACCCAAATTGTTAAAGTCTTCAAAAATCCAAATAATACCCTAAATGTTCGCCTTGCCTCTCAAAAAGATCTCGATGCATACCTAGCCCCTGATAACATAAATAAACTCAAAGATGCAGGGTATGAATTAGTGGTCTCTCCTGAGTTAAAAGCTGCTTGCACTGTCAAGATTGCTCACCCTGATAACAATATCTTCAACAGGGATGAGAATGACATAACTACAGAAATTTCACAAAGAAACAACATCACAGTTTGTGATGTCACAAAGACTCTAAAAAAGCCATCAAAATTCGCTGTGCCTCCCCTCAGGAAGCCAGCAGACTCCTCAAGTCAGGTCTCAAAGCCTTCCATGTGATCATACCACCTGAGTTCCTCTCTCCTGAATCATGGGTTAACCTCCAACAGTGTTTTAAGTGCTACCAGTATGGGCATGTAACATCTACCTGTAAAAATGAGCAAGTATGCTCACGCTGTGGTGATGACCACTCATTCACAACTTGCTCCTCAACCTCCCTGAAGTGCAACAATTGTAATGGCCCCCACATTGCCATAAGTTCAGAATGCCCCTTCCGCCTCAATGTTCTCAACAAACCCGAAAAAACTCAAAGACCTCTCCAACATCTTCCAACAACCCCCGCCCTCTCTTCTCATCCCATCCAGTCACCAACATATCATATGCCTCAGCTGCCAACCCATCACTCCCCCCTCAATCACTACCCATGACCTCCTCCCACCCACCAAACCCTTTCTTCAACCAAGAAATTCTTGCCAAAACTTCGGTGCTGGTAAATATAGCTCTCCATTTAACAGACCAACAAGTTACCCCAAAGTTCAACAAACTTCTCAATGACGGCCTCACTGCCCACAATCTTCCTGCCATCTCTATTCCTGAATCCTGGTACCAATTCAACAAAACAAAATCCTCCCAAACCCCCACAACCACCCACAACCCTACAATCATCTCCTCCCCCAATACCTCCTCATCCTCTATCTCCTCCCCCACCTCAGCCACACCCTCTGCCAGCACCTCCACCCTCTCCACATCCACCCTCAACTCCAAAACTCCTACTCCCAACTCTCGAGAAGTCACAACCCAAATTACTCCTGCCGAAAACCCTTCCCCCCCCAATGTAGACATGCCCATCCACACTCCTGACCCCACCCTTACCTCACCAACATCCATGCCTCCCCCATCTACCTCTACCTCTATCCCCAAAATCCCATCCATCCCACCTCAATCCCCCCTAAAACGCAAACCTAGCAGCCCTGCTGATGCAACCTCTCCCAACTCCCGCCGCTCTCGATCCAAATCCCGCAAGACAGAAAGCCCCATAAGAAACGCCTCACATGACCTCCCACCCGTGTCATTTGGACAATCATTTGGACAAGACCCCTCCCACACCTCACCCTCCCCATCCCGCCCACCAACCTTACCCAACCACCCCATTATCACCAACTCACCCAACAATCATCCATCATGCTCAAAGTAATTCAATTCAACATTAGACATTACTCCCCAAACAGACACTTACTCACACAATTAATACTAGATAATGACCCAGACATTATATTACTCAACAGCACTTGTATACACAACACACACAAAATAAAATTCTTTGGCTACACAACACGACAATCTGACGACGATGCACACAACGGAGTTGCCATCATGATTAAAAGCACAATAAAACATGAATTCATGACAGACTGGACATATAAACACTTCTTAGCAGTAAAAACACACACAACACTTGGTCCCCTCATAGTCGCCACTACATATATCAGACCCAACACACACATTCCTTACACTGATATGAACACATTATTTAACAACAATGTACCCACACTCATCCTTGCAGACTTTAATGCTAGACATCATGCTTTTCAACACACTACCAACAACCCACACGGAACACAACTTCTAGCACTACACGACATAAAAAGACTAAATTTCCTTGGCCCAGATTTTGACACAGTTTTCATACACAATGGGTCTGGCAAACCTGATCTCATCTTCTCTAACCGAGCATTTAACCTTTTTCACCATCAAATTTCCCCTGGGCCTTTATCAGGATCCGATCACATCCCCATTTTCATGCAAATATCTTCAAATCCCATTTTAGTTCCTTCTACATCACATTACAATTACTCCCAGGCTAACTGGGATGAATTTCAACACATCCTATCACAACAAGATTACACAACTGACTATGAGGGACTCCACTACACAAATCTAGATCAACAAATAGAACACTTACACAACACAATCATCAACGCTGCAAACACTACCATACCTAAAACATCCTACAAAGTCAGACACACATTCAGACCTTCTATACGTTCACAAAGACTCCTTGTGTGCTATCGTCGTCGATTTGAACAAAATAAACAAAACCACACCTTAGGCCGAGTACGACATGACCTCTCACACCTCAGAAATCATATCCTAGACAGCCTGCAATCTGACCATGACAGCCACTGGACAAAGGAGTACAAAGGAGTACAAAGGAAATCAAGCAACAACAGATCTAGTGACCCTTCTAGGTTGCTTGTCCTCCAAAACACTGAGGATCAAGTGTCCAAACAGTGGTTTAGAGTGGGTAAGGGAACATTGGAAAGGGAACTACTGCCCTGCCACTAACGTGGCAGGACTAGGAAGTTAGTAGGGGACATATGGGTTAGTAACTGAGGGGAGGATAAAGTTATTCATTTACAAACGCAGTCAGTCGCGGGTTTGATGCGAGATATTTGTCTAGGCGGAATTTAAATGAATCAACGGTGCTGCAGTCTATAACGTCTCGGGGAAGCCCATTCCACAAGTTGACAACTCGATTGAAGAAGAAATTCTTAGATTCGTGCGAGTTAAAAGATTTACCAATAATTTTGCAACCGTTTCCCCGCGTGTAATTAGATTGGTCGATAGTGAAGTACTTACTACAGTTCATATTGTCGATGCCTTTGATGATTTTGAACACTTGAATTAAGTCGCCTCTTAATCTGCGCTGGGTTAAAGGAAATAGATTTAATTCTCTAAGACGCTCTTCGTATGGTTTGTTCTTTAGGCTAGGTATCATTTTGGTAACTCTACGTTGAACTCGTTCTAGCTTGTTTATATCTTTTTGGTAATAAGGGCACCAGGATTGAACGCAGTATTCCAGAAGAGGGCGGACTAAGGAATTGTAAAGGGTTAGGATAACTTCTTTGGATTTATGCTCAAATGACCTGCCTATAAAGCCAATTATTTTGTTTGCCTTCTTAACAACTTCTGAACATTGTTGACTCGGTTTTAGGTTACTCGATATTGTTACTCCCAGATCAGTTTCTCTGTTTACATTCTTAAGCTGAGTGCCATTCATCGAATAGTTTGCTTTCTCATTTAGGTATCCGACATGTAGTACTTTACATTTATCCGCATTGAAACTCATTTGCCAAATTTGGGCCCAACATGACAATTTATCTAGATTGTGTTGCATATCGTCAACTTGTTCTTTTGAGAGTACGCTATTTGCAATTTTTGTATCGTCAGCAAATTTTGAGATTGTGCAGGTGAGACCCTCATCTATGTCGTTGATGTAAATTAGAAAGAGAATTGGTCCTAGTACCGATCCTGGGGTACCCGCTACTTACATTGGTCCATTTAGATGCCTTACCGTTTATGACTACCCTTTGCTTTCTGTTGCTGAGCCAATTTTCTATCCATTTCAACACACCGTCTTGTATTCCATGCGCTTTTAGTTTTAGCAGTAAACGTTTGTGGGGAACTTTGTCAAAGGCCTTTTGAAAATCAAGGTATATAATATCTACAGCTTTACTCTCATCGTAGAGGTTGAGGATATCGTGGAAGAAGTCTAAGAGGTTTGTTAAACAGGAACGTTTTTTACGAAAGCCGTGTTGAGTATCTTTAAGTATGTTATTTTCCTCCAAGTGATTTACGAGTCTGTCTCGTATGACCGTTTCTAGCATTTTACATACAACTGAGGTTAAGCTAATTGGACGATAGTTACTGGGTAGGGATTTGCTGCCTTTTTTGAATATCGGTGTTACGTTGGCTAGCTTCCACTGATCAGGCATAGTTCCAGACTGCAAGGATTTATTGAATAGTAATGTCAGTGGTTTGGAGAGCTCATTCTTAGCTTCCTTTAGAACTCTAGGCGAGATTGTATCAGGTCCTGGCGTTTTATTTACCTTGAGTTTATCTAAACAATTCAATACTTCTCTCTCTGTAACGGTGATATTGCTTAGAACATCTGAATTATCAATCTGAATCGGCGATGGTGTAGGGATATCACTGAGGTCTTCTGTTGTAAAAACTGATGCAAAGAAGGTATTGAGGGCATTACTCATTTGTACTTCGTCTTTGGTGTATTCTCCTTTTTCATCGACTAACGGTCCAACAGTTGAAGTAACTACTTTTTTCTTTCTGATATAACTATAGAATTCTTTCGGGTTTGTTTTACTTTGATTCGCAATATGTAACTCTAAGGTCTTTTTACTTTGCTTAATTAACTTTTTGGCTTTGCGTCGTAGCTCTACAAATTTCACCCGTTCTTCGTCATTTTGTGAGGATTTTAATCTATCATTAGCACATTTTTTAGCAAGCAGGCAGTTTGAAATATCTTTATTCCACCATTTGGGCTTATTATTATGGCCTGGACGCCGTATTTTCGATGGTATGCAGTCTTGCACTGCTTTTAGGTAAGTGGTTTCGAATAACTTCCAAGATGTATTTATGTCGTTATTGTTAATTAAAAAGCTCCAGTCAGGAGCTCCACCTCATACGCACTGCTGAACAACACAGGAAAACTAAACCCTGGGAATTTTGGAGACACATAAACCGTTTAAAAGGCCACAATAAACCTACAACATCTTCACTCATTGTAAACGGTAACACCATCACCGATCCCAGGGAAATCACAGACATCTTCAAAGACACATGGGCCCAAGTATACCACCCACACCCTCCTGAAAGACCCGCCCAACAACACATTCGAAACATCGAACAACATGTTAATAATATTGCAGACAACATCTCTCACGACACACACATCAACACAGACTCACTTAACCCCGACAACTACCTCACTGCTCCCATTGTGCCTGACGAAGTTAAGCTCATTCTCTCTAAAACACGGAGGAAGGCGCCTGGTGCCACAGGAATAAACCATCACAATGTAAAGCACCTCCCAAACACATTTATTAATGCACTCACTTGCTTATACAACGCCATCCTGGCATCAGGCTACTTCCCCGTCTGCTTTAAGACCGCAACAATCATCCTTATTCCTAAGAAAAATCAAAATAGCAAAGACCCACTGAACTACAGACCCATTAGTCTACTTGAGACTCTTGGGAAGACTTTTGAAACAATCATAAATCGCCGACTCAGACTGTACCTCGAAGACGAAGGACTTCTCACTGACAAACAGTTTGGTTTTAGACCCGCAGATCCTCCCAGGAAGCACTTAACATAATCACCAACTACATTCACATTAACAAACACTCCAGACGAGGACACAAAACAGCACTCATCACAAAAGACATCAAAAAAGCATTTGACACTGTATGGCACGTAGGCCTGAAGTACAAAATCTGCGAAAACTTCAATTTCCCCTTACCAATTAAAAAACTTCTCTGCAACTTCTTAGATAACAGATCAGCCAAAATTAAATTTTCAAATTTCTATTCAGACTCATTTCCACTCCATGCAGGCGTACCTCAGGGCTCCGTGCTCGCACCTACACTGTACATTCTCTACACTAATGACATGCCAGATCCAATCAATAATGACTCTCTCACAATTTCCTACGCTGACGACGTGACGCAACTTGTTAGGGTAACTACCATAGACGGTTTGACGAACAAAGCCAAGAGAGAGCTTGACCGAACAGCACAATGGGAACAGAAATGGCGGATTCAGGCTCATCCTCGAAAATCCTTTATCACCTACATATCCACTGGTTACCTACGTCCTAGACCACTATTCCTCAACTCCCGCACACCTCCTCCCGATCGCATCCCAGTAACTGTCTCACCCACCAACAAAGTACTCGGCCTAACCTTTGACAAAAAACTTCTCTTTCATCATCATGCAAATCAGATTATCCCCATTGCTTCAAAATCTCTTCAATCACTTTTCCGTTTTCAAAATGCCTCCATCAAAACTAAAACCCATTTGTACAAAGCCCTAATTAGACCGCTACTTTCATATGCCCCACTGACCAGCACTCTTTTGGCAAACTCACACAAAATTAAACTTCAAAGAATCCAGAACAGAGCACTGAGGTGGATCCATGGAACTCGGTGGTATGAGTTCCAAACATCGGAACACTTGCATGAACTCTCCCGCATCCCTCCACTTAATGTCTACAACAACTGTCTGGCTAATAAACAACTTGAAAAACTTGAGACCTTTAATAACTTTGTCCAAATTTTTAATAATATCACTCAACCCATCCGTCCCTGGTCGAACCTCTTGCATCCAATCAACAGAGAGGCTCCCAATCCCCTATTCACATAATAACTTTGTTACACCACAAACTCACACTCAATTTTCACCATTCCTTTTACTCACCTACCAGCCAAAATTTCTAATTCTTTCACAATACACAATAAAAACTAAAGAAAATTAAGCTCTTCATAAGACAGTGTAATCTTCTCTAGACTGCAGTTGACAACCATGCCTTGCTGCCCCACTTTAGACCCTTACCATCCAAATTGCCAGACCATCATTAAAACATTCTCCATTACCAAATTTTATATTCAATTCACCCAGACTCATCTGATTCGTCCAGACTGGTAGAGGCGGTGGGGCATGCCGGCTCGTCCACAGCCCAGCCTCCATGCCACTTTTGACCGATCAGAGCTTCTGAATCTCACTTCACCAAATTAACTTTTACCACCCAAAATTAATTATCTTTTGCCTTACCACCCATTTTTATCTCCAAGCCTTCTTGACGTGCCATACTGAGGCTCTCGGAAAATGTGTCTCAATACCAACAGTGCCTCCCCTAAACCCCCAAACTAAAATCAACAACTCACGCAAGTTGGGTCAAGCCCCGACACTCTTTATGCTCCTACTTTTTCACTTTCTCTCTTACTACACCAATAAAAACTTCCCTTCTTTCACCCTCACCCACCTTTTCTATATTCATTCATTCATTCATTCATATCCTTTTCACTTAGCCCTTCTGATTGCGTGCAACATGCCACCCAAGACTTCAGGAAAGGCTGCCAAGACCACACCATTTCACAGACACCATGAACACCAAAATCATAGGGACTGTGAAGTGGTACAATCATAAACGTGGTTTTGGCTACATAACTCGTGAAGACAATGAACACGACATATTTGTCCATTTTTCAGGAATTAAACATCATCAGAACACTAAAAGATCCCTGGAAAATGGCGAAAAGGTCGAGTTCATTGTCAGAGGAGGAAGGAAAGGACAAGAAGCACACGAAGTCATGGGACCAACTGGCAGCAGAACAAAGGGATCTATCGTCAAAGTTACCAAGAAAGAACACAGCAAAAATGAAGAACACGACATTAATGCAAAAATGTATGCATGTGTTCAAACTGCAGTGGCACTTTCTGGATCCAACAAACATCAACTAAGCCGTATGATTCCACTGCTTCTTGACTACAATAATCTACCAAAAACCAAGATCCCTACTGACGCTCTGAAGCCTTCTACAAAATATAGTAGAAATAAGAAAACATCAAGAAAGGAACACACACCCATCATCCAAGAAGAAGCTGATAAAGAAGAAATTAATCTTGCAGAATACGAGGAGGAAGATGAAAAAGAAGAAGAAGATGACTACGAAGAGGAAGAAGAAACTATAACAACTCCTTCACCTCCCTCCCCGAAACACACAAGATTGAGAACCAAACAGGAACAAGAACAAGAAGAAACAGCAAAACGGGATGCAACATACAGACAACTGGACTT
The DNA here is from genome assembly GCA_032716605.1 of Paralithodes platypus. Classification (NCBI taxonomy): domain Eukaryota; kingdom Metazoa; phylum Arthropoda; class Malacostraca; order Decapoda; family Lithodidae; genus Paralithodes; species Paralithodes platypus. The sequence continues at coordinate 53,225,099 of CM064568.1, read as the reverse complement.
TTCTAACCTGAAAAGCATAACTGCAGACACTGATCTAATAGACTACAGCAGACCTGTAGCCAAAATGATCAGAGAACATGAAACAGCCAAAACCGGATTTTTCTGCATAGGCCTCTATGAGATAGCCAGAGAAAAGCAAGAACATGATAACTGGCGTTGGAGAGAGTTGAAAGAGAAATATGACTTTAAGAAATACTGCGAAATAAACAACCTCCCTCCTCCTCAATATAACATAGTAGATAGATCTACAAATAACGAATAATATTTAAGCAACTACTATCAATCACTTAGAAATCATATTGTAATCAATTCCTAGCCCTCAGCACCTACAGTATATAACTTGCCATAAAAACTAACTTTAATAAATAAAAACAGCAAGGTGGCCGGCCCACTAACTTTTCTCTTCTACTGTCTTTCATCTTTCCTACTTTCTCTTCCTTCCCAATCTGGGATCTCTTCTTTCACCCCCTACCTTATTAAAAAAAAATATATATATATATATATATATATATTTTCTTTAATACATACGAGGTTGAAAGAAATGGCAATTTCTGCGTTGGAAATTTTATTATTCAAAGTTTCCAGGTCTCTGATGAGTTTTCGCTGGGTGGCAGGAAGTAGATGAAGGAGATGAGCAAAATTCATGGTGGTACAGGGTTACATAAATGTACATGATGATACAGGATATACGACGCGTTTCACTGGACAACCAGCATTATCAAGTAAGGAAGGAATGATATAAAAGGTTGTTTTTGTTGTTGTAGATTTGTAACCTCAAGGAGGTTACATGGAGCTATGCCATTTTGGGAGCCCACCTGTGTGGTCCTAAGACCGCTTCATGATAGCATGTCATCAAAATTGTCTGCATCAATTTCTTCCTCGTTGCTGTCGTAATAGATGTTCGCATTTTCTCTGACGAATTCTTTAAGCATTCGTATTTCTTCCGCCTCCTGTTTCTTCTTCTCCTCCTCTGCTTTCTTGATGATCTCTGCTCTCTTCTTCTGACTTTCTTCCCATTTATTCTTGCGTTCAGCTTCCATTTTACGGGATTCTTCTGTCTCAGCAGCTGGTACTGGTTTCGGGGTTGGTGTTTTCTTTTTGGCTGCAGCTGCGGTGGTCCTATTCAGGGTTTTCTCGAGTTGCAGTCTATTCCTGGGGGTCTCCTTTTGATAGATCTTTTCTTTGTTCTGGGGTCGGCTGGTTTTTGGGGCTTCTGTTAGGACCTCACTGGTGAGGGCCTCGACTTCTTCAGGTGATGGTAGGTTGTTGTCCTCAACGTCGAGCATCATACACAGTCTTTTGGTAAAGTTAATGAGGAATTTAGCAAGCTGTGGTTGTGAAAAGGTGAAGTCACCCTCAGCTTCAGGTTCGGGAGGTGGTGGTCTCCTTTCGTCGCTCTTCTGCTTCCTCATTCTTTCCTTTGGTGGCTGTGGTGTTGTCTTTGGGGGCTCCGTCGTCTTCCTTCCTGCAGTCGGGAGCCTCTTCTTCCTTGCTGGACATCTTGGATTCCATACGTGGTGCCCCTGGCTGCAGTTGGGGCACTTAGCTGTGGTCTCCTCCTTTGCCTTTAGTTTGACAATGCAGTCTCTGGTGTCATGGCGGTTGCTGCACACGCCACACCTGAGTACCCCTTTACAGGCATACTGCAGGTGTCCGAAGTGCTGGCACTTGAAACAACGGATGGGTTCAGCAGCATAAGGGCGCAGCTTGAAGCTGCCCCTTCTGGTCTTGAGTCTGGCAGGTAGTTCTCCACGGATGTTGATGAGCACCTGCCTTGTCTCAGCTCCTCCCCTCACCTTGCAGCGTTCAGCCTTTTCAACTGCAGGATTCTTGAGGATTGGAGCGAGGTCGAACTCAAGAGGGTAATGCATGAGCACCCCCCTTGTCATCTTCAGGGCTGGATCAAGGATCTGCAGAGGGGTGAAATCTTCTGCCTCCTTCTTCAGGATTTCTTCAGACTCGGCATCTTCAGCGGTTAGTACCATTTCCCCTTTCAGATTAGGCCTTACGACAATCTTCAGGGTTGGGTGCTTTTCTTCAAGGTGGTTAACAGCATGGTATGTTGTCTTAAAGGAGTCGGAGGACACAATCTTTGCTTTGAAGGCCCTCTTCTTCTTCTTTGACATCACTTCTTCCCATGGTGCTTCTTCAGGAGTTTGTGAAGCAGTCTGAGTTTGCAGATTTTCGCTGCAAAATTCGCCAGTAGACCTCAATCTCTGCCTTGGGGGGGAGAGATCAGGGCTTCCCTTGTCTCTCTTTCTGCCAATGGATTCTGCCATCATGAGGGCGCTTCTAAGGGCGCACCATTCATGAAGAAGGTGTGGGTGATGTGCAGGACTGCTGGAGAGAGAGTTGTGTGCTCCCCTTCGCTGAGTGGCTGACTGTGGTATAAAAGGTAAACAGGAAGGGTATATATAGAGGGTGGAGGATCAGAGGAGGCGGAAAACAGGGGGCAAAAGTCTGCTATTGGTGGAAGCGTAAACTAGGAGAGAGAAGGGGTTAACCGCTTCACGCATGCGCACTGGATGCGGGATGGTGGTCAGTAGGTGGGGTCGAAGCTGATTGGCTGCGTGTCGAGGGGCGTGGCCTAAGTTGTGTGGCGCCTGCAGAAGACGAAGCTGAAGGAGGTAGCGCGGGGGGCTGCGTCAAGGGCACCGGGGGGCGAGGAGGGGTGTTAGGTCCTGTAGGGTAGTGCCTTTTGGCAGAAGGAAGGATCTGAAGGTCCAGAGTTTGGTTGTTGATGTTGGGATGTAAGGCTTGGATATATAAAGCTTCGAGTATAGGTAATCTCCTTGGGTCACTTTCTTTATCGATAAAGAAAGTGACCCAAGGAGATTACCTATACTCGAAGCTTTATATCCAAGCCTTACATCCCAACATCAACAACCAAACTCTGGACCTTCAGATCCTTCCTTCTGCCAAAAGGCACTACCCTACAGGACCTAACACCCCTCCTCGCCCCCCGGTGCCCTTGACGCAGCCCCCCGCGCTACCTCCTTCAGCTTCGTCTTCTGCAGGCGCCACACAACTTAGGCCACGCCCCTCGACACGCAGCCAATCAGCTTCGACCCCACCTACTGACCACCATCCCGCATCCAGTGCGCATGCGTGAAGCGGTTAACCCCTTCTCTCTCCTAGTTTACGCTTCCACCAATAGCAGACTTTTGCCCCTGTTTTCCGCCTCCTCTGATCCTCCACCCTCTATATATACCCTTCCTGTTTACCTTTTATATCATTCCTTCCTTACTTGATAATGCTGGTTGTCCAGTGAAACGCGTCGTATATCCTGTATCATCATGTACATTTATGTAACCCTGTACCACCATGAATTTTGCTCATCTCCTTCATCTACTTCCTGCCACCCAGCGAAAACTCATCAGAGACCTGGAAACTTTGAATAATAAAATTTCCAACGCAGAAATTGCCATTTCTTTCAACCTCGTATGTATTAAAGAAAATGTATTACCTGGCTTTACTAACATATATATATATATATATATCACTTACCTTCCATTCCCTGAAGATGATAGTTGTCTATCGAAGCACAATCTCCCAGAACACCTGAGAATTGCTGTTCGTTCTATTGAAAGTCTTAATAATAAAATAATTAATGCTGATACATGTATTTCCTTCAACCTCGCCTGCCTTAAAAAGAATATATATATATATATATATATATATATACAAAATACTGTATGCACACATTTACTACATGAACGGACGCCCAACCTTTAAGTCAATATTTGCGAGTTATTATAAATACAGTTTATGACCATTTGCCCCCACCTGATAGTGCTGACATGACAGATTAAGCCCTGCATATTTCACAACCTGCGACCCGCTGATATAATACTGTACTCCATAAGTGTATCTATTATTGCACTAGAGCTATTATATATTTTTCCCACATCGATCATATCCCTTTCAGTACCGGTGACGCCTTTTATATTTTATTTCAGCGACTTTTAGACGATTTGCGATGCTCAGGAATTATATGGGGTAGCTGAAAGGATTAATTGTGATAGTATGTAGCTTTTAAATGGGTAGACGTCTTTGCTAAGATAAATACAAAAATTTAATAGTTACCAGAATATAATGAAAAGGATGTCACCGGTACTGAATGGGATATGGTAACTATTCGAGGAGAAGCACTTTACTGACTACGGTTCGCTATAATGCAAACTAGAAGCAGCGTCCGAAATGTTGTCAATAAAGTATTCCTCCTCAAAATGTATTTGAATTACATCTGTTAACTTCTCTGATACTTTTAATTTATTACCATGGTAACCATCACAACCCAACCCAAGCTAGCCTACCTAACCTAACCAACTCAACATAAAAGTAACATGAACTCACCAAACCTAAATTAATCATGCCCAGTACAACCGAATCTCACTTTACCCCACCCTCTCTTCATCCTATCTCCCCACCACTAGCCTTCCCACTCAACCCTATACTCCGTTCATGCTAAGTTGGGCAGAAATCGTAATCTCTAACCTCTGTAACTCAAAAAGGGCTAGAGCAAATGAGCTGTCAATTTATACACATATCCCCTAGCCAAGTCTTCCTATTTGGTAGATATATTAGCTCGACTACTCTTTTAGTTATGAGAGGTTAGGGGTTACGATTTCTGCCCAACCTAGAATGAACGGACTATAGTTAACCTAACAACATAGCTGAAAGTAACCTAATTTATGTTGGTTAGGTTCGGTTAGGTTATTAAAGTATCATAAGGTTAGATAGCAAATTATAAAATGAATGCGATAATCCTGGAGTGTGCAATTGCAAATTCCAATAGACAAGAGATAATATACCGGGTACCTTCTATAGTAATACAGAGATCCTATAAATTAAGAGAGCGGGCAACTTTTCCTTCTGCGCCATTTTAGCATGGGGATACTTTCAAGCCTTTTTTACCATCAGGGGTATTTAGAAACCTTTAGTTTAGTTACTTCAACCTCTGCAGTTGTCTTTGAGTTAGCTGTGGGCAGAAAACTAATTTTGGAGAGGTAATTATAAGAGTGAGAGAACTCTATTTCTTATTGCTAATCTGGCAACCTCTGCGTCATAAATGCGTGAAAGGGTTAAGAGAGCGGGCAACTTTTCCTTCTGCGCCATTTTAGCAGGTATTATTTTCAATAGGGGAAGAAGCAACTGATCCCTTCCTCTGTTTTAAACTAATTGCTGTACAGTACTATCTTAATTTTATTCTGGATATTAATAGATAATTTCATACATAATGGAAATATATGCGAGTGCCCAAGGGTTAATTGAACATTTTTGTAACCCTTTCAATCTTAGTGGTCCCTCCTAAGTTGAATAATCTTAACTAATGTTATGACTGAGTGCTGAAGGGTCTCAACTGCTACATTAACTTATTGTTATAATCTCAGTCAGTTGCATGATACCGCATCCGTAGACTATGAATAATTTGGGTCAATTTGAATATATTATGATATGCAGTATGTTATTAATCTTAGCCCGTGATTCAGACAGGAAGAGGGATTAACTGTGTAACCTACGTTTTTAATTTTCCTAATGTCTGGCAAACTACGTGGACGTTTTAGGTTGTAACAAATCATACTTAGCCTATATCTAGGTTTTAGTATTAACTCTACAGAATCTCCTTTCAATACTTATTAAACTATAAAGTGCAAGTTATCTATGCAGGGAACAGTAAACTTTCATCTTTGTTATATATTAGACATCCCCCACCCCCTTGCTTATGCTTCAAGACTGTTCTCAGCTCTCCGTACACAAAACTCCTAAATAACTCTTTGTCCTCTAACATTACTTATGTGCTATGTGGTACTATGGAAAAGGAATTTTGAACGCTACATACAATTGTATCATTAACTCCAAATTTAATATCCTACATTACATCATTAAATAATATGTTTTATATTGTACTGTGTTATTTATCTGTATTTCGCGGAATAGGAAGTACAGTATGTGGTAATAATTCAATATAAACATTTTGTCGTGGTTTACAAGCTACGAAAGAAGGATGCTGAACACTCGTAATCTATAAAACTATTACCATCAGTTTACTGTAGTTCTCAAATGAGTAAAGTATACCCTAACCCTTCCTATTTTAACATTCTGCCTTTGTTGACAGTACTTCGTGGACTACAAACTACGAGAAGAGGATGGTGAACTATCAGCATACTCCACCAACTTCCTGCCCTACATCGGTTACGCCTCACAGGTTCCCAATGTGCTCTTCAACTGGCTCAACATATTTATACAGATGGGGTGAGTTTTATTTTGCATCAACATTTTTACTATAGTCCATTCTTTATATGAAGGCCAGAAATCTGAACTCTAACTTCTTGTAACTCAGGAAGGGCTGAAGCAAATAGGATATACTTATGCACATCTATTTACCAGGTTGAGTCTGTCCAACTTAACAACTTAATTACTGAAGTCCTCTTAGAGTTATGAGAGGTTGAGGTCGGGATTTCTGGCCTACCTATACTGAACAGGGTTCGTCATATTTGTACAGGAGGGGCAAATTTTATATTGTATTAATAGTATTGCATATTGGGGTCACTTATTGCACTGAAATTACGTGATCATCGATGTTAGTTTGCCTGTCTGTTATCCATTATCATAATGTTTGGTAATAGAAGTTCAGAAAATGACTGAATTTTGTGGATTTCTGGACATTACTTTATACACAACCCAGAACGAGGGGCGACGCGCTCCTCGGTGCCGCTAGGAGAGTGGCGAACACAACCTTAGGTGATCTTAGGTAGGTATTGGATACTATTGGTCCTCAAATGGAAATAATTAAAATTACTTCTCACTTAAAACTCAATAACCTCAAGCCCACTAAACATCCACCCACGCCACCCCTACGTCCCCCCAAAATGTAAAGCAATATACAGTATAAATAAATGAATACACGAGACACATAAACCGTTTAAAAGGCCACAATAAACCTACAACATCTTCACTCATTGTAAACGGTAACACCATCACCGATCCCAGGGAAATCACAGACATCTTCAAAGACACATGGGCCCAAGTATACCACCCACACCCTCCTGAAAGACCCACCCAACAACACATTCGAAACATTGAACAACATGTTAATAATATTGCAGACAACATCTCTCACGACACACACATCAACACAGAGTCACTTAACCCCGACAACTACCTCACTGCTCCCATTGTGCCTGACGAAGTTAAGCTCATTCTCTCTAAAACACGGAGGAAGGTGCCTGGTGCCACAGGAATAAACCATCACATTGTAAAGCACCTCCCAAACACATTTATTAATGCACTCACTTGCTTATACAACGCCATCCTGGCATCAGGCTACTTCCCCGTCTGCTTTAAGACCGCAACAATCATCCTTATTCCCAAGAAAAATCAAAATAGCAAAGACCCACTGAACTGCAGACCCATTAGTCTACTTGAGACTCTTGGGAAGACTTTTGAAACAATCATAAATCGCCGACTCAGACTGTACCTCGAAGACGAAGGACTTCTCACTGACAAACAGTTTGGTTTTAGACCCCGCAGATCCTCTCAGGAAGCACTTAACATAATCACCAACTACATTCACATTAACAAGCACTCCAGACGAGGACACAAAACAGCACTCATCACAAAAGACATCAAAAAAGCATTTGCCACTGTATGACAGTATGGCACGTAGGCCTGAAGTACAAAATCTGCGAAAACTTCAATTTTCCCCTTACCAATTGAAAAACTTCTCTGCAACTTCTTAGATAACAGATCAGCCAAAATTAAATTTTCAAATTTCTATTCAGACTCATTTCCACTCCATGCAGGCGTACATCAGGGCTCCGTGCTCGCACCTACACTGTACATTCTCTACACTAATGACATGCCAGATCCAATCAATAATGACTCTCTCACAATTTCCTACGCTGACGACGTGACGCAACTTGTTAGGGCAACTACCATAGACGGTTTGACGAACAAAGCCAAGAGAGAGCTTGACCGAATAGCACAATGGGAACAGAAATGGCGGATTCAGGCGCATCCTCGAAAATCCTTTATCACCTACATATCCACTGGTTACCTACGTCCTAGACCACTATTCCTCAACTCCCGCGCACCTCCTCCCGATCGCATCCCAGTAACTGTCTCACCCACTAACAAAGTACTCGGCCTAACCTTTGACCAAAAACTTCACTTTCATCGTCATGCAAATCAGATTATCCCCATTGCTTCAAAATCTCTTCAATCACTTTTCCGTTTTCGAAATGCCTCCATCAAAACTAAATCCCATTTGCACAAAGCCCTAATTAGACCGCTACTTTCATATGCCCCACTGACCAGCACTCTTTTGGCAAACTCCCACAAAATTAAACTCCAAAGAATTCAGAACAGAGCACTGAGGTGGATCCATGGAACTCGGTGGTATGAGTTCCAAACATCGGAACACTTGCATGAACTCTCCCGCATCCCTCCACTTAATGTCTATAACAACTTTCTGGCTAATAAACAACTTGAAAAACTTGAGACCTTTAATAACTTTGTCCAAATTTTTAATAATATCACTCAACCCATCCGTCCCTGGTCTCTTGCATCCAATCAACAGAGAGGCTCCCAATCCCCTATTCACATAATAACTTTGTTACACCACAAACTCACACTCAATTTTCACCATTCCTTTTACTCACCTACCAGCCAAAATTTATAATTCTTTCACAAATACACACTAAAAACTAAAGTAAATTAAGCTCTTCATAAGACAGTGCAATCTTCTCTAGACTCGGCAGTTGACAACCATGCCTTGATGCCCCACTTTAGACCCTTACCATCCAAAATTGCCAGACCATCATTTAAACATTCTCCATTACCAAATGTTATATTCAAATTCACCCAGACTTATCTGATTCGTCCAGACTGGTAGAGGCGGTGGGGCATGCCGGCTCGTCCACAGCCCAACCTCTATGCCACTCTTGACCGATCAGAGCTTCTGAATCTCACTTCACCAAAATTAACTTTTACCACCCAAAATTAATTATCTTTTGCCTTACCACCCATTTTTATCTCCAACCCTTCTTGACGTGCCATACTGAAGCTCTCGAAAAATATGTCTCAATAATACCAACAGTCACAGCCCTCCCCTAAACCCCCAAACTAAAATCAACAACTCACGCACGTTGGGTCAAGCCCCGACACTCTTTATCCTCCTACTTTGACACTTTCTCTCTTACTACACCAATAAAAACTTCCCTTCTTTCACCCTCACCCATCTTTTCTATATTCATTTGATTGAATACACGCTTAATAACATTTACTATAGCTACTGCATATTTCTTATTCAAAGATTTTGCATATATATTTTTGCGATTATCCCATGCAACTTATCAGGCCCAGAGAGTTCTAACCTAAGCTAAGCTAAACAAAATCACCTATCAGAAAACGACTATGCGTAACCATAGTTACACAGTAACTCTTTTTACCATAGCCGATAATTTCCTTGTGTGTAAGGAAAAAGACGCTAAACCATTGTATGTATGTATGTAATTGTAGAGCTTGGTGTGACAATTGACAGGCACGTGTTTTCAAGGAGTACAGTCACTCATACACGTGAGCTGGTCTCTACCCTTTCAGTTCAGGGACGTCCTTTTTCGCTTTATTCTGGCTTAAATTTCATTAATCGATTTTCGGAGTATAGTTGGTTGTTGGAAGGAATATAATAATTTCATTACACTATATTATATAGCTTTGGAAGGACCTGTGGGAATCGGAGGGTTAATTGGGCATATTTTGTTTTGTTTTACCCCTTTGATTCTTAGAGATCTTTCCAAAGATAATGATATCCAGACTACTATAAAGACTGAAAGTGTTTATAGTGATAATAGTGTGGTGCATCATACTAAGTAGGGGATCATCTGTGCTGTCACCTCCCTGTGATTACTGTTGTTGTTGTTCCCCAGGCTGTCTGGCCGAACAGCCCCAAGGTCTCGAGCAAGGCCAAGGCCATAAATGAGCGCCCCCACAAAATCCTCCCTGCTTACCACTAGCAAAGCCCGGGTGACCGAAGCCACTCCAAGGCAGGGAGCTGAGGAGAGTGCGGAAACGGCCGGGAAACCAAAGCCCCACCCAAGGCCCTGTGCCCCTCAGCAATTATGAAGGGAAAGTTGAGGGGTAAGGGAAAAATGTGACGCTTTGGCTCCCAATCTGCTAACTTCTAGGTTGGCAGTAGGGAGGTCAATCCACGGAAAAGACGCCGCCACTTGAGATCTAGAAGATATATAAGTAAAAGGAACAGTCAGAGTAAGCTATGGGTATGGCAGAGATCGCTCAGTTCTCACTCGGATAGACCAGCCCATCACCACATGACTAGAACCCAATCCTCTCAGCATCAGCTAGGAAAGGCCCTAGAAAGCCGCCTTTGGCGGGGGGATAGCTCCCCTATTTCAACTCCTTTTGGGGTTGGGCACCCGCCCTGTTGTTGTTGTTCCCCAAGCTGCCTGGCCGAACAGCCCCAAGGCCCCGAGCAAGGCCAAGGCCATAACCGAGCGCCCCCACAGAACCCTCCCTGCCGACCACAATAAAGCCTGGGTGACCAAAGCCACTCCATGGCGGGGAGCTGAGGAGGGTGCGGAAACGCCCGGGAAACCAAAGCCCCACCCAAGGCCCTGTGCCCCTCAGCAATTATGAAGAGAAAGTTGAGGGATTAATATTGTGTCAGAGGGCCACTCTTCACCTTACCCCTTTAATGCCACCAGATCAGTCTTCCCATTTAGGGCTTTTAGTTTTCCTTTCCAAATGATATACAAACTTATGAGGTAGAAAGGTTGCAATGGTAGAGTAGTATAATTTTATTTCCATTTTGAAATTATCTATTGACTTATGATGTAGAATAAACACAATGGTAAGAGAAAGGCCTCTTGAGGAGTAAGGACTACCAGTTTGAACTTAAGTCGAGGTATTCTGTAAAAAAATTCCATACTAAAGCCTAATGGTGATATTTTATCTTCTAGTTTGATGCTCTTTTTATTATCTATACAAGTAAGACTATTCAGCTCTATAGTTGGGAGAAGAATGGTTCTCCCAACATTTCGACATGGTTCCTAGAAATAGTAAGGTGGTGCTGGATACTGGGGCTCCCATAAAACTGTTATGTTACATTTGGGGATTCCACTATCTATTTACACTACCAAGGTGGCACACCTATGGGTGACCAAGGCTCACATATGCATGCATATATCCATGTATTTTAAGGGAGAGAGGTATCTTGGCCAGGATTTGAACCCACTCTCTTCAGATATTTTTGTGAGAGTTGGGCACTGCATCCACTTGGCAAAAAATATCTGAAGAAAGTGGGTTCAAATCCTGGTCAGGGTACTTCTCTCACAACCTGTCTGACATTCTCATTATATGTATCTTACGCCTTTTTTAAATATATTATTGTATTTTTTCTTGTGTATTCTTAGCAAATCTTTTGTTAACATGTGTTCCTCACCTTGCCTGGTTAACTAAAAAGGTAGTCTCTTGCTTTGAAAATTGATAATGCAAGAATTTCATTTATGGCTGGGATTGTATTATAATTGACAAAGCTAATAATTATGTAGATATGTTATATTTTTGTCTATTATGTTATTAATGTTCCCCCTCTCTCCTCAGTGGTAACCTAACAACGAGGATAGTCTGGAGTATCATCGTAGAGGTGGTGGTCTTTGTGTTCACTGTTATCCTGGCCATGATAGATTCCTCCGACTGGACTGGGGTATTCTTCTGGATCACCATCGTCTCTGTCATCATCTTGAATAGTAAGTTGGAAATACACTTTACATTATTCATTGCTGTATACGGCATGAGTGAGCGCTGCTATTTAGCAGTGCGATGGCAATTAAAAAGAAATGCACCTGTAGCATTAGGCATACTGAAATAAGTATGGTTAGATAGATGTGTAATGCCACAGTGAGAGAGGGTATAGTGAGAGCAGAGTAGAGAGAGCAACTTGGTATAGTGTGTAGGGGAGGTGTGGTGGAGTGGTCTTGCCACTGGCCTGGTAATCCAAAAGTCCCGGGTTCAAATCCCGATGTATCAATGGGAAGATATTATTGGGATGGAATTTGTGCTGTACCTAGTATAAGTGCATTACCACAAGCCCACCGAAACGTCAATAAAATACCCTCATTGTTCCCTGATTAAATAGCACTGTATGAATACAGTATTCCCATATTCAAAATATGCTATAGGGGTGCAATGCCGGTGAGTTATCTGCTCAACAGGTGGCGTTGTGTGTGTGTAAGTGTGAGAGTCCGAGTGTAGGGGTTGAGACAGTGAAGCACGGGAACGAGGTGGCTTCAGAGATGGGGTCGTTTCGGGCCATGAGTGAGCACCGTGCCTCATGTGAAGGCAAGATGGCAGGTGCTCGTTGTACTCTACGTGCTTCACATGTCTCACTCCCTAGACTGGAACAAGACCTCACAGGCTTCACTGTTCATTGTAAAGCGGTGAATGTTAAGGCTCTCAGCCTATGCCCGAGAGGAAGTAAGTTGGAATATAGAAAAAAAAAAAAAAAAAAAAAAATCAGTGACGTGATATGTACTGGCAGGCTACAATGGTTTGGCCATATGGAGTGAATGAATGAAGATGACTGAGTGAAGCATCTTAGATGTATAAAAGTGGAGGGAATGACACCATTTTGTAGACTGAGGAGGACCTGGGATGAGGTCCTGAAGAGGGATCTCAAGGTTAGGGCCCAATTGGACTTAACAGGGGCACTGCAGGAGATGGTACAACATGGAGAGCAGCCATCAGATAACCAAGGCATACCCATGCAAAGTATCAAACTGCATCTCCAACCATGCCACAACTGTAACCATGGTCCTCAAAGATTGATTCAGTATGCTTTGTTACTTAACCCTCTCCGACATATGATGCGATTTTGAGCCTATTAGGGATACTTTAAAACCTTTGTTACCATCAGTGGTATTTAGAAACCTTTAGTTTAGTTACTTCAACCTCTGCAGTTGTCTTTGAGTTAGCTGTGGGCAGAAAACTAATTTTGGAGAGGTAATTATAAGAGTAAGAGAACTCTATTTCTTATTGCTAATCTGGCAACCTCTGTGTCATATGAGTCTGAAGGGGTTAATGGCCACTTTATCTTGTGAGTTGTTGGGAAGTGTATCAAGAATTCCTTTCCACACTGTTCAAGTAAAGCATTCATTAGATTAGAAAGTAGCATTCCAAGTTTATGTATTTAATAATAACCTCTTTTGTCCCCAGTTGCCAATGGAATTTACCAGAACACAGTGTACGGCATGGCGGCGAGGCTACCTTTCTCCTATACTGGTGCTGTTGTATTGGGATCAGTAAGTTAGGCTCTTATTGTCACCCTGTGCACTACATTAATTTTAGCACAGTACTGTAAGTTGATGTCAAAGGAACATTGACGTTAATACAGCTTAAAATTAATGTGATTTATAATTTCTCTTGAATTATTATAAGTCTCAGAATTGGAATACATTTTGGACATAAAGTAAATAACCATGTGATGAGAAGCACTTTATTAACAATGTTTATCTTACAACTTTTCCTGAATATTCATGATGTATACATCCATGCGGACAACTGTTTATCATTGTATAAATATTGTATGGCACGTGTAGCTTATTCTATAGATTTCTGTTTTTGACTTACTGTCTTGATAGCGTAATGCTTAGTGTGCGGAAATTCGGTGTGAGTATCCTAGGTTCGAATCCATGGAGTACCACGTGTATTCCTTGTTTCATTAATTTTATTAATTAGGTCTATTTGCAAGTTATTTGGTGTGTTGGTGATAATATGAATTTGTTAGTTTTGTATTTATATATTATAATACTGTATTCCTTATGTTACTTATATTTTAATCTAAAGGATACTTTTCATGATAGTTTTGTTGCTAAAAATGGATATCTACATAATAGCACTTCGACAGTAGTTTGCTCTAAGCATTGGTGTTTTAATGTTATACAGTAGTAGTTTTGTAGCTAACTTGACATTGTCTGTCTTCCCCTAGAACATCAGTGGAACCTTCACAGCAGTGATCAACATCATAGCGATCGCCATGGCTCCCAGCATCCGCACCTCAGCCATCTATTACTTCATCACCGCCTTGTTCATCCTATTAGCCTGCTTTGACACTTACTTTGCTCTCCCTCTTAATGTGAGTAAATTAGTGATGAGTTAAGTCAACCAGTAAACCATTTCAACACAAACTGACTCATATTCACACAGCTATTGACTTTTAAATGGCATATGATATAATACTGTACTCTAATGAAGTATCAATACTGTAGTCTGATTGTTGGAAAAGTTAAATATATATTTGTGTCATATGTATCAGGTTACTGGAGCCTGGAATGCCACCATACGATTGAATTAAAATAAAGATTGATTATATATATAGTCTTCCAGTGTATATATGTATGTATTACAGTAGTGTTTATTATCCACAGCGTTTCTATCGGTACCACGAGGGTCTCCACGAGCGTGCCCAACGAGCCAGTAAGAGACAGACTGGGCGGCCGAGGGTGCCCTACTGGAGAATCTTCAAGAGCGCCTTCCCTCAACTCTTTAATGTTTTCATGGTCTTCTTTGTCACCCTTGCTGTCTTCCCCGCAGTCCTAGCTGGTATGTCACTAAATTTGTTAATTATTTTATTTTTTCAATCACTAGTTTCAGAGTTTTAATTTGCAGCAATCTTACCAGAAAATGCAGAACATATTTAATTTCTATAAATTTGAAAACATGATTTTGTTTATTGTGAGCTTGTCACTTCTATCTATCTATCTATTGTCTGACGCTGTGATCCCCGAAGGGGTGGCTATGTTGCATGGTACAGTAATTGGTAAGACTTAAAAAACACCTTTAGGGCCTAAAGTAAAATATTAATATTTTAAATTAACAGGATTATATGAGAATTCATTATTAACCTTCCTTCCTCCTCAGACACGTGCCGGACGGAGGAGAACTTCCCAGTGTCGCCCAAATACTTCCAGGCGGTGACTTGCTTCCTCACCTTTAACTTGTTCGCCATGTTCGGCAACATGCTCCCGGGACTCTTCACTTGGGTATGACACTCTGCAATGTCTTGACTCATAACACTTTTGGATATCTAATCTGTACTTATGATTGGGAATTTTTATCATAATTGAAGACGCCAAACTAGTATTCCGGTCTCGTGACAGCTCCAAACACTGACTCTCTCCTTTACAACAATGATTCAACCACTTAGAGAACTGTCATTATGTACACACAAGTTAAGCCTTGTTATCATAGATGTTCTTTGTGTACCACTACCCAAGGGACTAATAAAAGCCTTTAACTGCTTTAATTTAAGCTAAACATACCAGTTAGCCAAATAATATGATACTGTATATTTTACGGCATGTCCCATTTGAGGAGGTGAACTGTGGTAATCTGAATAATGTACAGTAGCAGGAGGCTAGGAATCCTCCTCCCCTTGTAAAATTCTCCTACTCAACAAGACGGAGAAAGGGGCGAGGGAATGCGAAAGTGGTCCCGGACCCCTAAGAATTGAATATTGTTTCTTATCTGGCTCTGTCTCGAGTCGGCCACCCCCAGCAGTGGGGTATGTGCCTAAGTATATGCATACATATACATACATACATATAGCTCCTGGATCGCCTACCACAGGCACCATTGGATAAAGATACAGAGATGAGCGCTGCGATAAAGCACAACCTAGCATAATCCCCCTAACTTTAACCATTGCCTTTAATTATACGCACATATAAAATGAAAATTATTAGCATAAGTAGGATATTTTCCTCCTTTAAGCCTTAATATGAGTGATATATTGTACTTTAATAGAAACAGGAAATGGAGATAAGCATAGTCACACTCAATTATGTTGTATTTTACCTCTATAATAATCGGGAAAGTTAATTATCTCTTGTGAAAAGAAATACTGTATAGCTCTGTCTCGAGTCGGCCACCCCCAGCTATTGTGTATGTGCTTGAGTATATACATTGGCTACGTACATACAGGACATACAACTTAGAATATTATTAATTACAAGTTAAGTTACCAGGTACCTACCCAATAGCACTATCGTTTGTGAGTGCTACTGTATACCGGTAGCCTATGCATTTTATACTAGTTAATATCTTGTCAAATTGCAAATTTGTTTGCATAGAAGATTTTGACATAAATTGTAGTTTCTTTATTCATAGAGAATTTAAAAGAATTTACCAGAATGTTATGAACTTCCCAAATTGACTAGTTCCTTGAATATGACGAGAGTACGTTAATATACAGTACGTGCGACGAATTTGCTTGGGAAATAAATTCACCTACTCATATACCGATGTATGTGGTGGTTTTGTGTTCTTTTCTGTCAAAATGTTATTTTGCTAAATCGTTTTTTCCACATAATGATCTTGATAAGATTTGTTTTCGTTATATTGTGTTGTCCCTGTTTTGATTTGATTATTTTTCATACATACATACATACTGTACATGAATTAGTAATTACTGTATACAATAGTACATCTGACCTTATAACCTTACCTTCACAGCCCAGCCCCAGGTACCTATGCATCCCTGTGTTGCTGCGAATTTTCCTGATCCCCGCGTTCGTGCTGTGCCACTACTACCCCATCAACGTGGATCGGGTCATGCCGGTGCTGATAGACTCTGACTGGGCGTACTGGGCACTCACGGTGGTACTGGGTATCACCTCAGGGTACTTCTCTTCCCTCGCCATGATGTACTGCCCCAGGTATATACACATGTCTTCTTGGTTGTAACCTTTTTACCGTACAGGTCTCCCTCACTATCCAATGCCCCGATTTATGATATTATTATAGGTTTTTAGGTGTTTGGGTTTGGGTTTTGGCTGGTCCGAGAACGCATCCCCATTTACCCCATAAATTTCAGGGTTTGCTATATGATTTTTATATTTAAGATCAGGTTTTCTGGAACGTAACCCAAACGTAAATCGAGGGAGACCTGTAGTTACTGTACATTTCTTTTACCTGCCCTCATCATTTGTATGTGTTTCCAGCATAATGATATAGCTATCACTACAAAATGATTTACTGTACAGTATTTAGAAATATTTGTGTATACCTAAAAAAATATTGTATATGCATTGTATCATTAGAGAACACAACATTACACAAAAGTCTCAAACACACACAAACATAAACACACTCTTATCTAACCCTTACCTAATTGTGAGTGTGTATTACCAGGACGGTGGAGGCAGAGTTCGCCCCGGTGGCCGGTATGATGGGTGCCGCCTCTCTAATCACTGGCATCTTCGGCGGCATTGTGTTCCAGGTTAGTGCTCATATTGTATGTTTGGTGAACAGACAACTCAACCAGCAAGCCATTTTAACCAGTAGCTCTCAACCGATGTCTACTCAACTAGTACTGTTAGGTTGGGTTAATTTTGGTTAAGGTCTTCAAGTTGACACTAGGTAAGTTGGCACTGGTTGAGATCTACCTGTCTATTAAAATGTAAAACTTGCAAACTAAACAAACCAAAATTGGGACAAGGACAATATAAAGTCAAATTAAATTATCAAAATCGCTATGTGGAAACAACGCTTACTAAAATGAAAATTATTAAATAAAAGAACACAATCCACCACATAGGGTGTACATCACTACATGAGCAAGTTAATCTGTTTCCCAAGCAAACCAATCGCACATATAACAACGCACTATCGTCACGTTAAAGGAAGTAGTCAAGTTTGGGAAGTCCGGGACGTTCTGGCAAATTTTACTAAACTCTGCATGAATAAAGAAACTACATGTTAAATGTCAAAATATTATTTAAAATCAAATTTGCAACATGACAAGACATTAACAATAGTAAAAAATACAAATATTGATAAGATATCTATACTATTACAAAATAATATATAAAATACAGTACAGCACTCACTAACGATAGTGCTATCGGGTAGGTACCTGTAAGCATAGCATGCCTCAAGTGACCCCTATCAATAACTACCCTACAAATAACCTACATTTATAGCACAAATAAACTAAGGAAATCGCAAAAGTAAGCAATTGATACTATCGACAATGAATACATATAATATAAAGAGAAATAATTGCAAAATATGAAGTAACAACAGATTTAAACAAAGAGTACTCTTTTAACAAGAACAATAAATTTAAAAAATCATCAATATTAATAATAATAATAATAATAGAAAAGAAAAAGAAAAAGATAAACAATAAATACAGACAAAAAGTAAGCAGAGGTTATACAAGAAACTTCAAGTTAAAAATGCTTGATTAAAATTATTGATGTCAAATTTTAGAATACAGTCACAATAATTGACCCTAAAAAGATTAAATTTATGGAACAATTTACTTGCCTCAAAACCTCTGTCCACTAAGAGTCTGTATAGTAACCTAGCTCTAGCCCAAAAGTCATCTACTTTAGTGCAGATTTTACAAAATCTTATTAATTGGGAATAAAAACAATTATAAGTGATTTTACTATCGATATTACTACTAGGGAAAGGAAAGTTTATTACGTTAAAATTAAAATCATCAACTTTGTGATATACTTTAAGTATGCACTGTTCATTAACAATCTCTATATTTATATCAAGAAAATTTTCAACTTTATAATTTACGTTACATTGTGTGAGGGGAATAGAATTAGGGTAAATAAGTTTAGCAACTTGATTAAAATTTAACAAATTGCAAACAAGAATATCATCAATATATCTACTATTATTACTTAACAGTTTAGCAAGTGCTAATTTTTCTGGAATTTTATTTTTCTTGCTACTGTCAACTAAGTCTTTTATATATTTAAATTCTAAAGCAAGCAAGAATAAGTCTGCAATTAAAGGGCTAGCATTTCCACCCATAGGAATTCCTAATATTTGTTTGAAAATGTACGGCCCGAATCTAACATAGATTGCCAGCTATTGCATCTATTGCCAGATGCCATGATTCCCAAAGGGGTGGCCTGTTATGCACCTCTGTCAGCCAGCACCCCTCCTCCCAATCAACGCCACTTTCACTCATATACTTCTCAACTCCATCCTTCCGCCTCACTCTCGGTCTGCCTCTTCCTCTCTACCCTTCCACCTTACTCACGGACGCTCTCTTAGTCATTCTTTCACTCCCCATATAGTCCACATGACTGAAACATCTCAAGCTGTTCCCTTTCACACTCTCCAGCACATCCACATACAGTTGTTGTTGTTGTTGTTCCCCAAGCTGCCTGGCCGAACAGCCCCAAGGCCCCGAGCAAGGCCAAGGCCATAACCGAGCGCCCCCACAGAACCCTCCCCGCCGACCACAATAAAGCCTGGGTGACCGAAGCCACTCCATGGCGGGGAGCTTGAGGAGGGTGCGGAAACGCCCGGGAAACCAAAGCCCCACCCAGGGCCCTGTGCCCCTCAGCAATTATGAAGAGAAAGTTGAGGGGCAAGGGAAAAATGTGACGCTTTGGCTTCCAATCTTGGTAGATTGGGAGGTCAATCCACGTTAGAGACGCCGTCACTTGAGATCTAGAAAATATATAAGTAAAAGGAACAGTCAGAGTAAGCTATGGGTATGGCAGAGATTGCTCAGTTCTCACTCTGATAGACCAGCCCATCACCACATGACTAGAACCCAATCCTCTCAGCATCAGCTAGGAATTGTGACGCCTCCCGGCGTTAGCAGAATGGTTGCGTGGGGCATTGCAGCTCGCTAGCGCTCGCCAGGATGGGGGGATAGGCTACAGTTGTCCTAGAATGATCTGCTTTATTTCATTAGTGTCGTGTTGCCACAGACAGTCTAGATATGGTCTTTGTTTTGGTCTGTGACCGCGCCTTATATTTTATATTCGCTATAATATAAATGTTGCTTGTGTGGGAGGCGAGCGAGAGAGTGTGAGGGGGTACACCCGGCAGCGAGGTGAGCTATGACGCGGCTCGCTTGGGCGCTGACGGCGTTGGTGGCCGGGTGGTCAACTAGTCCCTTCCCGTCGCTGCCTCGTGTTCTTTACCAGCTCAGAGCTTGCCTGACACGCGTATCGCCTACATCCATTGCAATTCTGTCCCCCATACTCGCTACTTTGCATACTATTTCTCTCTCTCGACTTCTCCTTTCTCATTCTCTAATCTTTATTAAACTCAACATCCCTTCTGGTTTCAGCATAGACATTCACCGTCGACCAGTCGTATTGTACGCGAAGCTCTCAGATATTTCCATGTATTAGGTTAAGGGGGTATTATGCTTTATTGAGGGTTAGAGAGACGGACTTTTCCGTATGTGTCCTCTCTCGGGAAGGTTGTAGACCGGTATATGTCTCCCTTGCAGGGTGTTGAGTGATTCTTCTTGGTTATCTAAAGCTAGACTAGGGGTAAGGTTACTGTGTCGTTGTCTCCGATGTGTGCAGTGTTAGCTAAGCTCTGCACGACATCGACAGGTACTGTGGGAGCCTAAGTTGTCTTCGGGTTGGTTTACTTTGCGAGCACAGCGCTGTGGTGTGAGAGGGCCATAGCCTATCCCTCACAACATAGTGCTGCCTCTTTGTGTTGACTTCTGAGGGATCGCCAGGATAGAGCTAGGTACTAGAGACCTAGATTTATCAAGAGAGCATCCCCGTCATATAACGTAATCTTCATTATACCACCCTCGGACAACGTTAGGCTACGAGCCGCATGCTCGCCCATTGTTGCCCTGCCTTGATACCCCAGCTAGACTTTATTAACTGAGCAGACACTGGTTAGAGATAAGCCCCATTATTATATGTATGCAGCATTATTATTCACTGCACTTTTGAGCCGAGGTTGTTGTTGAGTTGCACAACCCGAGTAGGCTGTGTTGTGTCACGAAGCATTTCTTTAGTTGTCGAGCATTACTACCTTTGCGCAGTCTTTATTATTCGCCTGCCCATTATTACTATATGTCCTAGCATTTATTGTGACCCGTATTCTGCATTATAATTGTTCAAGATTCTTTACGAACATCTTCCCAGCATCAGACTTATTTCAGAAGTTTCCAGTTGATGTTGCAGGACTAGCATTGCACTTTCTTTAATACAGGAGTGCCAGTTATTTGAGTATCTACCGTAACGTTAATTAATCACGTTAACTATCTTTTCTTTGTGTAACATAATCGAGTAATCTTTTACTGTTTGAGAATAGGCTGTTTCATTGAGCGTCAGCCTAGTGTGTGTGCACCAGTTACCGAGTCATAGGATACCTCGTTGTCCAGGCACGACTCAGGGCGGTAATGGTGTTTTGTTTTCCAGTGTTTAAGGCAGGGGTTGGATCTAGTGTTACCGTTGTTGCTTTTTGCCATTATCTAGTCCAATGTTGAAGAGCCCTGTGTCTTTGAGAACCTGGATCGTAACAAATGGCGACCTAGCTCAGGATCTTGTGAACTAAGAGATAATTGCAGGATTGTTGTGGTCATTTGTTTTATTGAGGAATATAGTGGGCACGTTAAATTTTTTTTGGCAAAGTAGTATAGCACTTGAGAGTCTTCAGACATTTTTGGCAAGTGAATAGTGCTACATAGGAGCTTGGGTACTTCTTCTTTTTTTTTATAAACGTGAGAATTTTTGGTGGACACAATGGGAGATGAATCAGATCATACTGAGAGTTCAGGGAATGATGCAGGCTCTGATGGGCAGATGCCAGGGGGGTTAGTAACTAGTGAGGAGGCCACAAAGAAGTTTTTGGAGGTGCCTATAACAGCTGATCGACTAGAGGGAATTAGCAAGTATGGTCTACAGTGTTTGGCTCCCCTCATGGGGCTTAAGGTGGCTCATGGCATCAAGAAGAACGATTTGAGGGCTTGCGTACTGGGGGCGGCTAGTGAGGTCCAGGGTGGAGAGGGTGCTCGGGGACTTCTGCTCGAGCCCCCCCTCCACTCTACTCCCATCGGGACCTCTAGGATGCCGGAGTTTAGTACGTTCTCGCAGGCCGATAGCCGCTGGCAGCGTGGTTTAGGATCGCTGGGTGGGCCTCCAATAGTTGCACCTCCTCAAGGTTTCACTACAGAAATGCTCTTCCAGCTTGAGATGGCTAACCAGCAGCGGCAGTTTGAGATGGCTAAGCGACAGGCTGATCTCGAACTCGCTAAGGCTAAACAACAGACTGATCTCGAACTCGCGAGAATAAAAGCCCAGTCGGAGGCTGAGTCTACCAGGTACCGTGCAGATATCGATCTTGAGAAGACTCGGGTGGAAACGACAGGGCAACGTCTCGGTGGTGGGAATTGTGGGCATGATCAGTCTTTGTCGCACCTGTTGAAACTAGTCTTTGTATTTGATGAGTCGGGTGTCACCGAATTTTTCATGAGATTCGAGAAGAAGTGCCAGGAACACCAGTGGCCTGGGGAGAAGTGGGCAGCCCTTGTTTCCTCTAGACTTGTGGGCAAGGGACTCAAGGCTTATGATGCATTGCCTATAGAGTCGTGTATTATCTATGAGGAACTCAAGGAGGCTGTCCTGAGAGCATACGAACTACAACCAGAGACGTACAGGTTGAAGTTCCGGGGTGTTACCAAGGGTCGGGAGAGCACCTTTTTGGAACATGCCCGGGAGCTGTCCGATGCTTTTGGGAATTGGCTGAGGTCGGAGAAAGCTACTACGTTTGACGACATTAAACAGTTGGTGCTGTTAGAGCAGTTTTTCAAATGCACGGGCGGCGACCTGACGTTAAACCTGAAAGAAAAGCAACCAAAAACTCTACAGGAGGCAGCTGAGATGGCTGACCTCCGGCTATCACTAATTCGTGGGTGCGGGTCTGCCCAGCGTAGTGAGGCAGGTAACAAGGGGCGTGACGCCCCACCCCCCCGAGTTAGTGATATACCTTATGCAAACAAGTACAAGAGCCATGATACCAAGACTGACCACAAGACTAGCACCGTCCCGTTTAAGAAGGGGCCGGGCCCTTCCCAGTACCAAGGGAAGCCCAAAGGGGAGTTGGAGTGTTATCATTGTCATAAAAAGGGGCACTTTGCAAGAGTCTGTCCTAGCAAACCACCTACAGCAGCTGTGTCTTTGGCCTGCAACATTGGTGTGTCTCCGAAGTCATCTGAGTTTGCCCGGGGCAGTTCGTCAGAGGCTGAGGCACAGCCAATGCAGAAGCACCTGGGAGGCTCGAACCCTGCTCAGGATGTTTTTTGCGACCATAGAGGGCGGGGTTGCGTGATGTGGGCGGGGCGCAAGCATGGAGTAGAGGTCTTGCGTGATAAAGGTGCTTCCCAGACTCTGATGAAAAACTTGACTGGCTACCCTATAAACGCGGCTCGGGTGGTAGTGGTGCAGGGTATTAATGCAACTCGGTCATACCCGCTGGTGCGGTTGGAGTTGGAGGTGGATGGTGTGGCACGTGAATTGGATGTCGGGATTGTGGAGAAACTGCCAGTGGAGGGCGTCGACCTTCTTCTCGGCAACGACTTTGCAATGCCCGCTTCTGAGGTTCTACCCTTAGTCGTTGCCGAGAGGCCGGCCGACGTGAGTAGGGAAGAGCAAGAGTGGGTCGAGCGGTGCCAGACACAACCCATGGCATGTGTTGTCACCCGAGCTCGGGCAGCTAAAGTGTCACAGCCTAGTCCTCCGTCTTCAGACCATCGGAGGAACGATCACAGGAGGAGGCTAAAGCTGGAGTTGGTTTTAAGAGTTTTGACTCGGCGGCTCTCCTGGGTGATTCAGTATTAGCACCATTACTTAATTCTGGAGTAGCCCCTGGGCCTGTCATCGAGAGTGACGAGGCTGGGCATGACGAGTCTCCACGACAGCAACGTTATGTACATCGAGAGAGACAGAGGGAGCAGTCCAGTATCGGGGAAGGTCATGTATTGCTCCGGGAGCATTTTTTTTTTTTTTTTTTTTTTTTTTCTATGTGATTGAGGGAGGCAAAAGGCATAACTGCCTATAGCGAGTGCCTCCCCCATAGTTGAAAGAGTGACAGGGCCAAAATCAAGGGACGTTCGAGCCAAAATGCCTGGACACACGGAGTTGAAGCAATTTAAGTCATAGGAAGAGGGAAAGACTGATTCTGGGAGAGAGTTCCAGAGCTCAGCTGTTGAGTAGAAGAAAGTTTGAGAGTAACGTTTCACTCTTGGGTTGGAGAGTTGCACAGAGTAGGGGTGGGATTGAGTTGCAAGACGGGTACCACGTGCCCTACGTAAAGGAGGTGGTATGCACTGGGATAGCTCTGAGGAACACTGATTATTATAGTAGCGATAGAATAGCGAGAGAGATGCAACATTGCGGCGGAGAGAGAGAGATTGCAGAGAGTTGGTGAGTGGACGGGAGTTAATGATACGAAAGGCCTTCCTTTCAACTTTGTCTAGGAGAGCAGTGTGAGAGGAACCTCCCCACACATGTGAACAATACTCAATACAAGGGCGCACTATGCCCCTGTACAGA
The DNA here is from genome assembly GCA_032716605.1 of Paralithodes platypus. Taxonomy (NCBI): domain Eukaryota; kingdom Metazoa; phylum Arthropoda; class Malacostraca; order Decapoda; family Lithodidae; genus Paralithodes; species Paralithodes platypus. The sequence goes on along the minus strand of CM064568.1, from coordinate 53,200,734 downwards.
GCAAGAAGCTGTGCAGGGGAAAAGAACCCCCTAAGGCGGTTGAGCACACCCAGCTTCTGGGATGCTGCCTTAGCAAGACTGGTAATATGGTCCTTCCAAATGAGAGCAGAAGAAAAAGACACCAAGAATATTGAGAGAAGATGAAGGGTTGATTTTTGTATTGTTGAAGAATAAGGGATAGTCCGCTGGGAGATCCTGACGGGTAGATAGATGGAGAAATTGGGTTTTGGAAGCATTAAAGTTAACAAGGTTTTCTCTGCCCCAATTGGAAATAGTATTTAGATCAGAATTTAAGAGTTCTATGGCTTCATTACGTTTGTCGTTGAGGGATTGCTGGCTGGGGCGTTCTGAAAAACTAATGGAGTAGTGCAAGGTTGAGTCGTCTGCGTATGAATGGATGGGAATTAAGGTACAGTTAAGGAGATCATTTATAAAAATTAGAAAGAGAATAGGAGATAGGACAGAGCCCTGAGGAACACCGGAGTTTATAGAGTGAGGAAGTGAACAATGGCCGTCCACAACCGCGGCTATGGAACGGCCGGAAAGGAAATTAGAGACAAAGGCACAGATGGAGGGATAGAAACCGAAGGAGGGTAGTTTAGAAATTAAAGATTTATGCCAGACTCTATCGAAGGCTTTCGATATGTCTAGTGCAATAGAAAAAGTCTCACCGAAGTCCCGAAAGGAGGATGACCAAGAGTTAGTAAGATATGAAAGAAGATCACCAGTAGAGCGACCCTTAAGGAAGCCATACTGGCGATCTGAGAGCAGATTATGAGAAGAGAAATGCTTAAGAAATTTGGAAGCAAGAATAGTTTCAAAAACTTTAGAAAGACAAGAGATAAGAGCAATTGGACGATAGTTGGAGGGTTGAGAGCGGTCACCCTTCTTTGGGACAGGTTGAATGTGAGCAAACTTCCAGCATGAAGGAAGACGTTAGAGGATAGACAGAGACGAAAGTTTGCCTAGGCAGGGAGTCAGCACGGAAGCACAGTTTTTGAGAACAACAGGAGGAACACCGTCCGGACCGTACGCCTTATTAGTGTTAAGCCCAGAGAGGGTAGAAAGTACATCTTTAGAAGAGATTAGGATATTAGGCATAAGTAAGAGAGAGGAGGGCGGAGAAGGAGGAATAGCACCGGAATCATCCAAGGTGGAGTTTCTAGCAAAAGTTTGAGCGAAGAGTTTAGCTTTGTCAGAGGAAGAAGTGATGGTTGTGCCATCAGAGTGGGAAAGGGGAGGGAAAGACGAGGAAGAGAAATTGTTGGAGAGGTTTTTGGCTAGATGCCAGAAAGCTTGGGAAGAGCTAGAGTTGGATAGTTCAGTGCATTTATTATTGATGAAAGAGTGTTTGGCAAGTCGAAGAACAGATTTGGCTTGATTCCGGGCAGAAACATATGAAGAATGAGAGTCTTGAGTTTTAAGGCGTCGGTACCGTTTGAATGCTTCCTCCTTATTGCGGACAGCAGTAGAACAGCAGAACAGTAGAACAACCAAGATTTTTTAGCATTAGTCTGAGAGAAAGAGAATGGAATGTATGCTTCCATGCCCGATAGGATTACCTCGGTAATGCGTTCAGCACTCTCCGAGGGTCCTCGGCCATGGAAGCAGAAATCATTCCATGGGAAATCAAAGAAGTACTGCCGAAGAGCCTCCCAGTCGGCAGCGCCAAAGTGCCACAAGCGCCGCCGGCTAGGAGGATCGGGTGGCTGTACTGGAGAGATAGGACAGGTGACAGAGATAAGTTTATGGTCGGAGGAGCCCAAAGGAGAGAAAAGATCGACAGTATAAGAAGAAGGGTTAGAAGTTAGAAACAGGTCAAGAATGTTAAGAAGGTCAAGTTAGATCGCTTGGCACCCTCAGATATACGTCGGTTGCAACTAGAGGACCCTGAGCTCCAAACGTGTGCTAATGGAGCTGTAGAGCTCGACGAGGACGGCGATGCACAGCCAGGAGATTTTTTTTATTTAGAAGGCATCCTCTATAGGCGTTTTCAAGACCCTAAACGTAGTTGGCAAGAGGGGTCCGGAGTAGTGGACCAGTTGGTGGTGCCACGGGAGTGCAGGGATAGCCTACTGAGGTTGGCGCATGACATACCACTGGCAGGACATCTAGGGGTGAGAAAAACGGTGGCGGCTTTAGAAAAATTGGTTTGGTGGCCGGGGTTGAAGGGGCAGGTGGTAACCTGGATAGCAAGGTGTCATACGTGCCAGAGGGTTGGAAAACCTAACCAAACAATTCCGAGAGCCCCGTTGCACCCCATTCCTGTCAGTGGACCGCCCTTCAGTAAGGTCATCATTGATATGGTCGGACCCCTACCCCCTCCTAGTGCCGGTAATAAATTTCTATTAACTATCATGGATGTGGCCACTCGTTATCCTGATGCATATCCAATGAGAAATGGCACGGCGAAAACTGTTGTCCGGAACCTGCTCTTGTATTGCTCGCGGTATGGTTACCCGCAAGAGGTGCAATCGGACCAAGGTTCTAGTTTTACATCTAATCTGTTCAAACAAACTATGATTCAGCATGGCATCAGCACTCTCGTCTCTTCTGCGTATCACCCGGAGAGTCAAGGGGTGTTGGAGAGGTGGCACGCCACGCTGAAAAGCATGCTTCGATGTTACTGCGCAGAGAATGGAAAGGATTGGGACCTTGGTCTGCCGTATGTTTTGTTCGCGGCAAGAGAAGTACCTGGAGAGAGTCTCGGTTTCAGTCCGAATGAGCTTGTTTTCGGGCATCAGGTGAGGGGTCCTCTCCACATGGTGAAGGAGATGTGGGAGGGCACTAGGCATATTGTTCTGCGAGATAAGTTGCAACCTCTTGTTCCTGAGCGACAAGAGGAGTTGTTTACTAGGCTGTGGCAGTCCGTCCGCATGTTTGTTGCTTCTCCAGGCCTGATGTACGGGGTAGAATCCGACATGGAGGCTGGAGACAGTGCAAGGCTCGAGTTGGTTCCCTACCGTGTGAATCCTGCTCGACAGCCTGTTGTGAAGGCGGAGCTGGACGGCGTGTGGAGAGGGGATCTGAGGGATGAGGGATATCGTGAGTGGTCGTTGCCAGTGGCTTTGCAACCTGAGTTTGGTGGCAGAGTCCGTGTGTATGTTGATTGCAAGAGTGTGGAAGCATTATCCCTGACAGACGCCTATCCATTACCCAGAGTTGACAACACCATAGACCGCTTCGGGGCTGCCTCGCTCATCACGAAGGTAGAACTAGTGAAGGGTTATTGGCAGGCCCCGTTGCCGGAAAGAGCGAAGAGAAGTGCCAGTCTTGCGATGAACTGGGCAGTTTATCAGTGTCAGGTGTTGTTGTGCTTCCGCAACACAAGTTGGATGTGTGGCATGCTAAGGGCACTGATAATGTTTTGGCTTTGTTTGCAGGAGAACCCTCGCTGTTCAGTCAGTGTCTGTCGCGGGTGGAGGATCCGGGGTAGGCTACCACAGTATGTTGGTATAGCCTCCTGTCTTGGCTCGCGGTGTATTTTTGCGCTGGTGCTTGTTGGTTCGCGTGTGTAGCATCAGCGTAGGGTCGCAGGGCAGGAGTTGTTGGCTTTGATTAGAAGAAAATTAGGCTCCATCTATAGTAGCCGCCAAAAACAACATTAACCCTCCAGCCCCGGCTATGTATTATATATATATTCCTCGAAACCCGGGTGTTTTGACCGAAAAACGTCTAGGCTAGGCTACCGTATATTCGTTAATCAGACTGCTTCCCGCATTCCCGCACATCCCCAAGCGTAGCTGTGTTATTTACCTGTAGAATGGCATTAAGTAGAGCTCTCTAAGTCAATTTTTTTTTTTTTTTTTTTTTTTTCTATGTGATTGAGGGAGGCAAAAGGCATAATTGCCTATAGCGAGTGCCTCCCCCATAGTTGAAAGAGTGACAGGGCCAAAATCAAGGGACGTTCGAGCCAAAATGCCTGGACACACGGAGTTTGAAGCAATTTAAGTCATAGGAAGAGGGAAAGACTGATTCTGGGAGAGAGTTCCAGAGCTCAGCTGTTGAGTAGAAGAAGTTTGAGAGTAACGTTTCACTCTTGGGTTGGAGAGTTGCACAGAGTAGGGGTGGGATTGAGTTGCAAGACGGGTACCACGTGCCCTACGTAAAGGAGGTGGTATGCACTGGGATAGCTCTGAGGAACACTGATTATTATAGTAGCGATAGAATAGCGAGAGAGATGCAACATTGCGGCGGAGAGAGAGAGATTGCAGAGAGTTGGTGAGTGGACGGGAGTTAATGATACGAAAGGCCTTCCTTTCAGCTTTGTCTAGGAGAGCGGTGTGAGAGGAACCTCCCCACACATGTGAACAATACTCAATACAAGGGCGCACTATGCCCCTGTACAGAGCAAGAAGCTGTGCAGGGGAAAAGAACCCCCTAAGGCGGTTGAGCACACCCAGCTTCTGGGAGGCTGCCTTAGCAAGACTGGTAATATGGTCCTTCCAAATGAGAGCAGAAGAAAAAGAGACACCAAGAATATTGAGAGAAGATGAAGGGTTGATTTTTGTATTGTTGAAGAATAAGGGATAGTCCGCTGGGAGATCCTGACGGGTAGATAGATGGAGAAATTGGGTTTTGGAAGCATTAAAGTTAACAAGGTTTTTTCTGCCCCAATTGGAAATAGTATTTAGATCAGAATTTAAGAGTTCTATGGCTTCATTACGTTTGTCGTTGAGGGATTGCTGGCTGGGGCGTTCTGAAAAACTAATGTAGGTTGAGTCGTCTGCGTATGAATGGATGGGAATTAAGGTACAGTTAAGGAGATCATTTATAAAAATTAGAAAGAGAATAGGAGATAGGACAGAGCCCTGAGGAACACCGGAGTTTATAGGGTGAGGAAGTGAACAATGGCCGTCCACAACCGCGGCTATGGAACGGCCGGAAAGGAAATTAGAGACAAAGGCACAGATGGAGGGATAGAAACCGAAGGAGGGTAGTTTAGAAATTAAAGATTTATGCCAGACTCTATCGAAGGCTTTCGATATGTCTAGTGCAATAGAAAAAGTCTCACCGAAGTCCCGGAAGGAGGATGACCAAGAGTTAGTAAGATATGAAAGAAGATCACCAGCAGAGCGACCCTTAACCTCTGAAGTGCGCATGGGGGTAATTGGAAACGTCCCCCTGTGCTGACGTATTTGAGGTGTTTCCGTCACTAAAATATTCATTGTGCCATTAATAGCATTAATACTTATCCATATGCACCTATTATGGGTTGATTATAAAGGTATTAACCTGAAACAACAATAAAACGAGTGAAAACAGCGTTTGGATGGTCAAAATCGGAGATATAGCCCGCGAGTTGTATAATGTATGGGTGAGGCAATCTGCTTTCCCGCCAATTTCCCCCAAGGCCACTGAGACACAGTCGATCGATACTCTCTCTCTCTCTTGCACTCGCTTGCTATCAGTGATGACCACACCCTCCAATCGGATTTCTAATGTTAGCACGAAAATATACCTCAGAATAAGGGAATAACAGGGAAAATAGGTGATAACTGAAGGAGAGGAGGAAAGTGGGGAAGGAGGGGAGGTAGAGGACTGAGATTTTGCATGGCCCAGGGGCCAAAAAAAAAAATAAAATAAAAAAAAAAAAATATAAATTTTTTTTTTTTTTTCGATGTCAAAAGTTGAATTTTGTTTTCTCTGACTCTTAAGAGTCTCCCCGCAGTGCGCCGGGGGAACTCTTAAGAGTCTCCCCGCAGCTCCCGGGTTAAGGAAGCCATACTGGCGATCTGAGAGCAGATTATGAGAAGAGAAATGCTTAAGAAATTTGGAAGCAAGAATAGTTTCAAAAACTTTAGAAAGACAAGAGATAAGAGCAATTGGACGATAGTTGGAGGGTTGAGAGCGGTCACCCTTCTTTGGGACAGGTTGAATGTGAGCAAACTTCCAGCATGAAGGGAAGACGTTAGAGGATAGACAGAGACGAAAGAGTTTGCCTAGGCAGGGAGTCAGCACGGAAGCACAGTTTTTGAGAACAACAGGAGGAACACCGTCCGGACCGTACGCCTTATTAGTGTTAAGCCCAGAGAGGTTGAGCTGTGATGATGATTTCATTGGAGATAACTTTATGGCCAAAACAGCCACTTTACACCACTTTTCGATACTTAACAACAACATACAGGCACACACGAACAAGCGACGCTCTCCTTCTTGTGGCCGGAGATGCGGGGCGTCGGTCCAGCCGGCTGTTGTTTACATGCGTCGGACCGACGCCTCGCACACGAAGCTCACAGGCTTTCAACCACTGGGCGTTCAAGAGGCCTTCCGGGTACTTGTTATATGCTTTTTTATGGGCGTTCAAGAGCCCTTCCGTGGTGAGAGGGTTAAAATAAAATATGAAAAATTAAATAAAAACTCTTTCTTTTTAATAATTAATTTTAAGATAATATTGTAGCTGAGTACTGAGTGCAGATGATTTTCCCTCAGTAGGCTGTGCTTCTTAAAGCTCGCTCTGGGAGCACAATGTTATGAATTGGGAGGTTTGACGTACCTCCCAACCTACCAAATAGGAAAACCTACTATTTGGTAGTAGTCTTGGAAAATCCAACGTCAAGGCTATTAACCTAATTGCAATGACGACTTGTCTATTTTGACTGCTATGTCGTCATTCCAACTGCGGTTAAAAAGAAAACGTCTAGAGTCTACTCCTTATCTTGCTCTAGGAGACGTTGTACATTAACCAAAACTACCACCGAAGGTGAAAAAAGCATAGAAGAGAAGAAAAAGGGGTTTACCTTAGTTACCGCTTAAGGCCCATCCCGTGTTCCGTCATGTGCAGATCCCTGTCGAACGTGCGCATGAGTGACCCTCTCTTGTCATCACATCTCACGTCAGCAGAAGAACGCGGATGGGCAGGGGTCCGGCGTGAGGGAGGGTATTATGTACGTTGGATTTTCCAAGACTACTACCAAATAGTAGGTTTTCCTATTTGGTAGGTTGGGAGGTACGTCAAACCTCCCAATTTGTTAGTAGTCTTGGCAAATCCAACGTCAAGGCTGCATAACAAATAGGAGGAGGACATCCAAGCCCAACCTACCAAAAAAAACCAATGCATAAAACAAAATTACGAATGACAAAGACACAATTTAAACAAGAGAGTTTAATAAAAGAGTGAAAAACTGAGGAGTAGCTAAAAAGAACAGTTTTAACACATGCCCGTCATTCATAGTAATGCAAAAACATAGACTTGTCTGAAACCAAATAGGTACTGTACCCAAAATCCCTTTTCTTCAAAAACCAACAAAAACACTGAACACAAGAACAAAACACAATTTTCAATGTGGCAAAAACACTTATGTACTGGAACAATACATAATCCCAAACTTGCAATCCAGTGTTGCAAACCAGTACACCCCCCCCCCCCCCCCCCCCTTTGTCAAATAAAACAAAGAAAAAGAACGAGGGACAAGGGGGGAAGACCAGGGATCTTCGCCAGAGCACCAGGAAACACGACCCCCGAGAGCAATCACCGGCCGAGGGGGTCGAACACTGGACACGGAGAGGTAGGAGGAGATGAAGGAATTGATAGAAGACCACAAAACCGCTGAGGCGATGGCAGGGAAGGATCGACGTGGCAGGAACCGGAAGGAGGCAGCAAAGGATCTGACATCATGCGCAGAACCCCTACAAACAGGGTGACGGGCACGAACGGTCCGACAAACGTGGCGGCCCATCTGCACCTGCGAGAGCCTCCCACCTGTCCGAGGAGACACCCACACAGCAGTACCCGAAGGCGGCGCCACAGACGCAACAGAGGAGAGCAAGGCTGACACCGGGCACAACACATGGCGAGGATGCCCACGCCGTAAAGCCTGGACGGCGAAAGGCCGGAAAACTGGGGTCTCCCTCCCATGCGTGGTAACAAAAGGAGGGGAGGACGCGAACGAGACGCCATGCAAGGACGGGGAGAATCGCACGCAGTCCCGGGGCCGTGACAACGCCGCTAGTGCAGACACCCAATCCCCAGTGGCCAGAGCGACAAGGAAGAGTGGACGCCCGAGCAACGGAACCGGCGTAGCGGCCTTTGTATACGTGGGTGAAGCCAGAAGGACCAGAGCCCGCCCCAGATCCCACTGCGGAGGGACCTGGCGCGGACCAAAGACCCCCCGGACGGCAGACAAGTGGGTACGGATAGCGTCGACTGGAAAGCGACGTGTACGGAAGAGGTGAAACAAGGAGCGTAGGACGAGGGAAGGAGAGCCAACCGGCAGGCGAGCGGCCTGTAGCCACCTAGTAAAGGACCTCCAGCGGGACCCGTAAGTCCCCCAAGGAGAAGACGGCCAGGAACGCTGCAGGAAGACAGTCAGGGCCCGGCCGGGGACTGGGAGCCACCGTGCCTCACGAACAAGCACGATGCGAAGGCCAAAGAGGTCCGCAGGGCCCCAACCTAGCCCAAGTGGAAGCCGGAGACAGGTAGAGGGACCGGACTCGGGCACCACCGCGGCAACCGGGCGGACCAAGTCCGGGCCGGCCACAGAGGCGCGAGGAGCCAGACGCAGCCGTGGTACAGCCGCAGCGTCGCGAGGACCGGGCACATCTACAGCGCGTCTGGTGGCGGAAAGACGTATATCGACCGCCACCTGTACCAGGCGACCATGAAAGCGTCCGGACCCCCCCCGGAGCGCGAGGCCGGAGGGAGAGGTCCAGAGGCAACTGGCGCGGCACCCCCGATGCGAACAAGGCGACCTCCGGAACACCTCAGGAAGCCGCGAGGTCGGCGAACACAGTCCGTTTCATCGCCCATTCTACAAGAACGCCCTGCCCTCTCGACAGGGCGGCCGCCCAAAGGGTGGCAGGCCCGGGCAGGGAGGAGGCATGCAAGGAGAAGGGGTGTCGGTCCGCGAGGAAGAACAACTCCACCGAGACCCCCAATAGAGTCAACGACCTGGAGGACTCCCGCATAAAGAAACTGGGGACAACATGTCTGAGTGTCCAACCCGAAGGCCACCGACTTACCCCGAAGGGCCAGCGCGTGGTCCCGCAGGAAGAACAAAGGAACCAACAGTCCGAGGGCAGAGACGGGTAAGAGGAGGGAGACCCACCCATCTGCCGGGAAGTGGACGTCCCAGGGTCGATTGGGAACCTCACCCAACCTCGCTCGACGTATCTGTGGCTACCCAGACCGTCGGCGGGGGGGGCGGTCCAGGGCACAGCCGCAGAGAGCGAGCCCCGAGCAACCCAGCGACCGAAGCGTCGGCGAACGGTACGCGGGAGCGGTAGGAGCCGATCCATAGGGGCAACGGAAACACCGCGGTGCCCATGAGGAGGAGGCGGCGTAGCCAGAGGCTCCCTAAGGCCCAAAGCGGCCCAAAGCAGCGAACCCACGAACGAGTCCCAGAGCCACCCCGGGAGGGAGACCGAGTGCAACACGGCGAAGACCGTCCACCGAAGGTGCACCGCGGCCGGCAGACCCCGGGTCACCGTAGCGCCGGACAAAACCCATGCGAGACCGACCCATGGCACGACACGCGACGGGGTCAAGCGTGACTTGGGAACAGCGAAGGGGAACCCTAACCGTGCGATGGAGCGAACGACTGTGAGGGCGTCGCCAATGCACAGTCCGAGGGCGTCGGAAACTACCAACCAATCGGCCAAGGAAAACAGGATCTGGAGCCCGCTCCTGAGGAGAGGACCCAGAGCCGGCCCCAGCAGTGCGGAGAAGATCTGCGGCGCGAAGTGGAGACCGAAGGGAAGGCCGTCGAACAGGAACACACGATCGGAAGTCCGAACGGCCAAGAATCGCAGGAAGCGAGGATGGAGAGGAACGAGCCAAGACGCATCCTGGAGGGCCAGCGACACGACCCACGACAGAGGGCACAGGACCAGGCGTACCAGGGGTACCGGCAGCATCCGAAACCGTGTGTGCACGAAGAGCCCGTTGAGGGCCGACAGATCCACCACCGGTCGCATCGCGTCGCAGTTCGTCGACGGTACCAGAAAGACACGGGAGAGGAAAACCGGGTGACCGGCGGTCAACTCCCGCGACGCTACCCAGCTCGGGCATGGAAGTGAACACGTGGGCCACCTCCGAAGAGATGGGCCGGCGTCGGTGACAAGAGCGGAGTGGGGGTCTGGACGTCCACCTCCAGGCGAGACCCCTCCGCGCAAACCGCCGCTCCCAACGTCCCTCGCGGCTACCGAGGGGCGCAAGGGCGAAAACAACCCGAGGGAGCACCCGAGAGGAGGGGAGCGACCCGGTCGGCCAGGCGAGAAGGAGAACAAGGAGGCCGACCCAGAGAACTACACATTGTGTTGAAGTGGAGGTACCCCCGGTACGGGCCGTGCGGGCATGAGCGCCACGTGGACCTCCTCTACCCCCGCCCCCCCCAACCTCGTCGAAAATGGCGGGCCACCCCAACCCCAGGCCGGCGCGGGGCTGACCCCTTTGAAGGGCGGCCGGAAGTGGAAGGCCGGCCAGCCCCGACACGGAGGGGATGAAAAGGGGCAAGAACAGAAGTGCGAGGCGGAACAGACCCACTGGCCTGCAACGGCCCAGTCCTGCGCCCGTGCAAGGCGGCAGCACTTGCAGCAGCACCCCGAAGAGGACCGGCAGAAGGACGGGACGGAGAAAACCCCGCGCGCGGCACAGCGCGTCGGGGCGTGACGTAAGCAGGGTCCGCAACGACACAGCGCGGCGTCGCGTGTCGGAAGCAGGGGCCGCCGACAGAGAAGCGTAGCATACCCAAGCATCCTGCTTAAAGAACCCCGACGGATATAGCGCAGAGTACAACAAACCCTGACGAATAACCAAGGGGGCCGGCCGGCAGAACGAAGACCGTACCGTCGGGCGTTGCCAAGTTGCCGCGCACAAAACCGCCTTCAGCTCGGGAACCAAAGACACCGCGAGCCGAAGGTGGATCCGCTGAACGCGGGCCAAACCCTCGCGAAGATCGCCTGGCGCAGACGCCTCGAAAAGCCGCAGGTGGTGAACAGACGTCTGGAGGGAACCTAAAGACATGACAATAAGTCCGTCACCCGCTGTCGCAAGGGAAAAACCTTGGTGACAGAGGGCTGATCCGGGTGAGAGAAGAACGGGGTAGGAAGAGAACAAAGTTCAAGAACGGGCGCGCTCATCCAGGACCAGAACGCGCCGTCCAACCCGCCGACAGACACAAGAGGAGGCAAAATCAGTGATGACTCCGGGGGAGGGACGGAAGGAGAGCCGTCGACGGATCGGTGTGTGAAGTCGAAGGCCTCAGCAAAGCAGGCCTCCAATGGGAGAGGGGGACCGAGCAAGATGGGGAAGCCAGGCGTACCGGCGTCGCACAAACCTGTCCCATAGGAGGATAGACCCGTCAACACAGCCAGGGACTGAACAGCCGGAAGGATGTCAGGGCGGCTGAAGTCTGACCAGAGCGTAGGCCTGCAGAAGGGAGGGGGACCGTAGCAGGGGTAGGTAGGGTGAGGCGCTGAGGGTGAGTCACCGCCAAGAAGGGCGAGAAGAGGGAGTCTCCCCTCGACACCAAGCACCCGTCGAAGCGTGACACAACCCAGCCCTGCATAGCCGACAATCGATTCGAGAGAGGCGACCCCCCCCCCCCCCCCAGATTGGTCGGCCCGCAGGGGCGAGCGTGAGCGGGAGCGAGACCCACGACACAAACCAGCAGCGGCAAGGCCCAAGGAAGGCGAGCGACGACGGTTGTGTTGCCGTTGAGGGACTCGTCCCCGATCACGAACGGCCGAGGGGGAAACAGCACCATTCCCCTCTTCCAGCGACACATCAGCACCTGAGAAAGGGGACCCCGAAACCTCGCGAAACCCCACCGAGGCAAGAGGAGGGGTACCCCCCTGGCGAGACGGTAAGTGAAGGTCAGGAAGAGAAGAATGAGGAGGAGCAGGATGGGAAGGCTGGCCGGGTGAAAGGAGGCCAGAAGGAGCCGCGGGGGTAAACAGAGCAAGGATCCCCGGGGCTGAGATAACAGGGCGGCCCGACACCGAGGCGGAGGAGGGAGGGACCACCACCGTAGGACGAGACCGTGAAGGAAGAATAGGCACTGAAGCAGGTGAAGTAGGAGAAGCAACGACATCCAGGCGGACCCTCCTGGACAGTGTAGGAGGAGGGAGCAGAGGGCCAGCTACAGCATGAACAACCGCGCGCGGAGAGGACAACGTAAGAGGAAGTCGTCTGGGCTGGGGAAGCGGGCGGAAGGGAGTAGAGCCCCTAGCCGTAGAGGCCAGGGGAGGGCGCACAGGGGCAGAGCCGCTAACCCCGGCCTCAGGGCGAGAACCATGACGAGGGCGATGGGCGTCGTCAAGGCGATCAGGAGGACGACGAGGCGAGCGAGAGCGTGGACGGAGCCGGGGAACCCCCCGACGATGGGACGACCGGCTGCGGGACCCAGGGGAGAGGGCCCGAGCAGGGAGAGGGCCAGGTGAACGGCCTTCAGTCGGGTCAGGGATACCCAGGGCGACGCGGATCCGGTCGGCAACAAAGGCCGGGGAACGGTGGCCCACAGTCCTAATGTGGCGGGAGATCATCGTCCACACACCGACGGAAGGGAAGCAGAGGCCACAGCCGCCGCCGAGGAACCAGGGCCATGGAGCAGCACAACCACCAGGGCCAGACACGTGCCACACAGAGCAGGGAGGTAGGCCGTAGAGGACATACAGAGCGAGTGGCGCAAGCAGGACTTGTGGCTCTCCAAGCACGGGGAGCGACAACCAAGGCGAAAGCAAGGCAGCCGACCTGCACTAGAAGAACACACACCATAATCAGCACGTCGAAGGAGTAAGTGGAGAGAATGTCCAAGAAGAACCAGGGAAGGAGCATGGGGAAACAGGAACACACATGCAAACAGGTAACCGTACTCACCCTAAACTGGGAGCACAGAGGTAGGTGAGGAGGGCGGCCGAGGCGGAAGAGCACTAGCAGAACCCGCAAAGATGGAGAAAGTGTTAACCACCACTCAACATCTTACCTGCAGGGCCTATAACACCAGTAAAGTGCATACACCAATATAGTATCAGGCAACAAGATGACATAAAAAAAAAAAAAAATCAACAGTGAAAGCTAACTACAGTATAACCGCAAATATGCAGGCCAATGGAGGCATAACCGTACCGACACAACCCTCCCGCCTCACCGCGAGACCCCCCAGCGATCTCTGCAAATTTGCGGGGAGCCGAAACGTCCGAGGACCGAATCGAGCACCCCGCAAATTTGCGGGACCGGCCGAGATGGTCCGGCGCCGAAAAAGCGAGAGGAGCGTCTAGGGAACACCAAAAGAGGCCCAGAAAAAAGCGTCATCTCCTTATGAACTCCAAACGACGATGGCCATCAAGCTGAGCAGTGTCTTCCTTGATAATATCCTGACTCAACCGGTCAAGGGAGAGGCAAGGAAGACACACCAGGGGAGAGGAGGCACATCCCCCAGGAACCACCCAACCCACAGAGATAGAGCAAAGCCCATGAGGAGAAGTGGCAGGAAGGGTGGTTTGGCACAAACAGGGGCCCCCGTAGGGTACCCCAGGATTGGGCAAAAGGGTATGAAAGGATGGAGGTGAAAACAGTAAGGGAACACAAAAACCAGTAAATGAAACTGGCGAGAAAAAGGGTGGCCTAGCCGTGAGGAGAGAATGTGTCAGGGGCGAAAAACCCTGTGGTGTGAGGGAGGGGCCCCCGTGGGGTACCCCTGGATATCACGAACCACCAAGCGCCCTGGCCCTTGAGACACAGTGAAGGCTCGAAAGGGGGGACTCGGGAATAACGCTAATAATGCGGCCGACACAAACCCTACAAACAGCACCGCCACCACGAAATCTCAGATTGTGAACCAACTGTACACCTAGGCTATGAAAATATGAAAACTCATAGGGGCATAGCAATTCCTGAATGAGAAACAAGCTAGGCTAAAATAAGCTAAAAGCTAAACTATGCCCAGACTAACAGGAAAAAAGAATATGAAAAGAGAAAGGAATGAAAAACACACACGAGGAACGCCAGGCGCCCCCGTACCTTCGGTAGCTATTTCCACACGCGTCTCCATTATACACACTTAGGAGCCCATTTACGTGTGCCCTAGATCACATAACATCTGTCTAACAAAAAAGAAGGCCAGATAAGCCGAAACGAACCTAAACAGGGTGAATTAAAGGAGCACAACAAAAGCGACTTCATTCAATGGAGCGCGTGAAAAAATTATGACAAGAGAGGGTCACTCATGCGCACGTTCGACAGGGATCTGCACATGACGGAACACGGGATGGGCCTTAAGCGGTAACTAAGGTAAACTCCTTTTTCTTCTCTTCTATGCTTTTTTCACCTTCGGTGGTAGTTTTGGTTAATGTACAACGTCTCCTAGAGCAAGATAAGGAGTAGACTCTAGACGTTTTCTTTTTAACCGCGGTTGGAATGACGACATAGCAGTCAAAATAGACAAGTCGTCATTGCAATTAGGTTAATAGCCTTGACGTTGGATTTGCCAAGACTACTAACAAATTAATGTATTATATTTGGGAAGGGTGATAAGATTTTTTTATATAAAAATTTTGTTGTATTTTTTTTTTTTGAGGAAACTGAGCTTGCATTCCATGAGAGGCAGAGTGGCAGATTTTAGCGACATTCTGCCTGTTCAGATATGGTCTCATGGTTGAGTGTCCCATATCTTGGGGGGGGTGTGACGCCTCCCGGCGTTAGCAGAATGGTTGCGTGGGGCATTGCAGCTCGCTAGCGCTCGCCAGGATGGGGGGATAGGCTACAGTTGTCCTAGAATGATCTGCTTTATTTCATTAGTGTCGTGTTGCCACAGACAGTCTAGATATGGTCTTTGTTTTGGTCTGTGACCGCGCCTTATATTTTATATTCGCTATAATATAAATGTTGCTTGTGTGGGAGGCGAGCGAGAGAGTGTGAGGGGGTACACCCGGCAGCGAGGTGAGCTATGACGCGGCTCGCTTGGGCGCTGACGGCGTTGGCGGCCGGGTGGTCAACTAGTCCCTTCCCGTCGCTGCCTCGTGTTCTTTACCAGCTCAGAGCTTGCCTGACACGCGTATCGCCTACATCCATTGCAATTCTATCCCCCATAACTCGCTACTTTGCATACTATTTCTCTCTCTCGACTTCTCCTTTCTCATTCTCTAATCTTTATTAAACTCAACATCCCTTCTGGTTTCAGCATAGATGTTCACCGTCGACCAGTCGTATTGTACGCGAAGCTCTCAGATATTTCCATGTATTAGGTTAAGGAGGTATTATGCTTTATTGAGGGTTAGAGAGACGGACTTTTCCGTATGTGTCCTCTCTCGGGAAGGTTGTAGACCGGTATATGTCTCCCTTGCAGGGTGTTGAATGATTCTTCTTGGTTATCTAAAGCTAGACTAGGGGTAAGGTTACTGTGTCGTTGTCTCCGATGTGTGCAGTGTTAGCTAAGCTCTGCACGACATCGACAGATACTGTGGGAGCCTAAGTTGTCTTCGGGTTGGTTTACTTTGCGAGCACAGCGCTGTGGTGTGAGAGGGCCATAGCCTATCCCTCACAACATAGTGCTGCCTCTTTGTGTTGACTTCTGAGGGATCGCCAGGATAGAGCTAGGTACTAGAGACCTAGATTTATCAAGAGAGCATCCCCGTCATATAACGTAATCTTCATTATACCACCCTCGGACAACGTTAGGCTACGAGCCGCATGCTCGCCCATTGTTGCCCTGCCTTGATACACCAGCTAGACTTTATTAACTGAGCAGACACTGGTTAGAGATAAGCCCCATTATTATATGTATGCAGCATTATTATTCACTGCACTTTTGAGCCGAGGTTGTTGTTGAGTTGCACAACCCGAGTAGGCTGTGTTGT
The DNA here is from genome assembly GCA_032716605.1 of Paralithodes platypus. Lineage (NCBI taxonomy): Eukaryota > Metazoa > Arthropoda > Malacostraca > Decapoda > Lithodidae > Paralithodes > Paralithodes platypus. The sequence goes on along the minus strand of CM064568.1, from coordinate 53,184,939 downwards.
GTCACGAAGCATTTCTTTAGTTGTCGAGCATTACTACCTTTGCGCAGTCTTTATTATTCGCCTGCCCATTATTACTATATGTCCTAGCATTTATTGTGACCCGTATTCTGCATTATAATTGTTCAAGATTCTTTACGAACATCTTCCCAGCATCAGACTTATTTCAGAAGTTTCCAGTTGATGTTGCAGGACTAGCATTGCACTTTCTTTAATACAGGAGTGCCAGTTATTTGAGTATCTACCGTAACGTTAATTAATCACGTTAACTATCTTTTCTTTGTGTAACATAATCGAGTAATCTTTTACTGTTTGAGAATAGGCTGTTTCATTGAACGTCAGCCTAGTGTGTGTGCACCAGTTACCGAGTCATAGGATACCTCGTTGTCCAGGCACGACTCAGGGCGGTAATGGTGTTTTGTTTTCCAGTGTTTAAGGCAGGGGTTGGATCTAGTGTTACCGTTGTTGCTTTTTGCCATTATCTAGTCCAATGTTGAAGAGCCCTGTGTCTTTGAGAACCTGGATCGTAACACAGTATACAGTACTAAGTTAATTTTTGTTCTTCCTATGTGTGTGAAAGAGACAAAAGGCAATGCTGCCTGTAACAAGTGTCTCCCCCAAAGTTGAAAGTGATAGCGAGCCAAATTCAAGGTACGTTAAAGTAAAAATATCTGAACGCTCGTATCTTGAAGCAGTTTAAGTCATAGGATGAGGAAAAGAAAGATTGAGGGAGAGAGTTCCAGAGCTTATTTGTTGAGTACTATAGAAGAAAGACTGGGAAAATCGGTTCACTGTCGGGTTAGAGAGTTGTACATAATAGGGGTGAGAATGTGTTAAAAGGCAGTTACCCCCTACTCTCCGTAAGGGAAGAGGTATACTGTACACTGAGAAAGCTCTGAAGAACACTGATTATTGTAATAGCAGTAGATTAGAGAGAAAGATGCAACATTGTGGCGAGTAGAGAAAGAGTGTAGCGAATTAGTAAGAGGAGATGAATTGATGATATGAAATACTTTTGACTCTTACCATTTCATGGGTGGAACCTCCCCACACATGCGAACAACACTCGATACATGGGCGCAATGTGCCCCCTGTACAGAGCATGAAGATTGTGACATAAGAAAACACTAGCTTATATAATCTTAGTAGTAGTAGTTGTGACGTAAAGGCCTCCTAATAGTGTTTAATTTCTACTAACGTTCTTCACTCTCAACAGGTGATGTGTACGTGGTCGGTCACCAATATCGCCTTCGAAATCCCCGGCCATGACTTCCCCATGCGTAACTGCACCAACCGCCTCAGCTAGAGGAGCCTGGGACACGCGACCAAGGCGGGACCCCTCCTTTTGTTATTCAGCCCCTTTCACGATAACACAATCACCTAGCGCCATAAACACTAAAGTTCACGCTGCTTTAAAGTCACCACCCAACCTATTAAAACAACAACTTAAAAGTCTCCATGGCCACCTGTGCCATTCTTTTACAGTAGTACTTACTAAAGACCTAGAAGTTAATGACCAAAGTTGCCATCCTGATTATAATGGTGATATGAAACTTATTAGACGTCATAACCAATTATAACATCCTAATACTGGAGACTTTTAGCTTAATAGAAATCATAACCAGCTAATAAAGAATTATAAGTGATACAGTATAAAGACGAAGAACTATTCAATCTTGATATTAGTGTAGTTACGATACCTGAGTATCGTCGCTTATAAAGCTAGACTTACAAGTTATAGGGCAGGTATCGACTTTAATGCAGTGACGATTTTGATGTTGTTGACTTTAGGCATTCTTGGTTGGCAAAGATATATAACTCGATCGGATAAATCTTAGTCACTTATGCATTCTTGACAAAGGTATAACTCGATTCAAATCTTCTGGCGTTTGAAAATTTGTGAGTTTAAAAATTCTCGAGTTTGGAAATTCTCAAGTAATATTCATCTATGCATTTTTGATTGACAAAGGACTAGCTAGCTTGATGAGTTCTCGAGTGACTTTTGTGTATATTTTATTGACGAAGGTATGCTATCATCTATTTATTAAGATTTTTAGAATTATATAGTGGCATTTTTATCATATATAATTATATTTGCTCATCTCTTTGATACCAATTTGTATATAACTTAGAATCGACCCAAGTTTTTTCGTGGATATGTTCCTTTTCAGTGACGAGCTTTGTGCCAAGGTATATGAATAAAATTGTATTCAAAGATAATTTTATTCTGTTTTCACCCAGTGGCTTTATTGTGTCAAAGAAAACCTCTGATTAATACATTTAGTTTGGCTTTGAAGGATATTACGGCTATTGGTGCGGAATAAAAACGGTCAATACGCTTTGCCAACCAGGCCCAGCTATCGTGAAGTACAGTGGAAAGCAAAAGTATCTGCCCACCTTTGCTCTGAGTGAAGACAAAACATAAGGCTACTTACATCTTTATAGCCTGAACTACTCCATCTAAATAGTGTAGGAAAGAAGTAGAAGAGAAAGGTTACAGTTGTTCAGTATACAGTGTGTGCGTCTTTCCTGTACACTCCGGCTATACATTAGTTGATTATATTCAGATTAGGAAGGGATTTTGGAGTGCGATGGTTAATGTGGAATTGTGGATTAACCTTTCGAATCCCAGCTGAGTAAATTTTTCCAAAGTTAGCCGGAATATTATGAAAAACACATAATGGTGAAAGGTTATACCTTGGATTTGACTTGACTAACAGGAAAGGTTGGTGGGAACTTTTGCTTTGTACTGTACACCATCTAGTAGTTAGCTTGTAAAGTTGAGCCACAAGTGACTGAGAAGTCAGTTAACTCCATCAAGTCTAGCAGCTAAGCATTTTACATACAGGTTTAAATATACTGTACTGTAGTATAAAGACCGAGTGATCCATATTAGCATGGTATCAGTCTCATTTCCTTCAAAAAATATATATACTGTATACCGGTAGGCCTATACATATACAGTATAGGCTATATATTAATTTATTTTATATAACAACTAACGTACAACAAAATGGTCTCAATCTCATGACGTTCAAAAAGAAGAAAAATAATATACTGTATATTAATTTACCTTTATAGCTAACTTTCAACAAACAAAGTTAGCTGTAAGTAGCTAGAAAAGAACGAAATATGTGGACATTTAATAAAAGGGTTAGCTTCAAAAGATCTTAAGGTGAATAAACTTGTCTGACTTGCTTCCCAGACAAGGCTACCAAGACTGTTAGAGGCTAGACCAACTCGGCTTGCTGTGTCCTTCCCAAGATACTTAGCTGATGGACTTGGTGGAGTTGGCTGATTTTGGCAGTTGCAAGATGTGGCAGTAAGGCCGAGTCACGCAGCATTTAGCGGCGGATTCTTGGTATCGGATTCAATATATATATCTATATCGGAGTCAATATCAAAGTACAGGTAATGATTATGTTTACTAAAATATCTTATAATGAACACGTCCATCATAGCTGCATTTTTAATCTTGTTGCTCCTAATGTCAAATGGCCATGCTTAAATAAAAGATTAATTTTACCATACTATACTGTACTCCTCAAAATACCAAGATAAGTTACCAGATACCAGAGTCCGATGCTGATAATTCGTCGGTAAAACTGCTGATGTGACGCGGGCATTAGTTACGACGCAGCCTTATGAACAATCTGATCCACTGTTTTGTCCAGGTGTTGAAGGGAACGTAGATTGGATTTAGTTTTTAGATTTTTTTAATAGCTTGATTGAAAATATGGTAGGTATTGTGAGAGGTTAGCTTAGGTAAGTACTGTAGTGTAGCACAGTAGTTATTTTGACTTTTATATTATACTGTAGTACCGGTAGATTGAGATTATTTGTAGAGATTAGTGGAGTAATGATCTGTGTTCATATTTTTCTCTCTTATTTACAAATTTGATAAAAATTGAGAGTATATGACAAAGACTGAAATTACTGGTTGCTATTTTAAACATTTATGTCATGGGTTCCTATTTAAAGATATACTAATGGAAAACAAAATAATGAAGCACTGTGTGTTCTGGTACGGGCGACTGTGTTCCAAACATTTATTATACGGTAGGTGCATTTACTACTTCTGATTTTTCCCTCAATTCCTTGGCAAAATTCAGGACCAATTTTTCATTTGATGCCTCATGTCTATATGTATATTTGCCCTCTTGTGGGTGGGGAGGGGAGGGGAGGACGGGGATGACTAACGTGCCCAAAAATATTTACCAGGTATGCTGCTTTTTTTTTTTTTTTTTTTTTTTTTTTTTTTTTTTTTCATAAGCTAAAAACAGACTGAAGATGAATCGTTAGCTATGTAAGAGCCTTGATCGGACCTAGGAGGGGAAATTTTGTAGCAATACTTGGAAAAGTGAAGCTTCAGTAAGGCTTGAAAGAAAGTTTAGGAATTTGGATTAAAATAGCTATAAATAATGCCGCTATCACACTAGTGAATTTTCCAAGCCATTAGCACATCCGAGACCATTCAGAAGGGTTAGCACCTAATATGAAGACTGTCACCCCAGACACCGCCTACTCTGTGATAGGGTTTCTCCAATGGCTGCTTCCTAATATCACTGTAATGGTTGTATGGCTCCGATAATTCATTTAGCAGTTTTAGTCCGTGCTTGGAATGTAAAAAATAATTTGACTTATATCTCAGACTAGTCAATCAATAGATTTTACCAATCTTTAATTGTTTGGGAGGATCAGAAGCACTTGCAGTAGAAAATAAAGAAAATTGTGGTATATTGAAATCTATAACAATAGAATACCTAATGGAGTAGGGCATCCTTCTTCGCTTTGCAAGCACTAGCTTCTCAATCAACTCACTCTCACTGTACCTCTGAACTTAGGTTGGCAAAATATAAGGACACTAGCTATTGGTTCAGTCCACCCTACAAATCTTCTCCATTCAAATCTATTAATTGCCAGTTCTTAATTAGTTTAATACAGAGATTCACTTACAATACCACACCACCATGTACTTGGTCTTCCATGTCTCCCTTTACCTTCAATATGTTTTGTCATTCTCTTTTCATCAGTTTCAATCATACTCTAGTTTGGCCATTGCTGAATTACAAATTTAAAGAACTAAATGATGATACAAGTCAAATGTTCTATTATTCCAAGAACACTAGCTAGCGAAGCAAAGACACAAGTCACCGAAGTAGGTTAACAAGCCACATAGGCATGTATTCCTAGACAAACTCCATTATTGTTGATGGTAATTACTATACTTGTACCCTATTCCTAGCCAGTCAGTATTATAGGTTTGACTCCTGCAAGGAGATAAAGAAAACCTAATATTTAGTAGTGGCCCCGTAATCATTGACGATTATGCCTATTACATAAGGCTACCTCTTCAAACGCTCATACGCGTAGTTTGAATCTACCGCCGCAGAGCTCAGAGGAACCTTCATCATAAGCACACGCAAAATCACTCATGGTTCGTCTTTATGATTGGGTTCTCACTACGAAAAAACTTTGGTAACAAATACAAAATAAAATAAAATAAGAATAACTATTCATAAGCTTTCCATATTCCGTGGATGTACTTCTGTGGATTCTTGGACCAGACGCTGACTAGCACATCTATCCGCCTTCACTGACATAATTATCAAGTACTGTATACCAAAATCCTTAATACATCAACGAATGGGAAGGGGATGGTCGGGAGGGCCCCAGTCCTCAATGATTACGTGGCCACTACTAATTATTAGGTTTTCTTTATCTCCTTGCAGAAGTCAAACCTATAATTTATTAGTGGCCCCTCCATCATTGACGATTATGCCTGATATCTAATAATCCTGATATCCTGATAATCATATCATAACCATTGCAACTAGAATAGGCAGATAATCAAACAACCACATAGTATTCTTACTTTGTAAAAATAATATATTTATGTATAAACTTTATACAACATATAAAAAGGGGTACAAGCAGGGGCGTGCTTAAAGAAGCCTGCTTGAGGACAAAAGGGTAACTATGAGAATCTGTTCCCAGATCTGAAAGTTAAAGGCACCCCACTTAAATTAAGTGGTGAAAAATAAAACTTTGTTTACATGTGCACATATAAACCCCATTATTCTAATGTGTATATTCCTTAAAATTAGACACAAAAATAGAATAAATTCTTGTACTATCACAGATGTACTTACTAAAATGCTACTCGTAGTTGCAACTACCGAGAACTCTTAAAATTAAATTGCTTCAACAGTGTATCCCACTGAAAGAAACCATTGTTGTACTACATCCATTGTACTTCAACAACATTTCCCATAGGCATTACTACAGAGAAATTTTAATCACAACACTTATACATTGTATCACAGCTCGTATACTCTGTACATATCCTCCGGCGGGGTCTAGGGTGACTTATGTTACACTGACTGCACCCCCCCCCCCCCCCCCCCCCCCCCCCTCTTTCTTAACCTAAACAATTAGTGACTTAGAGACCCCTCTAGACCCTTTGCCGTAACGCTATACACGGCATTGATGGTTTGTCTAGTGCTACCGACAGGTATCGAGTCAAAAACGTATGAATTGAAGCCCATAGTTTAGTAGTAGCTATGTCTTCAACAATTTTTTTTTTTAGAAAACGTAAAGATACTGCCCATTTGCGTAAATCGTGGGCCCTACCTACTACGCCGGGATTACTCTCTTTAATGACTTCGACTAGCAGAGAAGCCATTTTTCGTTTCATTAATCTTTTACCTGTACTCGATACCCATAAAGCACCTTGTCGGTTAAGAGGTGCCACTCTCATATATTTGGTTAAAGCTTGTACAGGACACAAATTATGGTGCACTTTACCCCGTTTCAACGCCGGCACCGTGAACTCTGAGAACACATGTTCACTATGTTCATTCTTGGCGATGAACCCTGGGGAAGGTGCAATATAAATGCAATCATTTAGTCTACCAAACCTTATGCAATTAGGGGTGTTGCTCATCGCCGCCAGCTCAGACACCCTGTTACCCGTTGCCAAAGCCATAAGGAACACAGCCTTTTTTAATAGTAATTCAAAATCTGCCGTATTCTGATACGGACGGGAATGAAGCAAAGATAACGCCTTGTCAAGAGACCAGGTAGGCATGAGCTGATGGGGAGGTGGGCGGAGTTTGAAGCATGCTCTCATGAAACCTGTTTCTTCCGCTTGTGGTATGGTTAGACCTGTAAGGTCAAAGAATGGCACCCTGATAGCTGTTAAGTGATTTTTTAGAGTCACTACAGATAGACGTTTCTGTTCAAACAAATAGTTTAAATAATTAAAAACTAATGCCACCGAAGGTACTGTCTGTTCTGTTCTAACTATCCAAGAAGTAAAGGACTGCCAATGAGATTGATATTGCCTCCTGGTAGATTGTGTGTACTGATTCATAAATTTATCTGTCACGGTTCTACCATACGGCGTTAACCCACTTGGCCTCCTGAATGTCCACAATGCAAAAGTCAGCGAGGTCTTTAGGTTGCCAATCATGTCTAAGTGGAAATACCCGACTGGGAGCGACACCGGGTTCGGGCACCACGTTATCAATTGCTGGTACCACAACTGCGCCGGCCACAGGGGCGCGATTAACGAGACTACGCCTCGATAATCTTGTAGTTTGTTGACTACGTGGCACATTAGCGAAGCGTCTGGTGGAGGAAACAGATAAATGGAACTCCACATGTTCCAATCCGTCACCAATGTGTCGGGCCCCCCCGCCGGCGTTAATGTCCGGCGTGTGAGGTACCGAGGGAGTTTGTGATTCTCCTCTGACGCAAACAGATCCACTTGTGGATGGTAAGGCTCTGCAATCATTTGATCAAAAATGTTCTGCTTGAGTGCCCACTCTACCGTTGTGCTCTGTCGCCGAGACAGAGCGTCTGCCCAGGCGTTTGCTACACCTGGGAGATATGATGCATGAAGATGAATGTTCAGCTTGTCGGCTAGAACAAAAATCTTTTCTGACACGTCTAGCAACTTCCGAGACCTCGTTGACCCTTGTTTCTGAATGCAGTGAACTGCATTGAGATTGTCCATTCTGAAAGCCACCGATTTTTCCCGTAAAGTAGAGCCGTGAACCTGAAGGAAATACAAGGGGACTAGTAACTCTTTTACATTTATGTGGGAGGTTTCTGAATGGGACCAAAGCCCTTGACCCTGATGCCCGAGGTTTGACTGAAAGCCCCAACCTATCGTCCCTGACGCATCCGTGTCCACCCATACCGTCGGCGGAGGAGAGGTCCATGGCATGACTGAGTGCAACACTTCCCTCTTCGCCCAGACCGCTAGTAAGCTGTGTATTAATGTTGGGATAGGCCATAATGTTCCCGCCGGTAATAGTGGGAAATATTTGTTGCCCTCCAAGATTAAACGTTTGACTTTCAACCGGCCCAACTTCACAGTTAGTTGAACCCAGTTGAGAGAACCGACTAGAGATTCCCAGAGTCTCCGTGTCGTAGTCAGAGTGTGGAGAAACATAAACATTTTTTTGCGAAATCTGTTTAGATTGTCCACACTCTGACTCAGAGTGAGAGACGCTGTGTCCTAGACCAGCCCTATCCACTGAATTACTCGTGAGGGAACAAGGTTTGACTTTACCAAGTTGACCTTGAATCCTAGAGATTTGACATGATTTAACGTAATGTTGACATGAGTGTTGCATAACTTTTCTGTCTCTGCCACCACCAGCCAGTCGTCCAGATACCACAAGATCCTGATCCCCTGTTCTAAAATGGGCATCAGGGCTTGCCGGACTAATTTTGTGAAAATGCGTGGCGCTAGGTTCAATCCAAACGGCATCCTTTGAAAGACATAAGTCTGATGCATTATTCTTAAAGCCAGAAATTTTTGAAATCTCTTGTTTACCGGGACGTGCCAATACGCGTCTGTCAGGTCTAATGAACACATCCACCCTCCCGGCGGAAGTGTTAGCCTGATTTGATTCACTGTCAGCATCCTGAAGGACACGTTGTGAATGTGGAGATTCAAATAAGACAGGTCTACGACCGGTCTCATCTGAATACTGTCCCTTTTTGGTACTAGAAATAGTTTGGATGTAAACACCGGGTAAGTCGGGGGGACTGGGATAATGACACTCTTGGTAATCATCTCCTGAACTAGTGACTCCACCTCTAAAGAAACATGATTGGCCTTTGTCGGCTGACGTAAGCGAGGTCGCCGGAGCCACTGCCAAGTGATGCCTTTGCGTACCACAGTCCTCACCCATGATCTTAATGGCCATGCCTGATGACATGCCCGGAATGACCCAGTTAGCAGACTGGGGTTCGCCGGCTGGACTACTCTCTGTTCCAACACGCCTTTGACTGGCCCCGGGAGTGAGAGAGACCTTAGTTTTTTGCTGGTGGTGGGGTACTCTTGGATGACTGGCTGGGTTTGGCTGGAGGCGGGCCCTGACCTGGTCGTTGGTGAAACCTGTGGCCTTTACCTGAGAATTTACCCTGTTTATACCTGACTTGAGCCTGACCCTGGGTGGAAGGGGACTTAGGCTGATGAAAAGGCTTCGACCCACTAGCTTGAGCTTTCGAAACTGGTTTGGGTTTAGGGAAACTAAAGGTAGGCTTCTTAGGTTGAGAGGGACTTTGTTTGAATGCTTGTGCCATATTGAAAACAGTCTTCCAAACTGCTGGAGAACTCAAAGAAGGGGTTAGAACTGGAGACAGAACTACTTGGCTTGCAATACGGTCAGGAAGTTTCTTTACTAAGAACATCCTCAGATCCTGCCTTGCTCGAACCGCCTCTAATAAGGCCGTCCGAATATCTCCTAAAGACTGAATGGAAGTTTGGAGAAGCAAGCGCCGGGAAAGTTCAATGGCCTTCCTGACTTCCGCAGTTTCGATTGCCTGAGAAGAGCGTAACATAGACTTTCTTACTTGCTGGGTAACAATATATTGTGAAAACAGTCTAAACGCTTTTCCTCTTAACCTAAACTCGTGGTCTAGGTGAGCTGGGAAAGGCGTTCAAAACGGATCTTTTAATTAGCACAAATTGATTTTAGGGGCAGCCAAGAAATCAAACAAAGCAGAGGGGACTCCTCCGGCACTAAAAACCGGAAGAGAGAACGAAGTATGGTGGTCTTGAGGGATTTGGTGAGAAGACTTTGTAGTCAAAGTAGTGGCAAAATTTTGAGCCTCTGTTTCCCAGTCCACCCAAGGTCCCGTACCCAACTGCCCCACCTGCAAGACTGGATTAGAGGCCGAGTCTGTGATCGGAAACATATCCAACTCCGGCGTCAAAACAGAAAGTGCCTTCACGTCGTTAAAGCCATCATTCTTAGTCCAGTCAGAAAAAAGCTTTGAAGCTGAGGCAGGGGGTAGGGCTGGTGTTGATGTATACACAAAAAAGTTATGGTTATAATAACTGGGAATGGCCTTAATATGAACATCTAAAACATCTCCCTGACTATCCAATGCTCTGAGTTTTCTAGACTTATTGCCTTGGATTACCCACTCATGTGGTACAGGGAGCTCCCCCGAAATAGTAGTTTGTGCTGCCTCTGGCTTAGTTGGTAACATTGCTACCCATGACTCATCAGGCCCGTATAAAAGAGGCATAGCTCCTTTTCTGACTGGTGCCTTGTCTAAAGGGGGGGGGAGTTATGTCTGATATGACCCACACATTGGAAGTATTGAGAGCTGCTGTGCCTGGCACATTGGAAATTGAATCTGACACAAGAGGAGGGTTAGGTATTTTAGCTAAAGCAATGGATGTAGCCAGAGGTCGCACATTCGTTGACGTCGCGGGAGCTCCCATACCAACTGTATTTACCTAATTGTATTTACCTAATTGTAGTTTACAGGAGTTGAGCTAAGCTCGTGTTGTCCCGTCTCTCAGTCTACTTTTTATCCAATTTTTTCTTGAAAATATGGATGTTCCTTGCCCCTACCACCTCCTCCTCCAACCCATTCCATTTGTCAATACATCTATAGGGGAAGCTAAACTTCCTGATATCGTTCTTGCAGGTAGGTCTTTTTACTTTGTAGCTGTGGCCTCTAGTTATTCCTGTATCCATAATTAATATATCCTCCCTATCCAGCCTCTCCAGCCCCCGGGTACATTTGTACATCATTATCATGTCTCCCCTCTCTCTCCTCTCTTTTAGACTCGGTAGATTTAATTTGTCTAGCCTCCCTTCATATGGCAGTTCTCTGAGACTTGGAACCAATCTAGTGACTGCTCTCTGGATTCTTTCTAACTTGTGAATATGCTTCTTTAGATGCGGGGACCACACCACTGCTGCATACTCCAATCTTGGTCTAATCATACTCTTCATAATTTTCGCTACCATGGTCTCATCCAAGTAGTTCAGAGCAACTTTCATATTCCCGGCCATTGCATACATTCCGCTAAAGAGCTTGTTAATATGTTTCTCTGGCGACAAATTATCTTGTATAATCAACCCTAAATCTTTTTCTTTTTCGGCCTTGCTAATTATATTATCTCCCATCCTGTAGGAATTTCCGGCGTAGGGCCAAAGAACTTATTAAGTGCATTTAATAGTAACCCATCAATCTCTTCCGTAGTTACATACCTAGCAGATGACGAACTCCGTGGAGATTCGACAGTACCCTGAGAGTCTTCTAGGTGGTGACCTGACTCTTCAACTTCCATCTCTGAGACCAGAGAACGCTGTTCTTTATCCCTTAAGTCTGGCCTCTCATGGGAAGATCCCGCTGAAGCCGGGACCTCCACATGCCGCCATGTTAGATCTGGGATAGAAGATGGTACATCGGCATCCCGGTGGACGTCAGCCACTACTTGCGTCACTAAAGGATGTGTGCCGTCCTGCCAGGGCTGTGAGTATCGCCATACACCTTGGCTGTGGCTGTTACTCGCTTGCGAGCTTGGTATACTCCCCAATTGGGAGCCCTCACCCGAGCACCCTAGCGGTTTATAGTTTCCGTAAGATACTTCTAAATCTGAGGCTGACACACGTGACCTGGTAGAGAAAGCATGAATATCAGGTGATGAATTGTCCGCCGGGGCATCCTCCACCACATTCTCTGACTCCACCCCCGACCTGTCAGATTGGACGTGAGACTTGGAGGGGGTAGATGCAGAGAGTGGGGTACCAGGCTCCGGCGACAGCCGTGAGTCCGTTCGCGCCGGAGGATCCCTTTTGGATGATTTATGACTCCTACTAGACTTATGTTTAGTTCTAATAATGTCTTTAGGTCCCCTACTCTCTTCCTTTGTCCTCTTCCGTGGAGGTGAAGAAGAGTGGCCCGAAGCTTTCACCTGCTCCCTTAGGGGTGACCTTGACTTGGACCTCGTCGGCGATGTCGAGGGTGACGGAGAGCGAGGCCTCTTAGATTTGCCAGGGGAGGGTGTGGTAGCCTGTCCCCACCCAGTCTCGGAGGTCTTACGTGCACGTATCTTACTCTTAGGGGGGGCATGTTTAATAATTAACAGTTCCCAAAGCTCAAGGTTATCACATTGCAATTCTTTATGAGCTACATTTGTTGAATAAGTAGCGAGAAGTTGTTTCACTTTTTGCAACGCCGCCGCCGCAGTATTATATTTTTTAATTAAAATTTTAACACTTAAGAGGGTACAAATAGTGCAATTCTTTGTCACCCATATCCCCCGTGACCGATCGAGGCATTTAACACATTTAATGCACAGCTTGTGCGCAAAAATAGGGATACCGGAGCATAACGGCGTTGAACATAAAGCAATGAGAGGTTCTATGGCCGACATGACCGAGACTGGCGGAAATCTACCCACCCCCGGGATCTACCTGGTCACCTGGCGCCACGCCGGTACTCCGCCCTGCAAAGAGAAAATTCCCAGGAATTAATGCTCATAAGGTTACCCCAAAATGTTTCAAAAACATGTGTCATAAAACTGCTGGTCAACGAACCGTAGCCCTCAACCACTACTTTTCGCAGTCCTGCAGTTTCATATTAAAGATTTCAGCATATCTTTACCTGTCCAAAAGATTTAAGCATATCTCTTGGGTCTTCATAAAGATGAAGCATATCTTTAATAAAGATGATGTCCTTCAAGTATCCCTTTACACTTGAAACACTAGTAAGATTCAGGCATCTTTTTAACCCATAAAAAGTCTAAGCCTATCTTAATCTCTAATCCGACTTCTACCAGAAGCCCTCATAGATCGCCGTCTTGAAGGCCGTGATACCTTATTGTATCAATTAATTGTTTGGCAAACCATAGCGAATTGCAAATCCGTTAATATAACCACCCGAAGGTACCACCGCCGGGTTTCATATTAAATGTCAAACCAATTGTACCTGCCCCAGACCTCTTTGCAAAAAGGTCGCCGGGAGGAAAAGACCAAACAAACAAACAGCATTGTCTTGAAGGCCGTGATACCCTATTGTATCAATCAATTGTTTGGCAAACCATAGCGAATTGCAAATCCGTTAATATAACCACCCGAAGGTACCACCGCCGGGTTTCATATTAAATGTCAAACCAATTGTACCTGTCCCAGACCTCTTTGTAAAAAGGTCGCCGGGAGGAAAAGACCAAACAAACAAACAGCATTGTTTCACTGGCTTTAAAAAAGCCGAGAAAACCAAATCCAACAGGTGTCAGCATGATCACCTAGATAAATGTGTGGGGCCCACCTCGCCGGGAGAACACAGGAAGCCTGATCACAGGCTCGACCACAGAGAACGCAGTTTCTGATGAGCCCTCAAGCTACCAAACTCGCCGGGGAAACTACCGATTTTAACCAACTTGACTAAAACCCGGTACACAAAACGGCTTTCTCGGAGCAATCGAGAAAAAACGCCGGAAAGGCAACCCACAACAATCAGAACGCAATCTGATAAACATAATCAGACGCAGTCCGAAGCTCCTGGATCAGCCAATCACAACTAATCCAGGACACACGTCATGACACATGAATACATTTTTATAATAATAAATAATGAAAACACTTGCATATGTGAAAAACTACGAGTGGCTGGCTAGGCCTAGTGAAAATGGAAAACACTTAATGACGTCGAAACACAATCGAAAAGTACTCCATCCACCAAAACTGGAACAGCTGCCACATCAACATCGTAGAAAAAACCCGGTAAGGGTAACACTGACTCGGGACCCAGAAAGAACTCCACTACGTGAAGAAAAAACACCAGGAACGTCAGTAAAAAAAAAAAAAACAAAAAAAAAAAAACAAGGCTACTCCATCTGAAAGATAGCTAGAAGCCCGACATCGCGTAGTTAAAGCCGCCTAACAAGCTAGGACTAAAGATGGCTAAACACGAAAAACGTTTCAGAGCGTCCTCAACTCGGCCACGAGGGTCCGTCCGAAATAGACGCCCCAACAAAACGACCCAAAATACACTTGTTCTGCGAGAAAGCCACCCATGACACCCCTGCTAAGCTAATCCTAACCTTACTCAAGACATCCCAGAGTAAACAAATGAGAAAGAACTCACTAGGGACGCAAGAATGCGGAATCAAAGCGGAGCACTGAGCACTGAACAAGGAAGGCGGATAGATGCGCTAGTCAGCGTCTGGTCCAAGAATCCACAGAAGTACATCCACGGAATATGGAAAGCTTATGAATAGTTATTCTTATTTTATTTTTATTTTTTATTTGTTACGAAGTTTTTTCGTAGTGAGAACCCAATCATAAAGACGAACCATGAGTGATTTTGCGTGTGCTTATGATTTATATTATAATCTCCTGCCATATAGTCGCCCCTATAAAAAATTACTATAGAAGAAATTAATAATACAAAACCTAAAAATATTAAAGATATTCAATCAAAAATAACAGAGGAATCAGAGGAACCATGAAGGTTCCTCTGAGCTCTGCGGCGGTAGATTCAAACTACGCGTATGAGCGTTTGAAGAGGTAGCCTTATGTAATAGGCATAATTGTCAATGATGGAGGGGCCACTAATAAATAATACTGTATGCTAGTTGATATATAAATTACAATGAGAGTAATGTAATAATGTTTCAGTACGTCTCATTGCAATTACAACAACTAGTGTATCATATTGGCTGGTCAGGAATATGGCACAATTAGTAATTACCAGCGACAATGATAGGGTTTGTCTAGGAATACAAACCATATTCTTAATCCAGCTACCTACTCTGACAAACTGTAACGTCTTTCAGCACTCAAGTACAGTAGTTCACCAGGAATGCCAGGGAAGACAAAGGGTTAATGCAAAGAGGAACATATTGTGTAAAAATTGTAGTTTTAAGGAAAAATAAAGCAGTGTTCGGTACTTGCCACACCACCAAATGTAAAGAAAAAGCTTCAGTAGAGATTGTAAAGTAATATTAAGTAAGAAAATTATATATATTTTTTTTTTGAACGATTAGTTTAACCAGACCACTGAGTCACTGCGTGAGACTCTTATAGGGCTGGCAAGAAAAGTAGTGATAAGTAGAAAATAAGAGGAATAAGATTATTGCATGAAGTGATAATTATTGCAAGATAATGATAAGTGGAAGAAAAGGATGGTAGGAGTATTGCATATAGTGAGCATTGTTTTAAGTTAAAGGATACTACTTAGGATAGTAACAAGCAGAAGAGATAAGGGGAGGGAAATTATCGCATAGAGTGATAATTGTTTTAAATATTTTTAAGATAGTAATACAGTAGTTTAAGATTTTTTTTTTTAACTCTGTGTATGGAAATGGATCGTATACAGTAGTTAAATATCTTGAGCTCTTACAAAGCTGCCAAGGATGTAAATTAGGTAAGATTTAAGAAGTGAATGACTAGAATGCTTTTGAAACTAGTGGAAGACGAGTGTAAAAATGTCAGAAGTTGTGTACCTATGATTAAGAACACTTTAAAAAAAAAAAGAGAGAGAGATGCTGGACAGAAATAATCATGAAAATAAGGAAGCAAGTAAGAACAAGGCAAAGTGTGAAACCAATATAAACATCCGTATTAACCAACGTATGATGGTAACTCTGTGTATTTCCCCAGTACGTGTTCATGTCGAGTTAAACTTGTATCGTGTTTTGTATAAGAATGTTCCCCTAATACTTATATATTAATGGCATCCAAGAGAGTAGGGGCATAGTATGTGGAGGTACCAAAGTTTTTATTATATTTTCATTATTATTATTTGCATTAGCGGAATTGACTTGAATTAATTTAGTTTCTTATATTGTTCAGTATGATGACACCACTTTAATTTAATTTTGGTAATCATTATATGATATCATTTAGCTTAGGAATGACCTTTGAGTCAGAACCAAAGTGGTGAAAATTATCTATTATTAACCCTCTGACTTCAGCAGTTCCTTCCTATGTTGGATAAAATTATCAAATGTTAGCCATAATAAAATTAAAGGTATGCCAATGTACTGGAGGGGTTCATGGAGCTTAAGGGTATATAAACATTTTCAAACCTCCCTTAACTGAGATCATATATAATATTTATCCCTTTGAAATATGCATCTTACATCATACAGCTTTAACAATCTAAGGCAATTATAGAGTTATTAATCTTAGATCAAATTAACTTTTAACATAATCAAACGTGTTTTAATGTACCCTAGTGCTAATATAAAGTGAAAAATGCCTAACCAATCTTGTAAAAAGATTTCCCCGACCCTCCTCCAACCTACCGATACTTTTAATGAATTTAAGCTACTCTAACTTAGCTTAACGTGAATTTTTACAAACAATTTGATCTGAGATATAGCTTGCTAATATATCAAATATATATTCCAACTTTCTTGATATTTATAATAACAGAAAGAATAAACTTGCATGAGTTGATGTATAAGATGAATTTGGTATGTTTGTATTGAATTAGCAGGTACCTCTGCAGACTAAACCCTAATCAAAATACAGTACAGATATTCTCCGCTTGAAGATGGTCCATTTAACGCTTTTCGGATGGGGGAGAGAGAGACAGAGTGCAAGTGAGTTTGATTATTGTACGTTGACATTCAAACAGACGTCACGATGCCCTCAACTCTTTCAGTGCAATGACAAATATCTTCCTTATTCTCTGGCTCATTAGATGATTTTATTCAAATTCAGTAGGACCTTTGTGAATCAAGGAGTCAATGAAGACAATGTGTAGCTTTTTTGTTGTAAAGAGGCCTTTCCTAAGCTGAACAAAATTGTCTGGTATTATCCAGAATAAGATGAAAATTATGTCACCATATTGAAGAGATTATCCCCTTCAATACCATGATGCCGTTTTCATTTTATTCTTGCTCTCAATAGATGTTTTTATTCAGTTACGAAGGACCTCTAGTAATCAGAGGAGTACAAACTAAATCAAATAACCCTTTGATCCCCACAGACTCCTAAAACTGAATACAATTGTCTAATGATAGCCATAATAAGATGAAGATATGCATCATCATATAAGGAAAGAGTTATAAGTGCAAACTTAATCACACGTCTTACCATTAAAAAAGCGCTACCTGCCCTGTTTTGAAGCCGAGGATACGTTAAGTCCTACTATAATCGCGCTAACGGTGGTCGCAGCCGGCACAAGTCGAGAGAAAAATGTATATTGAGTGTAAATTTTGTTGGCCGTAAGAAATACCAGTAGAGATTTGTTTTTGTTTTTGTGTTAGCACTTTCATACGTGGTAGTCGAGTAGGGTTTACAAGCTTAGCCCCAGCAGTGAGACTAATGACTGGATTTTATTGTACTAACTACCCCTAGAGGTTTTTATTCAGCTTAGGAAGGATATCTGTGGTCTGGTTAAGATATTTTATAACTACAGGTGAAAAGATTGTGTTCTTTTATTTAATAATTTTCATTTTAGTAAGCGTTGTTTCCACATAGCGATTTTGATAATTTAATTTTGACTTTATATTGTCCTTGTCCCAATTTTGGTTTGTTTAGTTTGCAAGTTTTACATTTTAATACCTTAACTGATATTATAGCTAACCTAGACATTATAATCTAGGCCAACTTGAAGCAGAGTTACAACAGCTAACCGATCAACCCTATAAGTGTTCTGTTTAAGTCATTGAAAATATTATATACTGTACATGTATATAGTGTACCATATCTAATTTTACAGTTGATCATCTAGAATCTTGTTGTTTATGTCAGGATTTTTTTAACTTTATAACTTGCGTGATCTTATTGGTCAATTTTATCCTGTTTATCCCAGGAATCTTTCCTAAGCTTAATAAATTTGTCTGGCAGTAGCTGGGACAAATCAAAACGTTGCTGTCCCACCAAAAGGGTCAAATAAAAGTTAAAAAATAAACGACTGTATATTTTATCAGTGCTTCAACAACCATAGTTCTCGGCCTTAAAGCTCGATGACGAACCTCACTCTCGGTTACAAATGTTTTCAACCTTATACCTGATCCCAGCCTTCAAAACTAAACGTCAGGGCCGAAGCACATGGGCACTCTCTCCGGCACCTTCTATCGGCAATTTAGGGCTTGTCATCCTCATCATCATCCTGGGAAACCCCCACTAAAGTATGGACACGGTAAAAATGCCTCATCGACTTTTTAATATAAATATGATGGGAATGCATTCTTGTACTTTTTAAATTTACGTTAGATAAGCATTCAGGGCACATATTTACTAACCAACGAACGAATAAAATTGGTAGCAAGTGGGAGGATATACGAATGAATGATCCTCTAAGGTCTTAATTCCTTTGTGTCTCCTTCCACTTGTTATTCATTTTTGTTCATATCATAGTTCATGTTTGCTAGTAAATCTAGGCCCTGACTTGTAAACAAATCTACGGTACCTTCAGGCTAGCTGCTACCAACGCCATAATACCTTAGCCTCGAAATAGTGACAGAAAAAGTTGCCAATATAAAGTTGGTGGAAAAAGTGTTAATGTGCATCTGTCTGAAGGGTGTCTTGGGGAGTCTTTAGGGTACAATTAAGCTACATGATTCTATTCAATATATGCAAGATGCTTAATTATCATATCATAACATAGCATAGTTACAGACGACAAAGAGCTACTGAGGCCTATTGAGATCAACCAAAGGCCTTTGAAGATATCTTACTTAGTACTGCATTATACTTAATCCACAACCATACTAACCACAAATCATAGATTTGATAAGGTTCAGACAATAAAAAACATATACTATACTGACGATTGGTTCACATAGACTTTTTGTTATACAGTATATTAATATTATTTGTTACGCAAGATAAGTAGAAATATTAACATGACTTTATTTCACAAACAAAAATATTGCAATTTAGGCTATCATGGTTCTTTCTGATCTCAGGTAACTTAGAAAATTGGATATCATTAGAAATGTTGGCCAGTTTGGATATTCACTTCAATTTTTATGTACAGTATCATATCTATCTATCTATCTATTGCGTGACGCCGTGATCCCCGAAGGGGTGGCCACGAACAAACCGCCCTCATGCACCTCTGTCCCCAGTCAGTCGACGCCCCTCCCCCCAACCAGCACCGCCTTCGTTCATATACTTCCTCACTCCATCCTTCCACCTCTCTTTCGGTCTACCTCTCCCTCTCTGTCCCTCCACCTCGCTCTCGTACACCCTCTTAAGCGGGCATCACACTGGGCCAAATTCTCGTCATTCTCCAATCTCCAGTCTCCGTTTCCAGTCAGTAGCGCCGGCAAATTCTATCACACACGCCAAGCGTCCTGGCTGCATGAGTCTCCGACACAACAATAACAACGTCTGACCTTAGCCTATATTGGTCCGTTTCACCTATACTGTAATGTATAGTAATATGAATTTACATCTACAATTATAATGCAATATGACAAAATCTACACGTTAGTGTAATTTATTTTTAATTTGAAGCTTATATGAGGAAATTTATATTTTGAACTTTTTCGATTCATACCAATCGCCGTGGCGTAGGCTATAGAACAGTGGTTTCACTTTAACCCACTGAGCCCCAGCGACGCAGCGTTTGCGTCAGCAATGTATGTAACGCTAAACCCCAGCGATGCAACGTTTGCGTCAGTGTTACTCCGGTCCCAATTACTTCGGTCCTATGGCACCTAGAGGGCTCAGATTTGTATGGGAACTGTGTAAGTATCCCACGCACCCATGCCGATGGTTGAAAACTCTCAAAGTCCAACCGCGTGCGCGTGAGCGCGCAAAAACATGTTTTTTTGGGGAAATTGCCTTAAATTTTTTACTCTTGTAAAATCCGTTTTCGGGGGCTCCGTAGGACCATTTTTTGATATTTTTTATCGGTTTTTCGTGGTTTTTCCTTCATTCCTAACCCATTCGCTATTGTTTCTGGAATTTTGTTTTTTTCAGAACCGGCTGGTCCCTGGTGGTACATTTATTAATAACTAGCTGGGGCTCAGTGGGTTAACTGTAGAATAATATGGATTGATATTGACAAACTTTGTGTAATAGGACCCAATCTATACGTTAATGTTGCTATGTTTTGCGTGTGGAGCTTATATAAGTAGCTATGAGGAAGTGTTTTGCAAAATATAGGCTATAGCCTGACAGAGCCCCTGTCGTTACCTCGGCACTAAACGATCGTTTATATTGTGCTGTTTCACCAATAATTTAGAGTAATATGGATTTATATCGACACTTCTATTTCAATATGACTCAATCTACAAGTTTGCGTGATTATGTTTTATATTTGGAGCATATATGAGGAAATATTTTGAACTTTTCGGAGGTTGTAGAATGCTTGGTAGGCATAATCCTGTGTATGCGGGTAGACCTGTATTTATCTCAATAATTTGGTAATGTTACAATATATTTTTACATTTTACATTCATAAATAGTCCACTAATATACTAGGTTAGGTTAGGCTAGGTTAAATATATTGTTCAATGATTCTTAGTAAATAGGCATCTGAAAAACAGTTCCTCATGCTACACAACCGAATGTTTTCGTTTCATACCAATCGCCGTGGCGTAGGTATAGGAAGTGGTTATTTAGCTGCAAGTGGTGTAGCTATTTTAGCATTAATTCACTTAGTTTATGTCTATCCGCAGCCCTTCTCACAATCAAAACACACAATTATGTAGCAAAATATATATTTCGACGTCATATACTCGAGATATCAACGAGATTAAATGCGAGCTGTAAAGAGGCTGACAATCTACCTCCATCTAAAAATGGAGCTTCCCACCCAGTGCGGGAAGCATCCTAGCTCCATCAAATGATGAGATTTGTGCTGGAGACTGGCGGTAGCTCCATTTTTTGCTGAAGAATGACGAGAATTGGCCCAGTGTGATACCCCCTTTAGTCATTCTCTCGCTTTCCATACGTTCCATATGGCCGAACCATTTCAAGTTGTTCCTTTTCACACTTTCCAGCACATCTACCTCCATACCACACCTCCTTCTTACTTCCTCATTAGTCTGTCTATCCCTCCATGTAACTCCGTACGCACTTCTTAAGTAATTAATTTCCACTGCTCTCACTCTTGGTCTGAGTCTCTCAACCAACGTCCATGCTTCGCTTCCGTAAGTCAGTGTCGGGATTACCACACTGTCATGCAAGGACTTCTTCACTTCCATACTGACCACCCTATTTCTTGTTACTTCTTTCAGTGTTCCTACAACCCTCTTCCCTTGTTGTGCCCTCTCCTGCACTTCTTCATCCATAGTCCCATCTTTACTCAACACACTGTCCAGATACTTTAAAAGAGTTGACGATCTCCATAGCCTGACCGTTCAGCTTCACCTCACACTCTGTGACTTCACCACATTCGAAGACCATAACCTTGCTCTTCCCCGCATTTACCTTCAAATTCCGTTTTTCGCACACTGTTCCAAACTCATTTACCAGACCCTGTAACTCCCATTCATTATCACTCATCAGAACTGTATCATCCGCAAACAGCAGTATAGGTAGCTTCCACTCAATTCCCTCCCTTTTCAGCGATACACCAACATCCACTGCTCTTGATAGTATTTCTTTCATGACTCCATCCATATATACAGTAAACAACCACGGGGACATCACACACCCCTGTTTCAAACCAACATTCAGGTCAAAGAACTCACTCTGCTCACTCTCCACACGTACTGCTGCCTTTGCACCCTCATACATGCTCTTCACTGCTTTCAGCAACTTGCCATCTACTCCGTATATTCTAAGTACTTTCCACAAACCTTCTCTATCCACTCTGTCATAGGCCTTCTCCAAGTCCATGAAGGCAACATACACCTTTTGTTTCTTCTCCAGATATTTCTCCACAACACAATTCAGGGTAAAAATCTGATCTACACATCCTCTTCCCTTCCTAAAACCTCCCTGCTCGTCGCCTATCCATTTCTCCGTTCTCACTCTCACTCTCTCAATCACTAACCTACTGTATACCTTCCCTACTACGCTTAGAAGACATATTCTTCGGTGGTTACTACACACTCCTCTTTCCCCTTTGCCAGTATCATATTGTCTTCCTAATGGTTGGCCATAATTGATGAACCTTTGAATGTCCCTATTGATTAGAAAGTAACAAGAGTTGAATTAAGTGCCGGATCAGGAAAGGTGTTCAATTAATTTTACTTTTTCTTTCGTATCTGTTGAGTAAAGGTCCATAGTGAACACAGCAGTTTCTATTATATTTGTCTTCAGGTTTGTTAGTTTATGTAGCTTAATTGATTGTGAGAGACTTCCCGAGTACCAAGATATGCATGTACAGTAATCTCAAAATATAGGATACTACTTTTTACCCAAAGTTTACTTACAATAGCCTCAGAGCGTACGGTTGCTGTTTTATCATTAAATCGGGGTTTCCAGCGAGACGAGATGGAATATTTATAACAGTAATGATGTTACCTCTTCAATACCAAGGTGTCATTCTACACTTATTATACCTAACATTAGATGATTTTACTCAACTTAGGAAACACTACTAGGGATCCAAGGCATAAAAACCATTTCAATTAATCCTATGATTCCCATAGATCCTTCCTAAGCTGAATACATTTGTATAATGATAGCCGGACTAAAAGTAAAAATTAGGCCTTCATACTGAAGGGGTTGAACCAGGAATGATAGTTTGGAGAGGCAGAGTAAGCTAAGTACATTATGCATACAATTATTGTCAAGTCATTATTAAGCAAATACAAAAACTAATGAAATAGTCAATAATAAAATTAATAATTATTGCAATATTAACTTAATATACAACAACAAATTATGAACAGAGTTTCTCCTAATCAGATGAATTTGAATTGTATTGTATAAACTATATTATATACAATACTGGAAAAGTCATGAGTTAATTATGTATATTGAAGTGCCTAAATAACTATGGACTATTAATTTAAAAGACGGGTATAATTAACCCCGTCAGACTCATATGACGCAGAGGTTGCCAGATTAGCAATAATAAATAGAGTTCTCTCACTCTTATAATTACCTATCCAAAATTAGTTTTCTGCCCACAGCTAACTCAAAGACAACTGCAGAGGTTGAAGTATCTAAACTAAAGGTTTCTAAATACCCCTGATGGTAACAAAGGCTTTAAAGTATCCCTAGTCGGCTCAAAATCGCGTCATATGTCGGAGAAGGTTAAGATATAAGAAAAGATAATTACCTGTTTCAGTACATCATGATGAATTACTTCATATTGTTCTTGATACTATTAGACTGGTTTATTAAGTATAGAAAGGGATTGTGTGAGTTAAAGGAATTATATACAGTAGTTAGATTTTATCCTTTTGATTGCATTGGTCCTTCGCTAGCTGTACAAAATCATCTAGTATTATCAAGAAAAACACGCCATGTTACTGAAAGGGTTAAATAATTTATAAGCACTATTGCAATAAGTGTCGAGCATGTAATTTTCATGCTAGCAAATTATGCTTCCTATAACAAATGCACAGGCTGAAGGAGAAAACAGTGACATGAATGAATAAGATTAATAAATACCAAATCAATTGAACATAATAACATAGAAATTTGACATATCAATATACAGTACAGTACAATTAATCATAAATAGTGGACAATGAAAATAGAAAGTATGGTACGACATAAGTAATATACTGTACAGTATACTGTATATATCGTAATGATTAATATGGGATACAAAAATTGATTTAACAGTTATATTTATACTGAAATGTTGATTATTAAGAATATCATGACCACGGCTAGTAAATTGAATATTTACTACAAATTTAAAGAATATTTGTAGAATAAGCTTTCAGTACAGATACTAATGCCTACTCTGCCTTTCCAGAACTATCATAGAAACGTAAAGTTACTATTCTACTTGCCGACCGTTATCAAAGGGGAGATATGGTAAAAATTTGACATAATTGATTTGTTTAGTATGGATGCTCTGAGAGGTGGATGGTTGGACTATATTTATATTTAGATTTGTAAGATGAAATTTCAAATACATATACTGTACTTTAACAGCATAAGTAGATGAGAAAAAGAATCTTCATCAAGACCCATTTATATGGTAAAATATACATTAATTGGATAATGATTAGGAATGGACAGTAACAATATGGAGTGATCTATATATAATTATTTAAGAATAAGATATCAGTGAAAGATATAGAAACTAAGAGAGAGTGAAATTAAGTCCTATACACGCAACCCTCAACAAACAGATCAGATGCCAAATTTTGAAGATACGACCCCCTCTAACCCTCTCGGTAGACAATGACACGTTTCTTCACTTTATTCTGACTGTCATTAATTGATTATATTCAATTTAGGAAAGGATTGTGGGAGTCGGAAAGTTAATGAAGAAAGACATTACCCCTTCGATTCTTAGATGGCCTTCCAAAGCCGAGTAAAATTGTCTAATGCTTACCAGAGTTGACTGAAGTGCCATAATACTGAAGTGGTTAACATCCCAATATCCAATATCTCAATCGTATCTCGCACTAAACCCCCCTAGACACACTCTAAAAATTATGGGTCTAAAAAAAGGTATATTAAATCAAATTGAGTATGTTGATAGTGAGTTACCTTTGATTATGGGATATACGTTTTTATCCTTGTATCAAATAGGTTCCTCACTACAAATATTCCTTTAAGAGGTAAATTATTTGACTTTGCATACACTTATAAGAATGGGTGATATATAAGTGATGAATTACAGTTTCAGGCCCATATTCCTAGAAGAACCCCATTATTGTTGGTGGTAATTACAAAACTTTTACCGTGTCCCTAGCCAGTCAATCAATATGCTATGCTATTTGTTTTAACTGTAATGAGAGTACAGTACTATAATTTTGTTCCAATACTTCTCATTGCAATTACAACCACTAATGTAGCATATTAACTTGCTAGGAATACAGCAAAACTATATAGTAATTACCATGGACAATTATATGGTTTGCGTAGGAATACGGGCCTCAGTCTCACATCACTCCACCCGCTTCATATCTTCTTTTAACCCATAACTTTTAGCAGTGTATAAAGCGACTGCCAATGTTGCATATCATTGACAACCCCCGACAAACTGTATTGCAAGAGGTGATGTTGACGAGTGAGCTGATGCAACACAAAATAATAAAACATTTTGTACAAATATCAATAGTGTGTTTACTTTTTCCTAGTAAATTTAAGGAAGTGCACCCAGATTTATTAACCCCCCTAGTACTACGCCCGTTGCCGTCATAGGTAGGCATCGGGGCCGGCGGCTGGGGCTTGATGGGGGAGTGTTTCCTTCTCCCCTCGAACTTTCATTGTCAGCTTTACTAATTGTGCATAGCTTTTATTTCCCCTTCCTGTTTTTCCCCTTCTGTTCTTATTCTTTCCCTTCCAGTTGTCCTTTGGGCGACCTATATCTTATCCCACCCTCATGATTGGCCTGGCATCTTTTTTCTGGGCGAGCGATAGTGAGCCTGTTTCACTCCATTAGTTTGGAGAATTTAAGATGTTTCACCCCATTATTTTGGTAATAATAGGATGCTTCGCCTCATTCAGGTTTTTTCTTCTGGGCGAGTGATAATGAGCCTGTAGCTTACAGTATAAGAAATTGGCATTCGTACAGGATTTTTTTTATCAAAAAATGTACAAATTTAACTTGAAGAGGGTCTGGGTGGGTATATTTTAGTTGGAAGGAATTCTGGGAAGGCGTGTTTGTTAGTCTAGGGGACTTAACCTAAGAAGTGCGCATGGGGGGTATGAGACACCACACTCCTGTGCTGACTTATTTGACCTGTTCCCATCACTAACATCGTTATTTTACCATAAATAGCATTAATACTTATCCATATGCGCCTATTATAGGTTGATTATAAAGGTATTAACCTGTTACAACAATAAAACAAGTGGAAACAGTGTTTGGATGGTCAAAATCGGCAATACAGGCCGGGAGTTACATATTGTATGGCTGAGGCAACCTCCCTGCCCTCCACCCCTCCCCTTGTCTGGAGAGACACTGTTCTGCAATAGTCTCTCTCTCGCTCTTTCCCACGCTTGGTAACAGTGATGACAACGCCCTGCTAATGTTAGCACGAAAATAAACCACAGAATAAGGGAATAACAGGGAAAATAGGTGATAACTGAAGGAGGGGAGGAAAGTGGGGAAGGAGGGGAGGTGGAAGAGTGATATTTGGCATGGCCCAGGGGCAAAAAACAATAAAAATAAAATAAAAAAATAAAAACAAAAAAATAATGTTTTTTTGGGTGTTTTAAATGGATTTTTTTCCCCCTTACTCTTAAGAGTCTTCCCGCAGTCCGCCGGGGTAACTCTTAAGAGTCTCCCCGCAGTTCCCGGGTTAACTAAAATATATTGCTAGAAAATTATTAAAAAACAATTAAAATCTGTATTATTAAATCAGTTCGTGTGTCTGTTTGTCTGTGTGTTCTTAATAGGCGGCCGCAGTTTTGGACCTGGGGAGCTGAAACTTTGCATGTGGGTGTCAATTGACCTGGGTCAGGTCATAGAGGGGGCGAGGCCACGATCGGAGGTCGTTTCGAGGCCGAAATTTAAATAAAAAAAAAAAAAATGGCCGTTTGGGGCAGAAGGAGGCCTCCGATCAAAAAGGTGTATGGAACGAAAGGTGTTCGCAGGCCCCCAAAATGGGAGTACGGATTAGGTCAGATCCAAAATCGGAGGTCATTTAGCGACCGAAATCGAGGTCGCCGTTTAATGAGGCACAGGGAGGTCGAGGCCGGTGATTATGGTAGTAGTAGTATTGTGATGATTGTGGTAGTAGTGATTGATGATGGTGATTATGGTAGTAGAATTTAAACCCGGGAAATGCCGGGTACCCCTGCTAGTCCTTAATAAAAACTTAAACTATCATAGTAACCCACAAGACGTCGGACCAGATAGTGTTAAGTAAAATGTAGGATGCAGTGTCTATATTATTATTATTATTTTTTTTCTTCCCAGCTGCTGATAGCATTGATTCCTTAGCAGCTGATTTATCGGTAAATTATGGGAAATATGAAACTATATTCCTTGTTCCAAATAAGTAGGCCAGAGATCGGGAACCCTAACCTCTGTATCTCAAAAAGGGCTTGAGCAAATGGGCTGTAAATTTCCCCACCCCTGACCCTGGGCCCTGACTGACCCTTCTCAAATAGTAGAACTATTAGGTAGATTACTCTAGTCGTTTGTGAGTTATAGAGGTTAGTGTTCAAGAGTTTTGGCCTACTTATTTGGAACAGGGTATATAGTATGTTTCTGCATCATGCTTAGCTTTTTTCTTTTTTTTTCTCCCTCTCTCATTGGCTTGTGTCCATTCGGCACCATTCAGCCTACTGTTTTAAGACGTTTACCCCCATCCAGGTGTCAATATTTTCCTGACGAGCAGTAGCGAGCCAGCATATATATGTATTTGTTTTGACAGCAAGCTAAATTTGTAGATTTTTCGATAGAAAAATGTCTCCGGCGAAGCCGTATTTCTCCATACAATGCTGGCTCGCTATCGCTCGCCAGGAAAAAATCGACACCTGGATGGGGATAAACGTCTTTAAACAGTTAGCTGATTGGGGCCGAATAGATACAAGCCAGGGAAAAAGAGAAAAGGAGAAAAAGATAAAAAAAAAAACGGTAATACCCGAGTGTTCATAATGACATTACAATTTAGGCCTACCATCAGCTGAAAATAAAGTGACTACTGTATAGTCGTTCATCTGGCAGGACAAACTGGCTTTTTAGAGGGACTGGTTTTTTGTGTGCATGATTATTATATTATATACCTATCTCTCTCTCTCTCTCTCTCTCTCTCTCTCTCTCTCTCTCTCTCTCTCTCTCTCTCTCTCTCTCTCTCCATCTCTCTCTCTCTCTCTCTCTCTCTCTCTCTCTCTCTCTCTCTCTCTCTCTCTCTCTCTCTCTCTCTCTCTCTCTCTCTCTCTCTCTCTCTCTCTCTCTCTCTCTCTCTCTCTCTCTCTCAAGTTCCTCTAGATTTTAGGCCCATAAAAGAATGTACACAAGAATAACAAAATAATGAACAATAATTCATTCACCAAGAGGTGTCCTACTGAAATGCTGGGTGTGAGAGGGAATTCATGGTCTCCTGAAAACTCCCCAGGCCCACTTAGGGTCAACCTTTTCCTGGTGCCTGGCGTGGGGCTCGAACCTCTGAAGGGAGTTTAACCCTCCTAAAAACCCACAGGTTTTGAGATGCCTTGGGTGGGGTTCGAACCCTGGTTAGTGACCATGGCCATCACCACCAGGCCCGCGCGCTAACCCACTGTACTACCACGGACGTACTAAAAGTATAGTAACCTTAGTCCGATTTGTAAGAACCAGGTGATAGTCTCGTGGTGTTTCACGTGATGAGTTTATTGGACTTCCCATCAACGACTATTTTACACTATACCTGACGTCAACTCGGGTAGTACATTATTGGGGTTGCGGGATATTTTCGAGGGCATTACATTACATCCTTCTTTAACTAGGCTAGTCCCTAGCCTCTTTAAGGTCGTAAGGTATCGTAGCTGTATCACCTCAACAATCTCAATATTGTTAGGGTCCGCGTAATGGGTGCTCTATGTAGCTACCAGATCATGTTCCGTGACTGCCACCAATGAAATGCTGGGTGTGAAGGGAATTTTTCTGTCCTGAAAACTCCCCAGGCCCACTTTAGGATCAACCTTTCCTGGTACCTGGCGCGGGGCTCGAACCTCTGAAGGGAGTTTAACCCTTCTAAAAACCCACAGGTTTTGAGATGCCTTGGGTGGGGTTCGAACCCTGGTTAGTGACCATGGCCATCACCACCAGGCCCGCGCGCTAACCCACTGTACTACCACGGACGTACTAAAAGTATAGTAACCTTAGTCCGATTTGTAAGAACCAGGTGATAGTCTCGTGGTGATTCACGTGATGAGTTTATTGGACTTCCCATCCACGACTATTTTACACTATACCTGACGTCAACTCGGGTAGTACATTATTGGGGTTGCGGGATATTTTCGAGGGCATTACACCGGTGTAATGCCCTCGAAAATATCCCGCAACCCCAATAATGTACTACCCGAGTTGACGTCAGGTATAGTGTAAATTTTAGGGGTTGGTTGGTTGGGGGTTCGATGAGATGAGGAGGTTGGTTGATGTGTGGGTGGGGTCGCAGGGATAGTGGAGGGGAAAGGGTGGATGCGGGGGGGGGGGGGGGGGGCTAGAGGTGTAGGGTGGATTTAATTTGGAGGGTTGGGGGTAGGAATGTGTGTTGGGTGTGTTCTTTGGTGGGGTCGGTGATTTGCTGGTGGTGGAAGTAGCCGGTTTTATGGTAGTTTGGGGGGGGGTATATCTAGTAGGTCATTCGGGGTGATGAGGGGGGTTGAGAGGGGATGAGGTTGAAGAGGAAGGTATGTGTTTTCGTGGGGGGGTGGGGGTTGTTATTTTGGAATATAGTTAGAGGGTTTATGGTGTTTAGTTGTGATTATTCGTCTTCTTTCCCTTTGTGGAGGAGAATTCGACGAAGAAGAAGAGGAGGAGGAGGATAGTGGTCTGGCAGCCCTACGGAACTGGATTAGCAGGGTGTGTTTTCTGGAGGTTTTAAAAGATTTTAGTCGTGGGCGTAAGTTGTAGCGTGAGGTTACTGAGGTAGATTGTGTGGTGCGGTTGGGTGTGTACTTGGTTTTGGGTGGGGGTGGTGGTTTTCTCACTGTGGTGCCTGGTGGAGGTATGTCAGGGCTAGACGGGAGGGTTTCCGTGGTGGTCGGGGTTGTGGGTGGAGGTTTTCGTACTTGGATAAGTTGGGGAGGTACTTGACTATCAGAAGTGAAGGAAGGTGTCATGGTGGAGGAAGGTGTGATAGTGGGGGCTTGGGGTTTGTGGAGGTTAGTTTGGGGGCTATGTGGAGGAATGATTGGTCAGTTCGGTGCTGGAGGGCTTAGGCCCTTAGGGGTTTGTATGGGAATATTCATAGCCTGAGTGGAAGGGTTAGTAGGGGTGTTTAATTCAGGGTCGGACGTGTGGGGTGGGGTAATGTCTTGTGGTTTTAGAGGTTTAAACGCTTGGACGAATCTAGTTCGGAACGTGCGAGTCACGCCGTGATAATCGATGGTGACTTGATAGGCATTTGGGACTTGTATGATGGTGTAGGGCCCGACATAGCGAGGGCCTAATTTGTTGGTGACAGGGAGGTTGGCTACCATTATGGTGTCATGGATGGCGAAAGGGTTTTTATCATCGGGGCTATCCGTTTTGGTGTCTTGACAGGTTTGGGCAGTATGGAGGGGGTTTTGCAGATGTTGCAATGGGTCAATTGTGGAGGTGTTGGAGGGGAGGTGAGCGTGATGGTGGAACGGCAGTAACAGGGGGGGTACGCCGTAAACACGTTCATGAGGGGAAATACCGTCTTCTCGGGGACAGGTGTTCATGCCCCATTGTATCATCTTTGGTTGTGATGGCCAGTCTGAGGTGTTAAGAGCAATCATTTTTGTACGTAACTGGTTGTTGATGGTGCGATGGCTGCGTTCGCATATAGCATTTCCTTGAGGCCAGTACAGGGATGAGTGTTTGATCTTAATACCGCATTGTTAGGTGAACTGGTGCCAAACGTGTCCACTAAACTCGGGGGCATTGTCGGATAGAAGAGCAAGGGGAAGGCCGAATATAGGGAACACTTCTGTGGCAAGCAGTGTGGCGACTGTGGTGGCTGTGTGGTCTTTAACTGGGCAGGCTATTAAAAATTTTGAATATACGTCAACAAATGTGACGATATAGCGGTTGCCAGCGTAAGAAGGAAACGGGCCCATGATGTCGAGGGATAGGACTTGGAACGGTTTGTTGGCAGAAATGTTACCAGCTGGGCCTGGGGTGCATGATCTATCCTTCCCCAATAAACAAGGTTTGCAGGATTCTGTCACTCGTTGTGCAATTTTGGAGGGGTTGGGGTCCAGTATTGATCTGTGAAGATTTTTAACATCTTCTTTTGTCCAAGGTGTATGCCATTTCCCTCGTGGATGGCAATCATGTAGTCGTGGGCAATGGTGGGGTCTAAGACTATGTGACCGGAGTCTGTGGCAAGTTGATCTCCCCAGCGAGTCAGTTTCCTGAAGACATTTAACGGTATCCAGGGTGGTCTGATTCTTGTTTCCCAAGATTGAATTAGTGAGGGGGCTGAGGGAATTATGTTGGTGGATGGGAGTAGATAAAAGCTCAGTGTTTTGTAAGGCGGCTAGGTCGGTGGGGGGGTCTATTGGTACTAGCAAACGTGACAGGGCGTCTGCATTGGTGTGAAGTTTGCCTGGACGATACTGTATTGTAAAATCGTAGTCCTCTAGTGTCTCCCTCCAACGTACCAGAATGGCTGAGTTGGTTTCGCACTTACGCAACCATTGCAAAGATTGATGGTCGGTTATTATATTGAGTTTTGCGCCCAACACAAATGACCGGAAGTGGCTGAGTGCCCAAATGATCCCTAAGCACTCTCTCTTGGTGGCTGCATAATTCTGTTGTGCTTGGTTGAGGGTGGAGCTGGCATACGCTATCATATGTTCCTCTCCGTCTCTGACTTGAGCTAAAACTGCACCAATGGCGTACAGAGATACGTCGGTATAAAGACGGAAAGGTTTATGGTAATCAGGGAAAGCGACAATAGGGGCTTGGATTAGCTTTTGTTTCAAAGTGTTTAAAAGCGAGGTCTCTTTCAGGTGTCCAGGTGAAGGGGGTGTCTTTGTGGGTGAGTTGGTGGAGGGGTCTGGCTATGGTGGCAAAGTGGGGGACGAAACGTCTGTAATATGTGGCTAAACCTAGAAAAGAACGTACTCCTTTAACGGTGGTGGGTGGGGGTTGGTTTTGTATGGCTTGAAGTTTCTTTGGGTCTGGTGCAATACCATGTTCAGATATTACGTGGCCGAGGAAATCTACCTTATTTCGGGCAATCTCGCACTTTGAGGGTTTTAATTTCAACCCGGCGGCTCGGATTCTTTGAAGGACTTGTCTCAACCTGAGGAGGTGTTCTGCCCAGGTTGGTGAGTACA
Source organism: Paralithodes platypus (assembly GCA_032716605.1). Classification (NCBI taxonomy): domain Eukaryota; kingdom Metazoa; phylum Arthropoda; class Malacostraca; order Decapoda; family Lithodidae; genus Paralithodes; species Paralithodes platypus. The sequence continues at coordinate 53,152,654 of CM064568.1, read as the reverse complement.
CAATAATATCGTCTAGATTAGCTAGGCAGGTTTCCCAGGTTAGGCCATGTAATACCACTTCCATCAAACGGGAGAAAGTGGCGGGTCCGTTACAGAGGCCAAAAGGTAGGACGTTAAATTCGTAGTGGTGGCCACCACTAGTGGAAAATGCTGTTTTTTCTTGGTCCTCTGCCTTGATAGGCACTTGCCAATACCCTGCTTGCAAGTCGAGGGTAGTGAACCATCTGGATCCGTATAGGGAGTCAAGGGAATCGTCTATCCTGGGTAATGGCGTAGCATCCTTAACCTAGGTGCTAGGGTAGTTATTTGTGCATTTCTAGCCCTGGATTCTGACAGAATTCGTTATATTTACAATATAAACCATTATTTTTTTTCGGTATGCTTTTATTTTACATATATGATGTATATATGAACCTTCAAGAGTGCTAAAATAAGTGGGAAAAGCATTTGGGTGGTGAAAAAACGAAGATATTGGCCACCCGGTCATAATCTCAGGCGAGAGAGAACCACAGGCAGCCCTCCCCTCTCGCTGTCTGGGAGTCAACTGAGACGAACGGGGCGGTGTGTGCCGGTGTCTGGGTGTTGCATAACGATCTTTTATGCAACCCACTTGTGCTACATTATCGCGGGAGAGAAAAATAACCGATAAATGATGATAATAAGTGGATAAATAGGTGATAATTGAGGAGGGGGGGGAGGGGGGAATAAGGTGGGGAAGGAGGGGAGGGGGAGGGGTGAGAAACACATGGATGAGTACTAGAGGGGAATTATCTCACCTAGAGACAAAATCCTTTGTTTTGATAGGCCCTTTTTTTGGGGGGAAGGCTTTTTTTATGGTCCTGCTTCCGTGAGGCCTATCGCGTTCCCTATAGGAAGCCTTCCGTGAGGCCTATCGCGCTTGCCGGGTTAATGGTTGCGTCATTCAACCTCCTGTAATCGACGCAAAAACGGGTTGACCCATCTTTCTTTTTTACTAGGACAACAGGGGAAGACCAGGGACTAATGGACGGGGTGGCAATACCGGCCTCTAACATCTCTTGGCCTTGGCGTTTTTCTTCCTGGCGTTGTATGGGATTTTTTCTATGGGATGGTTGTCTTATGGGGGGGCCTGTGGTGTTAATGATGTGTTGTTCTACATCGGTCTGTCCGATTTCAGTGGGTTGTTGGGCAAATACGTCACTGAACTCTAGCAATAGGTCGTACATGCTGTGTTTTTGGTGGTCGGATAATGTGTCCGGGAGAGGGGGCAATTGGAGGCTGGTAGGGGTGTCATTAAAATCTATGGGGAGGTCATCAAAAGTTTCGAGGTCTCCTATAATGAGACCTTTTGGTAATGTCAGGGATTCCTCAGCGATATTTGCCACGAGAATGTGGTTGATGCGAGCGGAAATGATGGTGGGTTGTAAGAGGCAACGATTGGGGTTGGTGGACGTGGTAGTGGGGGAAAATATCATGTGAGTTTGGGGTATGGGTCGAAGGTTAACCCATTTTTGATGGCGGGGGGGAATTTGGCATTTATCTTGAACTACAGCTGGGCTAATGATGGTGGGGGATCGACTGGCGAGCAGGTGCTCGGTACGCATCAGGGGGGAAAGGTCACCTTGGTGAGGGTCACGCGTGAGGGGGGGATTAACGGCGCGTGTGGGAGGATCAGCGGGGTGAGGTGTGAGGGATTTAGAAAACGGAATTTGTTGGAGGGACTGTGGAGGGTTGGTGGGGGAAGAGTGAGCTATAGAAGATGGGTTATTGGTGGAGGACTGATGTACTGATTGGTGGTTGTTAGAAGGACGAATTTGGGGAGTTTCGTCGGTAGCAGTGACGGTTTGTTTGGAGTTTATATGGGATTGGTGGGTTTGTCTGTCATGAGAGGGCGAGTCAAGTGTGGGGTTTTGAAGTTTTCTAGGGGTCTGAATTATGTGGGGATGGAAGGGAGCTACTGACGGAAAACTGTCACAAGGGGGATTTGGTTGGTTGTGGAATATCTGGACATTTCTGGGGGCATGGTGGGAACATGGTTGGGTCCCTCGGTCGGCACACGTGAGGGGAGGATTAACGGCGCATGCGAGAGGGTCAGGGTGGTGAGAGGTGAGCGAGTTAGAAAACGGGATTTGTTGGTGGGACTGCGGAGGGTTGGTGGGGGAAGAGTTAGGTGTCGAACATGGGTTATTGGTGGAGGACTGATGTATTGGTTTGGGGTTGTTAACAGGACGAATTTGGGGAATTTTTTTGGTGGCAGTCACGGTCTGGTTAGAGGTTATCTGGGACTGGTGAATTTGTTTGTCATGAGAGGGCGAGTCAAGTGTGGGGTTGTGAAATTTTCTAGGGGTGGGAATTGTGTGGGGGTGGAAGGGAGCTACTGACGGAAAACTGTCACAAGGGGAATTTTGTGGGTTGTGGAATAGCTGAACATTTCTGGGGGCATGGGGGAAACATTTGATAGAATTGTGGTTATATACATCAGAGTCTGTCCTGGAAACATGGGAGGATTTATCCTGGACAGAGTTACGAGAATTGAGGGATTACCGAGAGGGAGTTGCTTGGACTTGTCTTCTTTCGTTTGTTGAGGCCTTTTTTTAACTAATTGAGTGATATTTTGAGAGAACTCGGGGCAAGGGGAGGGGTTAGAAGTTACCTTAGTGCTAGCCGCAACTTGGTAACCCTGACTCAGAGTTTGTTGAGGGGGAAGGTGTTGTTTCTTTTTGTGAATAGGTTTCTGCGTGATTGGTTTGTCAGAGGCTTTGGGTTGGATTTTTTTTTTTGAATGAGATCAGCCTCTGGCCGCAGTCAACCTGGGCCTGAAGTTTTTGAAGGAGGTCAAGTCCAAGGAAACCATCGTAATGTTTACAGTGGGGGAAAATACTGTGAACGTGTGATAACAACGAGCATGGGGGGTAGGAGTAGTTACTGACAGGGGCAAAGTGTCTCCTAGGAGATTTAAGTAGGTATCAGCAGCTGAGATTAGTTCTGCTTTGGTGGTTAACAAGGGGCCAAATAGTCGGTGGTGTTGATCATAATAAGACTTGAACAAACATGAATTTGGCAGCTCCCGTGTCGATTAACAAGCGGACAGGAATGTCCTTGATTTTGGCCATGTAATAAATGGGGGCAGTGCGGTCAGTTATGGCGTCCCCCGCCGGGGCCATCTTGGGCGGGGGGGACTTTAAAAATCCTGGGGGTCGGTATCTACCTCCTCCAGGGTTTCCTCGGTATCATCTGAGGTCATGATAGGGGCTATTTCTCCGGTGTGCATTTCCTCCATTTCTTCCTCTTGTCCCAACTCCTCTTCATTTACAGAAATGCGAGGAGTAAAGGGGCGAGGTTTGGCAGTCACGAATTTGATGGAGGGCACACTGAGCACTACAGGCAGGGAAATCATAGGGGTTGATAATTACTAATGTAGGGTTTTTACTTTGGTAGGTGTTGTAGGTTTTGTTCCGGTTGAAGATTCTGCGTGGCTGGGTAGGTTGGAACCGGGGCCTACTGGGTTGGGGCTTGCCGGAAGGGTAGGTGGGTCTGTTGTGGAAGGATGAGGATGGGTAGGCATTCTTGGAGTTTTGGTGGTCGGGGTGCTGCGGGTGCGTGGGAAACCTCTTTATTACAGCGATTTGGGTGGGTGCTTCTGTGCGCACGGCCAAAATACATCGGATCGTGATGAGATCTTTTTGATATCCGACGAAATCGTGCACACGGAAATTATCTTTTACTGCTGAGGGCAATATTGATACAAGGTTGACCAGAATCTGCTGCTCTTGTTGGATTCTGGTCAATGTGGGGAAAGAAACTTTTATATGTTGGGCGATCTTATTCACTGTGGCATCTAGATCGCCTTCGAATTTAGTGTCTTGGATATGGGTGTGGGCCACGAAAACGTCCAACGAAGGCTTAATGGCTTCTATCACTATTGGGCGAAATTCGTCCCATGTGAGAGCAGGGTGCACTTGGTAGGCAACCAGGGAAACGGCTTTTCCCAGGTGCGTTAATGTCACGGCTATCTTTTCTGCGTCCGTGGTATAAACTAGGTCAAGTACGGGTTTCACTATGTCCATGAACGTTTCGATCTCGTAAGTTTCTCCATCATAATGTGGGATGGGAATGTGAGAACGGTGTGCCATGATGTTATCGTGTTCTGGCTGTTCCAAACTTGCAATGTAATGCAACATTTTATCTGAATCAAGAACCACCGCTGCCGCCAATGTTATGCTGGGTGTGAGAGGGAATTCATGGTCTCCTGAAAACTCCCCAGGCCCACTTAGGGTCAACCTTTTCCTGGTGCCTGGTGCGGGGCTCGAACCTCTGAAGGGAGTTTAACCCTCCTAAAAACCCACAGGTTTTGAGATGCCTTGGGTGGGGTTCGAACCCTGGTTAGTGACCATGGCCATCACCACCAGGCCCGCGCGCTAACCCACTGTACTACCACGGACGTACTAAAATTATAGTAACCTTAGTCCGATTTGTAAGAACCAGGTGATAGTCTCGTGGTGTTTCACGTGATGAGTTTATTGTACTTCCCATCAACGACTATTTTACACTATACCTGACGTCAACTCGGGTAGTACATTATTGGGGTTGCGGGATATTTTCGAGGGCATTACACCTACATTCAAGGAAAATATTTAACAACTGATTTTAAACTGCTGTGGATTTAAGAAGGACATATGATATCCAGAGGGTTTAGTAAGAGCGTATACAGAGTCCTAGAGAAACCGTTGCTTGTCAGCTGAAGAAATTGTCTAATGGCAACTAGAATATGATGAAAATTGCGTCATCGTTTTAGTCATCATGCTAGTTTTTGCCCGTTTATGCAATCTGAATGAATTTAGGAAGAGGGAAGGAAGGAGGGACAAGAAGGAAGGAAGAGAGGGAACGTCATAAGGAATTACGAAGGAGAGAGGGAAGGAAGGAGGGACAAGAAGGAAGGAAGAGAGGGAACAGAAGGAATTACGTAGGAAGGAAGGAGGGACAAGAAGGAAGGAAGAGAGGTGACAGAAGGAATGAAATATTTATTATTATGTTATAATAATAATAATAATAATAATAGTTCTTAAAGCTAGCGCATGCTAAGCTAGAGCTAAGGATAGCTCAATAAGGCCGATTAGGCGTATTTCCATTGGGGTCCTGTACTACTACCCCATCCCTTTGCTCATGAGGGATGGTAACGACTCAGTGCTTGTGAAAAATCTTTAATGCACCGAGCGTGGGCGCGAACCCGGGCCTTCTGGGTGGAAGTCCGAGACGCTAGTCACTACACCAAGCGAGCCGCTAACCAACTAATTTAAATGTGTAGGTTACGAAAGGATGCTAAATTAAGGATTGTATAAACATAAGCCATATCTCACTATTTCCCGACTAAAACGACGATGAACAAGAAGTGTAAAACTTAAAGAACAACAAATGTAAGAACATAAAGGTGATAGTGTATAGTTGCATAACGAGGGCTGTGATTGGTCAGGCGAGAGGGCTTGGTCAAATCAACAGCCAATCAGAAACCAGATTTAACGCGCAAAAACCAGTCTTGTTTACATATGTATTAGGCCTTGAATTGATCATATGTTGCTGTTGCTATCTCTCTCTCTCTCTCTCTGTCAAGATTGTGACGCATTTACACAGTTTATTCTGGCTATCATTAGATAATTTTATACAGGTTATAAAGGATCTGTGGGAATTTTATGGGTAAAGACTATCTCAATTAACCCTCTGACTGGTACAGAATGGGTTAATTCTACAACATGCGCTAATGGAGAGTAATAAGAAACACGGCGGCCAAACTTAACCTATGCAGTGTGATGAACGCCCACCTTAAAATTGTATTTTGTTCTCTCTCTCCCTCTCTCTCTGGTTTGTATCTATTCGGCCCCATTCAGCCTACTGGTTTTAAGACGTTTATCCCCATCCAGGTGTCGATTCTTTCCTGGCGAGCGGTAGCGAGCCAACATATTTATTTAAAATGTTTTTGACAGCAAGCTAAATTTGTAAATTTTTCAATAGAAAACTTTCTCCACACAATGAAGGCTCGCTATCGCTCTCCAGGAAAAAATTGACACCTGGATGGGGGTAAAAGTCTTAAAACAGTAGGCTGAATGGGGCCGAATGGATGCAAGCCAGACAAAGAGAGGAAAGGAGAGAAGAAAAAAAAGACGGTCACCCCCCTTAACCTAAGAAGTGCGCATGGGGGGTATGAGACACCACACTCCTGTGCTGACGTATTTGAGCTGTTCCCATCACTAACATCGTTATTTTACAATAAATAGCATTAATACTGTAATGCCCTCGAAAATATCCCGCAACCCCAATAATGTACTACCCGAGTTGATGTCAGGTATAGTGTAAAATAGTCGTTGATGGGAAGTCCAATAAACTCATCACGTGAAACACCACGAGACTATCACCTGGTTCTTACAAATCGGACTAAGGTTACTATACTTTTGTACGTCCGTGGTAGTACAGTGGGTTAGCGCGCGGGCCTGGTTGACCTATGATGGTCATGGTTACTAACCAGGGTTCGAACCCCACCCAAGGCATCTCAAAACCTGTGGGTTTTTAGGAGGGTTAAACTCCCTTCAGAGGTTCGAGCCCCGCGCCAGGCCCCAGGAAAGGTTGACCCTAAGTGGGCCTGGGGAGTTTTCAGGACAGAAAATTCCCTTCACACCCAGCATTTCATTCACTGCTGCCACCAATGTTATGCCCTGATTTTATACAGGATTAACATTGGTGGCAGCGGTGGTTCTTGATTCGGATAGAAGATTTCATTGCATTGCATTTTTTTTGAAGCAGTAGAGGCATGGTAACATCGAAAAATGGCAGCCTATTCTCACATTCCCATTCCGAAATACGATGGGAAGACCTACGACATAGAAACATACATGGACATTGTGAAACCAGTGCTAGATTTGGCGTATAACACGGACCGTGCAAAAATAGCCGTCCTCTTAACGCGCTTGGGAAAAGCCGTTTCCCTCGTTGCCCCACAGGTAACCCCTGAACTCACCTGGGATCAATTTAGACCCATTGTAATCGATGCCATTAGGTCATCACTAGGTATTTTCGTCGCCTTTGCAAAAATTAAAGACATAAAGTTCGAAGGCGATTTAGACGCCACAATTGTCTCCATTCGCCAGCAAGTAAGAGCTGCATTCCCTGCTCTTCCCGTGGAGCAACAAAACCAAATTCTCTTTGTCTTCGTGCAAGTGTTACCCCTTTTCATCCTACAACACTTCACTGTGCATGACCCCGTTGATTTCCCTAAAGATCTAATCACCATACAAAGGTTTTTAGCGGCCCAACCCAAGACCAACAACCTAGCTGTCATCAAAAATTCCCCCCCTCAGAAATCAACTGCACGTTTTTCACGCCCACCCAGAAAGAATCAGAATAAAGCTCCTCCTCCCTCACCTCCCTCTCCTCCACCACTGTACATGACGTCAACTCGGGTAGTACATTATTGGGGTTGCGGGATATTTTCGAGGGCATTACAAATACTTATCCATATGCGCCTATTATAGGTTGATTATAAAGGTATTAACCTGTTACATCAATAAAACAAGTGGAAACAGCATTTGGATGGTCAAAATCGGCGATACAGGCCGGGAGTTACATAATGTATGGCTGAGGCAACCCTCCTCCCCTCCCCTTGTCTAGAGAGACACTGTTACGCAATAGTCTCTCTCTCGCTATTTCCCACGCTTGGTAACAGTGATGACAACGCCCTGCTACCAACTCGCTAATGTTAGCACGAAAATAGACCACAGAATAAGGGAATAACAGGGAAAATAGGTGATAACTGAAGGTGAGGAAAGTGGGGAAGGAGGGGAGGTGGAGGAGTGATATTTGGCATGGCCCAGGGGCAAACAAAAACAACAAAAAACATGTTTTTTTAAAAGCCTCACTCTTAAGAGTCTTCCCGCAGTCCGCCGGGGAACTCTTAAGAGTCTCCCTGCAGTTCCCGGGTTAAGAACAAATTGCAGGTGGTTACATAGAACATTACAAAACCGGTAGGCCTATACAAAAGGACGATACACATTCACTCACTATACTCCATTTATCATAAGTAGGCCATAAATCATAACCCATAACCTCTGCACTTCAAAAAGGGCTAGAGCAAATGGGTTGTAAATGTCCACACGTCCTATTCTCTGGCTGACTTCCCAAGTGGTAGAAATATTAGCGCCATTATTCTAGTCGTTTTTTTAGTTGTAGAGGTTCGTGGTCCGGATTTTTGGCCTACTTATCATGAATAGACTATGATCAGAGAACCTTTCCACCACCATTAAGGGGACATGGGCCAGTTTTTTTGGACCACTTTCTCCCTCATGTTTAGCCCCATTAGTTTTCAGATGTTAAGATGTTTGCCCCATTAGTTAGTCGATTTTAAAACCTTTCGCCAGTTCTACCGAAAAATGTACAAATTAATCTAGAAGGGGGATCTAATGGATGTTTTTTTTTAAATATGATGGAGGTCTAGGGAGGAAACTAGAAAAATAATGAATACATGCAAAAATCGCCCAAAAAGTGAACCATCCCCCCCCCCCCTCCCCCTCCCTTAACCTGACAAGCGCTAAATAGACCTAGGGGCTAGGGTAGTTATTTGTGCATTTCTAGCCTTGGATTCTGACAGAATTCGTTATATTTACAATATAGAGCATTATTTGTTTTCGGTATGCTTTTATTTTACATATATGATGTATACATGAACCTTCAAGAGTGCTAAAATAAGTGGGAAAAGCATTTGGGTGGTGAAAAACGAAGATATTGGCCACCCGGTCATAATCTCAGGCGAGAGAGAGCCACAGGCAACCCTCCTCTCTCGCTGTCTGTGAGGTAACTGAGACGAGCGGGGCGGTGTGGGCCGGTGTCTGGGTGTTGCATAACGATCTTTTCTGCAACCCACTTGTGCTACATTACCGCGGGAGAGAAAAATAACCGATAAATGATGATAATAAGAGGAAAAATAGGTGATAATTGAGGAGGGGAGGGAGGGGGGAATAAGGTGGAGAAGGAGGGGAGGGGGGTTGGTGAGATTTACATGGATGAGTACTGGAGGGGAATTATCTCACCTAGAGACAAATTCCTTTGTTTTGATAGGCCCTTTTTTTTTATGGAAGGCTTTTTTTATGGTCTTGCTTCCGTGAGGCCTATCGCGTTCCCTATAGGAAGCCTTCCGTGAGGCCTATCGCGCTTGCCGGGTTAAACTGCATAAAACCGTCTCATTTCAGCCAGAAGCAAAGGTAATATGGTGTCATCGTGCTGAAGGGGTTAATTCACTCTTAGATTGCATAAACGTGTAAATAGAGTAAACTAACAATTATGACGCATTTTGACACTTTGTTCTGGTTATTAATAGACGATTTTATTAAGTAAAGGAGGGATCTGCGTGAGTCAAAAGATTAATTAAGGTCCACTTCATCCCTCTGATTGTTAGAAGTCTTTCTTAAGCTGTAAACAATTGTGTAATAATAGGGAGAAGAACCTACTAAAGCGCGTTGTGATCCTCAAAGGGTTAAGTAGATAAATATGATAACCATGGTAATGCCTAACCACCAAGTGTAGGCTATTCAATTAACCCTTTCAAGATTCGAGGACGCCTTTCTTCATTTTATTCGGGCTATTGGTAGACTATTATTTTCAGCTTAAGGGGCTATCACTGGCATATTTTCCGTCATCCTTCATCAAAACCATGATTTGAGTGGCGCGCAACATAAGTCGAGTTAAAGAAACTGGCAAAAAACGGGTGAAAAATGGGTGAAAATCGAGTGAAAATGGGTGGAACAGTAACGAACCATACGTCCGACATCTGTGGCCTCCCGGCCCACACTAACTCCAGTTCCCCCACCGCACGGGAGGATGACAGTGTGACCAATAGTTCGCTAAAAGTGAACAATGTAGCAAAATCCGCTAAACTTCCATCTTTGAGGTAACACTGTCAGTGCTCCACGAAGTGCTACGTAGCTGTATGTGGTGTCATTGTGTAGCGATTTCCACCTAGTTTTCGGCACAATACAGTTCCTTTCATGCTGATGGTTGATATAGCAGTCAGAATGGCCTGAAAAGGCCCAAAACGGCCACAGACCACCGCTAGACTAGGGTTCTCTCGTTTCGTGGTCTTTTCGGCAGCCCACGGTTACCCAAGTACACTGGGAAATCGTGGTCATACCCACGATAATACTAAACTCAAATTAATTCATATTTTGCATATATTTAGTTATATCTGCATACAAACTAATGATATATTAAAGTAAATTGATGCATTATGAACTGCAATACACTAATTATGTATAAACAATTAACAGCTATACACTCGTTTGGTTACATTTGAATTGAAGAATCAATGTCAGCAGCTCCTTGCGGGAAGCGCCGGGTGTAAACTGTAGAACCAGGGATCGAGTCTCCTGTGGTCGATATGTTTTTTCTATTTTTATTACCGGTATGCATTGTGTCTATTTTATTATTCATTGCATTTGGTTTATATATGAAATGAGAAAATATTTTGTGGAAATAGGTATAATTTGATATAAATTGCCTTAATTTGGGTTAGTTTATGTAATAATACTGTAGTGTAGGATATAAGTTAGGATATAAAATTTAGGATTGGGTAAACTGATTGGCTAAGTGTAGGATAAGTTAAGTTATAAAAGGATAAAGTTGGGATAAGTTAGGCTAGCACAGTTAAGCTAGTTAAATTGGGTTAGTTATTGTAATATAATTATATCCAAAACAAGTGTAGCCTAAACCTATTCTCACCAAGATGCATAGGCTATTATTTATTTGTACACGACATACCCTAACCTAGTTTAACTCTCAACCTTCGAATTTAAACCCACGACGGTTATCACCCGCCGCCTAGCCTACTGATAGGTTAGGTGTTTATCCAATTCATAATGTTCGTGTGAGTCGTGACCTTCAGCTTTTGTCGTCTATTTGCACTGTATTTTCGGATAACATTATTATAATGGCGTTATTATGGCATAACCTCCAGTTTTTATTAGCGATTGCGAGACAATACTAAAATATAGGGAATCTATTTAGGCAGATATAGGTGTAAATAAAGCAGAGAAGCGATCAGACACTTTAGCCTATGTCTGTAGATGACGATGGTCGTGCGTGGAACCTGTGTGATAGCAAGACCAAGGTTAAGAGATACAACCAAGGTTAAGAGATACAACTCTTGTATCTCTTAACCTTGAGCAAGACGACGATGGCATGCCCAAGATCGAAGGATGAAGGTCGAAGGACGACGGAAAATATATCCAGTGTAATACCTCCTTTTAGGAAGAAGTGGTGGGAGTCAGAGAGTTAATTGAGATAGACTTTAGTCTTTTGATTCCTATTGAGCCTTCCAAAAGTGAATACATCCGTCTAATGATTTTCTCCCTTTAATTCAGGATAATTGTTGGTAGAGGATTTTATTCAGTTTAGGAAGAAGTAGTGGGAGTTAGATGGACATTTAGAGAGACTTTCCCCTTTGGTTCCGATAGGGACTTCCAAAAATGACTGAAATTGTTTAACCTCTGAAGTGCGCATGGGGGTAATTGGAAACGCACCCCTTGAGGTGTTTCCGTCACTAAAATATTCATTGTGCCATTAATAGCATTAATACTTATCCATATGCGCCTATTATGGATTGATTATAAAGGTATTAACCTGAAACAACAATAAAACTAGTGAAAACAGCGTTTGGATGGTCAAAATCGGAGATATAGCCCGCGAGTTGTATAATGTATGGGTGAGGCAAGCTACTTTCCCGCCAATTTCCCCCAAGGCCACTGAGACACAGTCGATCGATACTCTCTCTCTCTCTCTTGCACTCGCTTGCCATCAGTGATGACAACACCCTGCTTGCAACTCGCTAATGTTAGCACGAAAATATACCTCAGAATAAGGGAATAACAGGGAAAATAGGTGATAACTGAAGGAGAGGAGGAAAGTGGGGAAGGAGGGGAGGTAGAGGACTGAGATTTTGAATGGCCCAGGGGCCAAAAAAAAAAAAATAATAATATATATTTTTTTTTTTCGATGTCAAAAGTTGATTTTTTTTTTCACTCACTCATAAGAGTCCCCGCAGTCCGCCGGGGGAACTCTTAAGAGTCTCCCCGCAGTTCCCGGGTTAATGATAGCCCGAATGAAGTTAGAAAAACGATTATGGAATTCAACACATTCACCGGAAATATTCGGTTTATAGTTAATTACTGCAAGAGTCGTACAATTACTTTGCAAATTAACCCCTTCAGCACGATGACGCCCTGTTACCTTTTATTCTGGCTAAGATTAGACGATTTTATGCAGCTTAGTCCTAGAGGTAGATTAAAGCTAAAGAAAATTGTTTATTGGTAACCACAATATGTTGAACATTACGTCATCGTGTCTCCAAAATTATGTAACTCTCGGCTTAGATTATCACATTGTACCTAATCAATTTATGGAAACAATGAGAAGTGAAACCTTATGTCGGCGTGTTTTTTTTTTTTTTTTTTTTTTTTTTTTTTTTTTTTTTTTATTTTTTTTTTTTTTTTTTTTTTTTTTTTTTTTTTTTAAGTCATAGGCCTATTATATAGTATGCGATGATATGCGAAAATATTGAGGGGTAAGTTTATGTAATCTGTCCTTGGTTCTGAACTCTGCAATAATTCGCGATTTACACCCCCCAAATGCTATTCCCACTTGTTTTATTGCTGTTACATGTTAATATCTTCATATTAAACGTAAAATAGGCGCATATGAATAAGTAATAACGATATTTATGGTAAAAGGACGATGTTAGTCCTAATATTGCCGCCTGGCAAGAGGGTGTTCATTATATACAGCTCGCGTTTAACCCGGGAACTGCGGGAAGACTCTTAAGAGTTCCCCCGGCGGACTGCGGGAAGACTCTTAAGAGTCAGAGAAAAAAAATCAACTTTAACACCTTACGAGCGGCCTATGCGGTTTATTTATATGTACCGCACAGCGGGGTGTTTTTAGCCAAAATAGGGCTGTTTACGTGATCATTTTCATGCCTAAATAAGACCCAGAACGTAAAACAAGTACCTATCCCTGAAAGGGCATAAACAGAGCTTTCGAATGACACCATAACGATCCTTGTATGATGGATAGTTTTCTTGCAATAACCGTGCAACGCGAGTGCAAAAAGCAGGTAATTCGGTACTTTTGGTACATAATTGAGTATGTAGCGAGTGAGAGAGGGAGGAGGGAGCTGAGATTTGTGTCAGTAGGTTCGCCGCGGTGGTCTGGAGCAGTCATACGCTCGCTAGTCTCCTGCCACCACTTGTCTCTCTCTCTCAGCCACATTACGTGCTGAAATTGCCACTCGAGTTATGTCGAGCGCCGCCACATAGTCCAGCTTTATTTAACTCGACTTATGTTGCTCGCCGCTAATTAAGGGTTAAACATCGAAAAAAAAAAAAAAAAATTGGCCCCTGGGCCATGCAAAATATCACTCCTCTACCTCCCCTCCTTCCCCACTTTCCTCCCCTCCTTCAGTTATCACCTATTTTCCCTGTTATTCCCTTATTCTGAGGTATATTTTCGTGCTAACATTAGCGAGTTGCAAGCAGGGCATTGTCATCAGTGTTAGCAAGCGAGTGCAAGAGAGAGAGAGAATATCGATCGACTGTGTCTCAGTGGCCTTGGGGGAAATTGGCGGGAAAGCAGGTTGCCTCACCCATACATTATATAACTCGCGGCCTATATCTCCGATTTTGACCATCCAAACGCTGTTTTCACTCGTTTTGTTGTTGTTTCAGGTTAATACCTTTAAAATCAACCCATAATAGGCGCGTATGGATAAGTATTAATGCTATTTATGGTAAAATTAATATTTTAGTGATGGAAACAGCTCAAATACGTCAGCACAGGGGGACGTTTCTAATTACCCCCATGCGCACTTCTTAGGTTAATAGGTTAAGAGCCTAAACCAGCATCTTATGCATCATGTAGTCACGCTAATAAGTGATGTGTCGGCACCAAGTAGGTTTTGATCAATAATTGGCATCAGCATTATCTAACCTTCATTTCTTCATATGGAGTGAAATATACAAACATGTTCCTACACTTACCCACCCTATTCAACATCTGACAGACATTAATACAGCCCAGAGCGAGGCAAACGTAATGACAGCTGGGACATGACTTATTAGGCCGACTGTACATCTGAGGAAGAATGGGGGGGATGACACACACATACACGCGTGCACTCACACACAGACTTCAAGGAATCCTCGTAGCTCAGTCACCACTCACCAGATTTATATAATATGATGTGTAGGTCTAACCTGTTGATATACATGTTCGTTGAGTGTTAACAGCCTTTATCCAGCACTGTTACGTAACTTGTATGGGCGACTGTACATTAATGGCTCGGGTAGGAGGAAAGTGTTGTAGCCATATATAGCCTCTGGTATATATATATCACAATGCGTGTGTGTAAGAGAGAGAGAGAGAGCGAGAGAACCTGAACCAGCATCTTGAGTAACGTAAATCTGAGGAAGAATGGGGGGATGCTTATGCCACACGCGCGCGCGCGAGCGCTCACATTCACACACAGACTTCAAGTGATCCTCGTAGCTCAGTCACCAGATGTATAGACTATGATGTGTAGGTCTAACCTGGGCTCTTTCTAATTTGTTTATATGTTCGCTGAGTGTTGGAGACGGATTGCACAACATATCCTAGTGTTAAAGGGCCGAGCGGGTTGCCCCTTCCCCCAGTACCCTCAATAGCCACCAAGAACCAAGGACAGATTACATAAGCTTACCCCTCAATACCTTTGCATCTCATCGCATGTTATATAGAACAAACAAATACACTCCGACATAAGGTTTTACTTCTCATTGTTTTCATAAATTGATTAGGTACAATGTGATAATCTAAACTTCAGATTTGGAATTTGCGTGGCCGATATAATATACATACTGTACTATTTATTAGTGGCCCCTCCATCATTGACGATTATGCCTATTACATAAGGCTACCTCTTCAAACGCTCATAAGCGTAGTTTGAATCTACCGCCGCAGAGCTCCGAGGACCTTCATCATAAGCACACGCAAAATCACTCATGGTTCGTCTTTATGGTTGGGTTCTCACTACGAAAAACTTCGTAACAAATAAAAAATAAAAATAAAATAAGAATAACTATTCATAAGCTTTCCATATTCCGTGGATGAACTTCTGTGGATTCTTGGACCAGACGCTGACTAGCTCATCTTTCCGCCTTCCTTGCTCTGCGCTCACCCCACCCGGACGTGTCCCCCACAGTGCTCCGCTTTGATTCCGCATTCTTGCGTCCCTAGTGAGTTTTTTCTCATTTGTTTACTCTGGGATGTCTTGAGTAAGGTTAGGATTAGCTTAGCAGGGGCGTCATGGGTGGTTTTCTCGCAGAACAAGTGTATTTTGGGTCGTTTTTGTTGGGGCGTCTATTTCGGACGGACCCTCGTGGCCGAGTTGCGGCCGCTCTGAAACGTTTTTTCGTGTTTAGCCATCTTTAGTCCTAGCTTCTTAGGAGGCTTTAACTACGCGATGTCGGGCTTCTAGCTATCTTTCAGATGCAGTAGCCTATTTTGTTTTGTACTGACGTTCCTGGTGTAATTTTCTTCACGTAGTGGAGTTCTTTCTGGGTCCCGAGTCAGTGTTACCCTTACCCGGGTTTTTTCTACGATGTTGATGTGGCAGCTGTTCCAGTTTTGATGGGATGTAGTACTTTTCTATTGTGTTTCGACGTCATTAAGTGTTTATTCCGTTTTGACCAGGCCTAGCCAGCCACTCGTAGTTTTTTCACATATGCAAGTGTTTTCATTGTTTATTATGATAAAAAATGTATTCATGTGTCATGTGTGTCCTGGTTTAGTTGTGATTGGCTGATCCAGGAGCTTCGGACTGTGTGTCTGATTATGTTTATCAGATTGCGTTCTGTTTGGTGTGGGTTGCCTTTCCGGCGGTTTTTCTCGATTGCTCCGAGAAAGCCGTTTTGTTTACCGGGTTTTAGTCAAGTTGGTTAAAATCGGTAGTTACCCCGGCGAGTTTGGTAGCTTGAGGGCTCATCAGAAACTGCGTTCTCTGTGGTCGAGCCTGTGATCAGGCTTCCTGTGTTATTCCCGGCGAGGTGGGCTCCACACATTTATCTAGGTGATCATGCTGACACCAGTTGGATATGGTTGTCTCGGCTTTTCAAAGCCATTGAAACAATGCTGTTTGTTTGATTGGTCTTTCCCTCCCGGCGACCTTTTTACAAAGAGGTCTGGGGCAGGTACAATTGGTTTGACATTTAATATAAAACCCGGCGGTTGTGCCTTCGGGTGGTTATATTAACGGATTTGCAATTCGCTATGGTTTGCCAAACAATTGATTGATACAATAGGGTATCACGGCCTTCAAGACGGCGATCTATGAGGGCTTCTGGGAGAAGTCAGATTAGAGATTAAGATAGGCTTAGACTTTTTATGGGATAAAAAGATGCCTGAATCTTACTAGTGTTTCAAGGGTAAAGGGATACTTGAAAGACTTCATCATTAATAAAGATATGCTTCATCTTTATGAAGATTCAGAAGATATGCTTAAATCTTTTGGACAGGTAAAGTTATGCTGAAATCTTTAATATGAAACTAAAGGAAAACAAAAAGTAGTGGTTGAGGGCTACGGTTCGTTGACCAGCAGTTTTGTGACACATGTTTTTGAAACATTTTGGGGTAACCTTATGAGCATTAATTCCTGGAAATTTTCTCTTTCCAGGGCGGAGTACTGGCGTTGCGCCAGATGACCAGGTAGATCCCGGGGGTGGGGTAGATTTCCACCAGTCTCTGTCATGTCGGCACTAGAACCTCTCATTGCTTTATGTTCAACACCGTTATGCTCGGGTATCCCTATTTTTGCACACAAGCTTTGCATTAAATGTGTTAAATGCCTAGATCGGTTACGGGGGATATGGGTGACACAGAATTGCACTATTTGTAACTTCTTAAGTGTTAAAGTTTTATTTCAAAAGGATAATACTGCGGCGGTGGCTTTGCAAGAAGTGAAACAACTTCTCGCTACTTATTCAACGAATGTAGCACATAAAGCATTGCAATGTGATAACCTTGAGCTATGGGAGCTTTTAATTATCAAACATGCCCCCCTAAGTGTAAGATACATGCATGTAAGACCTCAGAGACTGGGCGGGGACAGGTTGTCACACCCTCCCCCGGCAAATCTAAGAGGCCTCGCTCACCGTCACCCTCGGCAACGGCGACGAGGCCCAAATCAAGGTCACGCCTGAGGAAGCAGGTGAAAGCTTCGGGCCACTCTGCTTCACCTTCAAAGAAGAGGAAAAAGGAAGAGAGTAGGGGACCTAAAGACATTACTAGTACTAAGCATAAGTCAAGTAGGAGTCATAAATCATCCAAAAGGGATCCTCCGGCTCGAAAGGACTCACGGCTGTCGCCGGAGCCTTGTACCTCGCTTTCTGCCTCTACCCCCACCAAGTCTAACGTCCAATCTGACAGGTCGGGGGTGGAGTCAGAGAATGTGGTGGAGGATGCCCCGGCGGACATTTCATCACCTGATATTCATGCTTTTTCTACCAGGTCACGTGTGTCAGCCTCAGATTTAGAAGTATCTTACAGAAACTATAAACCTCTAGGGTGCTCGGGTGAGGGCTCCCAATTGGAGAGTATACCAAGCTCGCAAGCGAGTAACAGCCACAGCCAAGGTGTATGGCGATACTCACAGCCCTGGCAGGACAGAACACATCCTTTTGTGACTCAAGTATAGTGGCTGACGTCCACCGGGATGCCGATGTACCATCTTCTATCCCAGATTTAACATGGCGGCATGTGGAGGTCCCGGCTTCGGCGGGATCTTCCCATAATAGGCCAGACTTAAGGGATGAAGAACAGCGTTCTCTGGTCTCAGAGATGGAAGTTGAAGAGTCAGGTCACCATCTAGACGACTCAAAGGGTACTGTCGAATCTCCACGGAGTTCGTCATCTGCTAGGTATGTAACTACAGAAGAGATTGATGGATTACTATTAAATGCACTTAATAAGTTCTTTGGCCCTACGCCGCAAACTCCTACAGTTGGTATGGGAGCTCCCGCGACGTCGACGAATGTGCGACCTCTGGCTACATCCATTGCTTTAGCTAAAATACCTAACCCTCCTCTTGTGTCAGATCCAATTTCCAATGTGCCAGACACAGCAGCTCTCACTACTTCCAATGTGCGAGTCATATCAGACATATCAGACATAAGGGGGGGGGGGCCCCCCTTTAGACAAGGCACCAGTCAAAAAAGGAACTATGCCTCTTTTATACGGGCCTGATGAGTCATGGGTAGCAATGTTACCAACTAAGCCAGAGGCAGCACAAGCTACTATTTCGGGGGAGCTCCCTGTACCACATGAGTGGGTAATCCAAGGCAATAAGTCTAGAAAACTCAGAGCATTGGATACTCAAGGAAATGTTTTAGATGTTCATATTAAGGCCATTCCAAGTTATTATAACCATGACTTTTTTGTGTATGCATCAACACCAGCCCTACCCCCTGCCTCAGCTTCAAAGCTATTTTCTGACTGGACTAAGAATGATGGCTTTAACGACGTGAAGGCACTTTCTGCTTTGACGCCGGAGTTGGATATGTTTCCGATCACAGACTCAGCCTCTAATCCAGTCTTGCAGGTGGGGCAGTTGGGTACGGGACCTTGGGTGGAATGGGAAACAGAGGCTCAAAATTGTGCCACTACTTTCACTTCAAAATCTTCTCACCAAATCCCTCAAGAAAACCATACTTGGTTCTCTCTTCCGGTTTTTAGTGCCGGAGGAGTCCCCTCTGCTTTGTTTGATTTCTTGGCTGCCCCTAAAATCAATTTGTGCGAATTAAAAGATCCTTTTAGCACGCCTTCCCCAGCTCACCTAGACCGCGAGTTTAGGTTAAGAGGAAAAGCGTTTAGACTATTTTCGCAATATATTGTTACCCAGCAAGTAACAAAGTCTATGTTACGCTCTTCTCAGGCGATCGAAGCTGCGGAAGTCAGGAAGGCCATTGAACTTTCCCGGCGCTTGCTTCTCCAAACTTCCATTCAGTCTTTAGGAGATATTCGGACAGCCTTATTAGAGGCAGTTCGAGCAAGGCAGGATCTGAGGATGTTCTTAGTGAAGAAACTTCCTGACCGTATTGCAAGCCAAGTAGTTCTGTCTCCAGTTCTAACTCCTTTGATTTCACCAGCAGTTTGGAAGACTGTTTTCAATATGGCACAAGCATTCAAACAAAGTCCCTCTCAACCTAAGAAGCCTACCTTCACTTTCCCTAAGCCCAAAACAGTTTCGAAAGCTCAAGCTAGTGGGTCTAAGCCTTTTCATCAGCCAAAGTCCCCTTCCACCCAGGGTCAGGCTCAGTTCAGGTATAAACAGGGTAAACTCTCAGGTAAAGGCCACAGGTTTCACCAACGACCAGGTCAGGGCCCACCTCCAGCCAAACCCGGCCAGTCGTCCAAGGGTACACCACCACCAGCAAAAAACTAAGGTCTCTCTCACTCCCGGGGCCAGTCAAAGGCGTGTTGGAACAGAGGGTAGTCCAGCCGGCGAACCCCAGTCTGCTAACTGGGTCATTCCGGGCGTGTCATCAGGCATGGCCATTAAGAACATGGGCGAGGACTGTGGTACGCAAAGGCATCACTTGGCAGTGGCTCCGGCGACCTCGCTTACGTCAGCCGACAAAGGCCAATCATGTTTCTTTAGAGGTCGAGTCACTAGTTCAGGAGATGATTACCAAGAGTGTCATTATCCCAGTCCCCCCCGACTTACCCGGTGTTTACATCCAACCTATTTCTAGTACAAAAAAGGGACAGTATTCAGATGAGACCGGTCGTAGACCTGTCTTATTTGAATCTCCACATTCACAACGTGTCCTTCAGGATGCTGACAGTGAATCAAATCAGGCTAACACTTCCGCCGGGAGGGTGGATGTGTTCATTAGACCTGACAGACGCGTATTGGCACGTCCCGGTAAACAAGAGATTTCAAAAATTTCTGGCTTTAAGAATAATGCATCAGACTTATGTCTTTCAAAGGATGCCGTTTGGATTGAACCTAGCGCCACGCATATTCACAAAATTAGTCCGGCAAGCCCTGATGCCCATTTTGGAACGGGATCAGCATCTTGTGGTATCTGGACGACTGGCTGGTGGTGGCAGAGACAGAAAAGTTATGCAACACTCATGTCAACATTACGTTAAACCATGTCAAATCTCTAGGATTCAAGGTCAACTTAGTAAAGTCAAACCTTGTTCCCTCACGAGTAATTCAGTGGATAGGGCTGGTCTGGGACACAGCATCTCTCACTCTGAGTCAGAGTGTGGACAATCGAAACAGATTTTGCAATTTTTTTTTTATGTTTCTCCACAGTCTGACTACGACACAGAGACTCTGGGAATCTCTAGTCGGTTCTCTCAACTGGGTTCAACTAACTGTGAAGTTGGGCCGGTTGAAAGTCAAACGTTTAATCTTGGAGGGCAACAAATATTTCCCACTATTACCGGCGGGAACATTATGGCCTATCCCAACATTAATACACAACTTACTAGCGGTCTGGGCGAAGAGGGAAATGTTGCACTCAGTCATGTCATGGACCTCTCCTCCGCCGACGGTATGGGTGGACACGGATGCGTCAGGGACGATAGGTTGGGGCTTTCAGTCAAACCTCGGGCATCAGGGTCAAGGGCTTTGGTCCCATTCAGAAACCTCCCACATAAATGTAAGAGAGTTACTAGTCCCCTTGTATTTCCTTCAAGTTCACGGCTCTACTTTACGGGAAAAATCGGTGGCCTTCAGGATGGACAATCTCAATGCAGTTCACTGCATTCAGAAACAAGGGTCAGCGAGGTCTCGGAAGTTGCTAGACGTGTCAGAAAAGATTTTTTTTCTAGCCGACAAGCTGAACATTCATCTTCATGCATCATATCTCCCAGGCGTAGCAAACGTCTGGGCAGACGCTCTGTCTCGGAGACAGAGCACAACAGTAGAGTGGGCACTCAAGCAGAACATTTTCGATCAAATGATTGCAGAGCCTTACCGTCCACAAGTGGATCTGTTTGCGTCAGAGGAGAATCACAAACTCCCTCGGTACCTCACACGCCGGACATTAACGCCGGCGGGGGGCCCGACGCATTGGTGACGGATTGGAACATGTGGAGTTCCATTTATCTGTTTCCTCCACCAGACGCTTCTCTAATGTGCCACGTAGTCAACAAACTACAGGATTATCGAGGCGTAGTCTCGTTAATCGCGCCCCTGTGGCCAGCGCAGTTGTGGTACCAGCAATTGATAACGTGGTGCCCGAACCCGGTGTCGCTCCCGGTCGGGTATTTCCACTTAGACACGATTGGCAACCTAAAGACCTCGCTGACTTTTGCATTGTGGACATTCAGGAGGCCAAGTGGCTAACGCCGTATGGTAGAAACGAGACAGATAAATTTATGAATCAGTACACACAATCTACCAAGAGGCAATATCAATCTCATTGGCAGTCCTTTACTTCTTGGATAGTTAGAACAGAACAGACAGTACCTTCGGTGGCATTAGTTTTTAATTATTTAAACTATTTGTTTGAACAGAAACGTTTATCTGTAGTGACTCTAAAAAATCACTTAACAGCTATCAGGGTGCCATTCTTTGACCTTACAGGTCTAACCATACCACAAGCAGAAGAAACGGGTTTCATGAGAGCATGCTTCAAACTCCGCCCACCTCCCCTTCAGCTCATGCCTACCTGGTCTCTTGACAAAGCGTTATCTTTGCTTCATTCCCGCCTGTATCAGAATACGGCAGATTTTGAATTGCTATTAAAAAGGGCTGTGTTCTTTATGGCATTGGCAACTGGTAACAGGGTGTCTGAGCTGGCGGCGATGAGCAACACCCCTAATTGCATAAGGTTTGGTAGACTAAATGATTGCATTCATATTGCACCTTCCCCAGGGTTCATCGCCAAGAATGAACATAGTGAACATGTTTTCTCAGAGTTCACAGTGCCGGCGTTGAAACGGGGTAAAGTGCACCATAATTTGTGTCCTGTACAAGCTTTAACCAAATATATGAGAGTGGCACCTCTTAACCAACAAGGTGCTTTATGGGTATCGAGTACAGGTAAAAGATTAATGAAACATAAAATGGCTTCTCTGCTAGTAGAAGTCATTAAAGAGAGTAATCCCGGCGTAGTGGGTAGGGCCCACGATTTACGCAAATGGGCAGTATCTTTAAGTTTTCTCAAAATAAATTCTGTTGAAGACATAGCTACTACTCAACTATGGGCTTCAAATCATACGTTTTTGACTCGATACCTGTGGTAAACTATCAATGGAAGTTAAATATTACTAAGCTATAATGAATCAAATCAAATCAATCTAAATGAAAACTACTCTATATCTAAATTGAATTCAATCTGAAACAAGCTAATTTATATCCAAAGGTCTCACATAATAAATGTATATATAGGGTAAGGTTATAAGGGTTAATATTAGCCGGAATTAACTCACCAATAGTTCCACGTGGCAATGAGGCAAGGGAGAACGTTTTACCCAATATGGTGGTGGACAATGGGGAACGAGACTTCGGTCCCAAGACTCGAGTCAAGTTAAAGAAAGAATAAATGATTACATGGGAATGGACATGATTATAATTTATGCTTATCTATCAGTCAGTCATGATGTCGATGAGAGCGTCGTGATGGTGTAGCTGCGTGTATTGCTGTATGTGTATTGTGATTACAGGCACAAAAGCTCGATCAACTGAGGGCAGAAAAATTAGATGTTGACTGGTTGGTGTTCGTGAAGGCTCTGGCCTACCTCAAAAGCACACCTTGCTGCCTTGGCAAACCGCCAGGAGCCCAAATTATCGTACCGCAGCTAGGTTGCTCTATACGATAAATTATATTAATATATACGATAAATTCATATATACTACATAATACCATGGCAATATTGCTTAATAGCATATTAGGCCTTTTATAACTTAACTTATTTACAATCTTATAATATACGATCTACTCGTCCTACGTCGTGCTGTAGGAGAGATCGTGACGTCACAGAGACATACGAGATCACAAAAGAGTCATATTCTATCGTATTTATACGATACACTCCCCCCACAAAAAAGACCTGAACCCCACCTTAAACCTAAAGTTGCCCAGAGGCTATCTTCTGACGCCACAAGTCGACAGCGCCAGCAGCAGCGCGTCTGGGACGCGTCCCGGTCCGAGAATGATCACCATCAGTAAGAGGTGAGACGTTCCTTTGAGAATCCTCGGACCCAGCAATAACAGGTGGAGCCTCAGATTGCAATGCGGAATCGAGCTCCAAAGCGTACAAACGTGCGATAGGACGAACAGTAGTTCCAGTGGCTGTGTTCAATAGCGCCACCCGCTCTACAGAGTCTGCCCCCTTGTATACCTCCAATACGCGGCCTAATTTCCAGTATAAACGAGGACTATCTTCTTTAATTAAAGCAACTTCGCCAACCGTAGGTGCCGTTGGTCTACCAGAGGGAGTAACACTCCTTTCCCTCAATGCTAGCAGATATTCACTAATCCACCGTTTCCTAAAATCCTTGATTATCCTGGATATATACTGGTATCTCTTAGATACCGCTACCTCAGAGTACAACGAGGGATCCTCTAACTCTACTATGGACTGAAAATCAGATGGAAACGCAGTCAATGGTTTTCCATATAGCAAGTGAGCTGGCGTTAATGGTAGTGGTTCTTGCAGGTCGGTGTACACATATGTAAGCGGGCGATCATTCACGACTGCCTCTATCTCTGTGAGGACTGTCGTCAACTCACTCTTCTTTAACCCGGGAGCTGCGGGGAGACTCTTAAGAGTTCCCCCGGCGCACTGCGGGAAGACTCTTAAGAGTCAGAGAAAATAAAAATCAACTTTTGACATCGAAAAAAAAAATTTTTTTTATATTTTTTTTTTTTATTTTTTTTTTATTTTTTTGGCCCCTGGGCCATGCAAAATCTCAGTCCTCTACCTCCCCTCCTTCCCCACTTTCCTCCTCTCCTTCAGTTATCACCTATTTTCCCTGTTATTCCCTTATTCTGAGGTATATTTTCGTGCTAACATTAGAAATCCGATTGGAGGGTGTGGTCATCACTGATAGCAAGCGAGTGCAAGAGAGAGAGAGAGAGTATCGATCGACTGCGTCTCAGTGGCCTTGGGGGAAATTGGCGGGAAAGCAGATTGCCTCACCCATACATTATACAACTCGCGGGCTATATCTCCGATTTTGACCATCCAAACGCTGTTTTCACTCGTTTTATTGTTGTTTCAGGTTAATACCTTTATAATCAACCCATAATAGGCGCATATGGATAAATATTAATGCTATTAATGGCACAATGAATATTTTAGTGACGGAAACACCTCAAATACGTCAGCACAGGGGGACGTTTCCAATTACCCCCATGCGCACTTCAGAGGTTAATAGAGCACGTCCTACAACCGCTCTGAGTCCTGACTTTACTATGCCGACACACCGTTCCCACATTCCACCAAACCAAGGTGCCTTAACTGGAATGAACCTCCATTCGCACTTCTTCTCTCCCAAAAAAGTGATGATAGCAGGATCACTACTCATATCCTTTAGATATTTTGATGCTTGGACATAAGTGGGAGCATTGTCGCTAAGAATGAGTTGAGGGAATGAACGACGGGCACAAAACCGTCTGAACGCCAGCATAAATTCTTCGCTAGACATATTATCACATAGTTCTAGGTGTACCGCTCGAGACGTCGCACAGGTAAACAATAATATATAAACCTTCTCATGCTCCCTCGTCTTCAATGCCCCTGTGTAATCTAATCCTACCGCTTGGAAAGGTTCTACGTGCTTTACACGGCATTCAGGTAGAGGTGGAGCTGGTCCAGTTGCATATGGTTTACCCTTTAGTCTCTGGCATATTACACACTTTCTCACTACGCGTCGAGCTACTTGTCGAACTCTGGGTATCCACCATGTGAGACGTAAATTTGATATAATATGACATACCCCGTAGTGTTTTACTTCCCTATGTGCACGCATGATCAATAGATCAGTAACGTGATGTCTTGTTGGCATAAGTATAGGTCGGTTTGTGCCGTCTGGTACACCCGACCACTTCAGGCGACCCTCACACCTGATGAGGCCATTGTCTAGGTGCAACCTTAGTTGACGCACTATATTAGGCATTAATGTCTTATTCGAGCCTTTCAAGGATTCTAATTCATTGGAAAAGGTTTCTACTTGAACCCATTTGATCAAAGTTACTTCAGCTGCTTTAAATTCACGAGCATCAATGTTGTGACCCCTGTTGCAGAGTTGGCCCGTTACTTTAAGCTTAAGATTGGATACATATCGCAACACCCAAGCTACAACTCTGACTAGTTTATTATAGTCACCGAATCTTGCCCACTTCATGATAGGACCCGGTGGCTCATTTGGTTGGGCTGTAACTGCCACTGTTTCCAGTGGCAGAAGTCCCTCACCAACAGCATGCCATATCGTCCATTCACTTTCATGGAGCAGCCACTTTGGACCATGCTACCACAATTCGGACTTCATTAACTGGCTAGCCGTTATACCCCTAGTTATGAGATCACTAGGGTTTTCCTTTGTATTTACATAATGATAAGCAACGTCTGGCAAAAGGGCTCTAATCTCATCTACCCTATTCCGCACATAAACTGGCAGAGACTTCTTGCTATGTATCCAGTTGAGTGCGACCTGACTATCGCACCATACATGAACGATTTCAATATTTAATTCGCTCTCGTATGCTGCGCGTACATGTTGCACCAGACGTGCTAATAGCAGCATGGCAGTCAATTCCATTTTAGGGATAGTTACCTTTTTAACCGGGGCTACCTTGGCCCGGGCTGCAACTAAATGTGCTCCAAATGAAGTAACAACATATATGGCTACCCCGTATGCCGTGGCGCTAGCATCGCAAAACGTGTGTAACGTAACGTCACCGAACGCCGCCACTTTACGAGGTATAGGTTTAGTACATAGGATGGCATATTCATTCAACAACAATGTCCCTTGGTCATTCGGGTCCTCGGGCAAACTGTCATCCCATCCTATCTTACGTCTCCAAACTTCCTGCATTAGAATCCTAGCTCTTATGGTAACGGGTAATGCTAGACCCAAAGGATAAAAAAATTGCGCAACTTTGCTCAACAGACTTCTTTTGGTGTGCGCTCCTGTCTGCTGAGCAAAAGACCTTGTTTGAAAAGTTAGTATGTCATGTTTAGGTTGCCAGATCATAAATTTCTGGACTTTTCCTGGTTAAGAGATGCCGTACCATCCACCTGTATTAAACTCTGAAGATCTTCACTATTAGTAACCCACTCGCGGAGAAATAGATGTGCATCCGCAAACAATCTGTGTGCTTGCCAGTATGCATATAACAAATCATCTTGACTATCGCTATTACCCTGCAAATTGTCAATGTATAATCCGCGAGATAGTTTACTTGTGTCCTCATGAGTGTCAGCTAGATGTTTTCTGATTGTGGCATTTAACAAAAACTGCGAGCAAGTGGCCCCAAAGAGTACAACCCGAAAACGGTATATTATGATGGGACTTTCAGATTCGCTAATGTCGCCGAACCAAAGAAAGCGGGTAACATCTCTATCTTCCTCCTTTAGCTTGACCATCAAGAATGCCTTCTCGATGTCACTGGTATAGGCGTACTTCCCCAGCCTAAACCGCAATAGATGTTGGGACAGGTCCGACACCATGGACGGACCTGTCAACAGGCAGTCATTTAGACTGGGTTGTTGTCCTTGGTGGGCAGAACAGTCATACACCACCCGTATTGGTGTGGTGACGCTGTCTTTCCTTACCCCATGATGGGCCAGATAGTGAACCCTACCCTTCTTAAACGGTTCCTCGACATCGACTCTCTCAATAAAGCCCCTATCTTCATAACTCCGAAATACATCGTCATACGCCTGGCGCGTGCTCGGTTCGTTAGACAATTTCCGCTGCAATGCGCGCAAGCGACCTAATGCCAAACCATAGTTGGTAGGCAGGCTTATCTCACTGTTCTTCCAGGGTAAACTAACTTTATATTGCTTGTCTGAGGCACAGTAGCACACAGACTCGTCAAACCTGTGTAGCGCAACTTCCGAGTCATAATCAGTCTCCATAGGATTAATGCCTATGTGATCCAATCTCCACAGTCGTTCCAGGTCGAACTCGGCAGCCATCTTAGGGTCACTAGGTTGGGAATCCTCCCTTCCCAACTCCTCTGCCGCGGTTACATTGACTCTATATATCGAGACCGTGTCGACCAGGACCTTTGACTGTGTAGTATGCACCTTTCCGCTCATGCAGTATCCAAATTTAGTGGGGATTAAAATTACACCACACATCTTTTTAAATCCAGGGTATACTACTTCATAATAATGATCCACACCAAGTAGAACATGCACCTCACTCTGTTTTCCCATGGGATCTGACAAGTTAACCCCCTTGCTACGTAATGTGTGTTCCACCTTCTTCACACCCACAGATACATATTCTGGTAGGGTGTCTACTACGATACAAGTCATAAAGTACCGGTTTTTACGATAGAAATATGAAATCTCCGCTATCTCGTAGTCTTGTTTATCAGTAACCCCTGTGAAGCCCTGTAATCGAAGAGTCTCAGCCCCTACGATTCAGTGCTTCAATCCCACTAGTACGGACCTCTTTATAAAGGAACGTTGAGATCCTTGATCTAGAAGTACCCGACAAACTTTGTTAATGTCATTACCTTCCATGGGAATCTGTATTGTGGGCAATATAGTGGTGTCTTGCGTGCTACCTAGTGCCACAGTTGTAGTACCCTCTGTTTTGACGTCTTTGACTTTTTCTGCTGTAGGACACAACTTATCAAAATGATGTCCTTTGCAGTGGCGACAGGGCCTTAAATATGTAGCAGTACATTGTCCCTGCTTACCATGTTCCCCACTTAGACAACCCACACATAGCTTCAATCTTTTCGCCTGTGCTAGTTTTTTCTCATTTGTTGGGTATTTTATGCAGAAACTCCATTTATGATTGTTGTTACATAGCTTACATAGAATCTGAGCTGGTTTCTTATACGCACCCTCTTTCTTTTCTTTAGTCCCCACTGTCATGCTTATTGTTCCCCTCTTCTCCACATTCTCACTCCCTCCCGACACATACATTCTCCCTTTGTTCAACTGTAGATTATTGATCTCCTTGCTGAACTGAGTTTTGAACTCCCCCAGCTCAAATGATCTTACCTTATCAAGTATTGCCATAGGAAGCTTCTGACGCAAGATAATGACTATCATTTCCTGCATGGTAAGCCCTAGGGTGTCTAGCGATCGAGTATGGCACTCCATATTTGCCCTGAAGTTTGTCAACTCATCAACCTTATACTGTGGTTCTGCGAGCCCCAACAAGGCAACGACATTGGCCATCTTCAACTGCTCTCTATCCCCGTATGTGGACTCTAATAAGTGTACCGCTTCAAGATAACTACCACCCACTACTGCAAAACCCTCTATTAAATGTAAGGCCTCTCCTTCCATTTGTCCCTTCAGATAGTGAAACTTGCGGACATTATCCAAAGAGGATTCATGAACCGTAGATCGAAATACGTCCCAGAAAGCTAACCACTCGGTTAACTTGCCCCCAAATGTAGGAAGATTGAGCTTTGGGAGGTGTACAGTATGTTTTGGGTCAGCCCTTCTATGGGCCTCATTATCGCCTCCCTTCTTACTTGCGACAGCACGCTGTAATAGGCGCTTCGCTCTAAAGACAGGTTCGTCATAGAGGGCGCGATTATCACACTCTGTAACTATCTCTTCCTCCTCTATCATGTCAGCCACAATCACCTCACTCAGAGCCGTAATACGACCATGGGTAGCCTGGACGTTATCTAATCTAGCCTCCAATTCCTCTAGATCAGCAGTAGTGATGAAAGTGTTTAAGTCCACAATTAGCCTATTTAATACTCCCCGAAGTCCCGCCCTTTGATTTTTAGGGGCTTTGCTTAGCACCCCACTAGATGGTGTTTCTGTATGGTCTTTATCCATTTTGCATGTGAGCCTATAGGCTATGTATCTAAATGTTACGTTACAAAAACAACGGCCAAATAATAGTCTAATTAAGAGACGCCGACCGGCGGACTTCTATGTTATGGAGAAAAATAGTACACTAAATAGCAATACCTACTAATGGATCATATTGAACAAGATTTTTTTTTAGGTCAGGTCATATGTCACAGGAAGTCTGAAACAGAAAAGAAAATTATTGGGGAAAGATGATGGGTGGGATGCAGAACTTGGGCAGGTGCAACGATGTGACCCTGCATTCCGGCTCTAACCATCGCTTGGCTAGCCTTGTCAGTTTATCATAGAGTTGTTCCTGCATCCTGTTATATGTCCCCTTGTTATATGTCCCCTTGCCTTAAAATCCCTTACTGGTAGCTAATTCCCGGGTCTGGGCACCAATGTGGTAAACTATCAATGGAAGTTAAATATTACTAAGCTATAATGAATCAAATCAAATCAATCTAAATGAAAACTACTCTATATCTAAATTGAATTCAATCTGAAACAAGCTAATTTATATCCAAAGGTCTCACATAATAAATGTATATATAGGGTAAGGTTATAAGGGTTAATATTAGCCAGGAATTAACTCACCAATAGTTCCACGTGGCAATGAGGCAAGGGAGAACGTTTTACCCAATATGGTGGTGGACAATGGGGAACGAGACTTCGGTCCCAAGACTCGAGTCAAGTTAAAGAAAGAATAAATGATTACATGGGAATGGACATGATTATTATAATTTATGCTTATCTATCAGTCAGTCATGATGTCGATGAGAGCGTCGTGATGGTGTAGCTGCGTGTATTGCTGTATGTGTATTGTGATTACAGGCACAAAAGCTCGATCAACTGAGGGCAGAAAAATTAGATGTTGACTGGTTGGTGTTCGTGAAGGCTCTGGACCCAGATTCACTAACGGTCGTACGATCCGAAAACTCCCTTACCGTTCCCTTACGTCTCAACGCTGGTATTCACGAAGCGTCGTAGCGGCCATCTTTGATCGTAGGAAGCTCCTAAAATCGCCTTTCGCAAAGGGTGGTCCAGACCACCCTTACATGAATTTGACCCGGATATAGGTACACAAATATCGATAACACAACCCGCGACCATAACAAATTCGTCTGCAGTATAGCTCTTTATGACACACTAAGTCATTATTGAGGCAATAATAGCGCAATATGATTGTTAACTTGTGTTTACAACACCATTAAGGCATTTAATACAAAGTATGAATATATTTGTATCCTTAACCCGGGAGCTGCGGGGAGACTCTTAAGAGTTCCCCCGGCGCACTGCGGGGAGACTCTTAAGAGTCAGAGAAAACAAAAATCAACTTTTGACATCGAAAAAAAAAAAAAAATTTATATTTTTTTTTTTTTTTTATTTATTTTTTTTTGGCCCCTGGGCCATGCAAAATCTCAGTCCTCTACCTCCTTCCCCACTTTCCTCCTCTCCTTCAGTTATCACCTATTTTTCCCTGTTATTCCCTTATTCTGAGGTATATTTTCGTGCTAACATTAGAAATCCGATTGGAGGGTGTGTCATCACTGATAGCAAGCGAGTGCAAGAGAGAGAGAGAGAGTATCGATCGACTGTGTCTCAGTGGCCTTGGGGAAATTGGCGGGAAAGCAGATTGCCTCACCCATACATTATACAACTCGCGGGCTATATCTCCGATTTTGACCATCCAAACGCTGTTTTCACTCGTTTTATTGTTGTTTCAGGTTAATACCTTTATAATCAACCCATAATAGGCGCATATGGATAAGTATTAATGCTATTAATGGCACAATGAATATTTTAGTGACGGAAACACCTCAAATACATCAGCACAGGGGGACGTTTCCAATTACCCCCATGCGCACTTCAGAGGTTAATGTCTTATGACAGGCCGAATTAAGCTATGAATAGCCTCCATATGCCAGCCTAGACCTAGTCAAGGTTAATTGATGCACAAATTCATGTGCTGCGACAACACGTAGCCTACCATTAGTAGATTTTAACCCTCATTTATTGCAGAAATGTTTTATTCCAACTCCCCACCACCTCTGAGTTAGATTAGGGTAGCCTATTCCTCAACAAATTTGAAAGTATCACAGGAACAAAATGATGAAAAGAATTACCCTAGGCCTAGCCTAAAAAATGAATAAATAATAAACGCTGTGTGAATAATTTTGTTTAGCCTAGCCTAGGCTATAACCTAGGTTTATTTTGAAAAAGTTAGGGCTATTTAGGCTAGACAAGTTAGGCTTATGTATGGTATTTTGGTTAGGCTAGCAATGCCTAGCTGGGTTAGATTAGGGTAGCCTATTTCCTCAACAAATTTGAAAGTATCACAGGAAAAAATTATGAAAAGAATTACCCTAGGCATAGTCTAAACAAAAAATAATAGGCTAGCCTATATGGTGTTGTGAATATTTTTGTATAGCCTAGCCTAGGCTATAACCTAGGTTATTTTGAAAAAGTTAGGGCTATTTAGGCTAGAAAAGTTGGGCCTACGTATGGTATTTTGGTTAGGCTAGCAATGCCTAGCTTGGTGTAGCCTAAGCATGGTAAAGTAGAAGCCTAGCAGGTTAAGATGGTGTTTGCAGGCATACCGTCCTCATTGTTAACTAGCTGTTATTAGTCCCATGCTGGTAATATATTTGATGATGGCAATAAGTCATGGGAGGTGAGGGGGAAAAAGCCCCCCTCAACCTATCATTATCCCCCCTCAACCTATCATTATTTCCCATGGCCAACTGTTGGATAATAGATTGAGGAGGCCTATGCTAGGCCTATTTTGAAAAGGTAGATAGGCCTTGAGGTGTTGTAGATACAAAAAAAATACCCTAGACCTATTTTGAAAAATTAGGCCTAGGCTAAGTCTGGCATTTTGGCTTGGCTAGAACTGCCTTTGTAGGCATAGACATAGTATAGTCTGGCATTTTGGTTTGGCTCGCCCTGTCTAGGTGTAGACATGGTAAAGTAGAACAATATACTGTGGTTAAGGTATAAATAATACACTCCCAACTAGCCTAACATATGATTATCAATGATCAATCCGTCGAAAATCCTTTAACTTAGGCCACTAACAGGCTTCCCTGTAGCCTAGCTAGGCTAATTTCTTATCATCAATTCACAAGATACTCTATTCTTCTTCCTGCTGGCTGTGGTGGATCGAATTAGCCATGCTAAACAATGACAAGCTCATAAATTAAAGTATATTAGGTTCTTCTTGGCGCTTCAGTCATGTGGGTGACATATTGTTTATTTACAAAGGCCAAGCGCCTGATTGGTCAAGAGAAGCCTTGGTGAAAATAACCGAAAGGGAGCCGTAAGGGAACTCATGTAACTTGATTGATATCACCATATCAGCCATAGTCATTATGAATACAATGATTTAAGAGTACACTGATATGCAAAAGCACTCCAAAGTATTGCCTACACTGAAATGTGAACAATACTTCATTAACCCCTTCTGTACCGTCGACGTATGTTATATTTTATTCTAACAATATGTAGACGATTTTATGCAGCTTAGAAAGGATCTGTGGTAGTTAAAAGGGTTGATTGAGATAGTTCGAAGCCTTATAATTGCTAAAGATCCTTCCTAAAGTGAATCCAATCGATTAGTAGGAGCCAGAATAAAATCAAAAGACGTCGTCGGTATAGAAGGGGTTAATTACATAGCTTACCAAGCTGAACCAAGCCTCCATGATGATGTAAGGAGGCTGTGGTTGACCTTGAAATATAGGATGGTTTGCAATGGATCATGAAGGCTGTTGATGATTATTTGATATTGACTGTACATTTATTAACAATGAATGTAGCCTATATGAAAAACTAATCTCAATTGAAGACAAGTATTTACATTGTAATATAAGTTACTAACTTGGAAGTACACACAGCCACACTCAAACTTGGTCAAACATATATATATATATATATATATATATATATATATATATATATATATATATATATATATATATATATATAATATTATTAATATATACATAGAGATGGAGAGAGAGAGAGAGAGAGAGATTTGATTTGATTGTGTTATTGAGAAAAGTACAAATGTTACACAAGTATCAGTTACATTATCTCAAAAGGGCGAAGGTGCATTAACAGGGGCGTAGCTAGAGATTTGGAGGCCCAGGGGGCTTGGTGCCTGGAGGGTGCCATGGTTTGTGTTATGCCCTGTTTTTCTACAGGTTTAACTTGGGTAATGTGAGTTCTAAATTGACTGGGTATATAAGGCTGCATGCACAATACAAGATATGAGGAATAGAGAACACAAAGAAACACATGGTAGCAAGTTACATGATCACGTTTATTGATATACCACTGCAGAATACTTGTGTAAGACAATATAATAGAATTGAACAACACTAGCATAAGTGGATCTGGATGGAGCCTAGTCTCCCGCTTCCAACGTTCAGGTATTAATCTTCTGATCACTGGCTTTGATTTCACAGGTTTATATACCGAAGACCATCAATGTTACTTATAGATTCATATTCACTGTTAGATTTATTACTGGTAGCTCTGGTGCACAAGTAGTAGTTCACAGACTAGATTAGACACACGTATTTTTAGAGCACGGGAAATCTAGTAACCTCAGGGGGTACTGGTCTAAGTTTTATATCCTTGTCTCAGAAATACATAGAACGCAAATCAGTGGGCGAACGTTAGATATCACTAGAGTTTTAATATCTGAATAAAGTAATTACGAGTCAAGGTCGCCTGTTAATTAAAGAGCACTGATCGCTTAGTACGTCCCAAATGGAATGGTTAAGTATGAATTACACTGGGCAAGGTCTTAGCCACTTCGTAAAAATATTAATTAGTGAATCTAAAACAGCACAGTAATATGTAGTACTGCTAAAGGGAATCTTGGGTAGTATCTGATGGGTCTGGTCCTGGTTATCTTGCGTCCATGATGTTGGGGGCTAACGACTGGTTCCATGGCCGTCCAGGGGGGCCATATGTGTGAAGTTCTTCAATACGTGGGCAGGTCCTTCTATCCAAATCTGCCACGGAGTCTGCCGGTTCTGGGATCTCACTCCGGAACAACACAAGGGCAGAGCTAGAAATTAACTGCAGGGTAGTGACCCCTGGTTGGTGTCTAGCTTTCAACTGATTTGACTGGGGGCGGGAGTTAGATTTATAGGCTCGGTTCTGGACCCTGTAGACAGTAGGGATCTCGAGTCTTATGGACTTAATTGAGCTCTCAATAGATATGGGGACTAGGTAAGATGGTATTTACTGTTGTGGCACAGGGCGATAGGAAGCCTTTATATTTTCATATAACTGAGCCTTAGTAAGAGGTACTATTTTGGCTATACTGGACGTATTTAGGGGAGAGAGACTGGATCTACTTTGCGAGGAGGATGGGGACAGCTGTGATAGGAGCGTCTCTCTAGATTGTTCAATCTTCATTCTATGGTATAGCTGAGGTGCTAATTTAGTGATCAGAGCATGCAAGAAAGGTAAATGGTTTATTGTGAGTTAATAGAGGTTAGTAAAGGTGTTAGTCATTCATGGTTAGTTCATTGATAGGAAGAATTCCTGTGCTACCTGGCAATGACTCGAAAGTCAAAACAGGGGCCAGGTATACCTCCGCGGGGGTGGGGGTCTCCCTCCTCGGGTGGGCAAAAAGGGGGAGCTGGGCGCCCTCTCTCTGATATAGTCGTCCGGCGGCTGTGGCTAGGGGCTTGCCATATCACCAGTGTTTGTAATAACCCTCTGTGTATGAGACAGATGTGAGTGTCTTTAATACCAAAACCGAAGGTGCCTTAGCTAGCTGGTTTTACTCGGCTGGTTGTTAATTGTAGGGTTTGCTGGATATGGTGGAGACTGGGTTGCTAACTCTGCCACATTTATCTGGAAGTATGGCAATAGAAGTTAGTTACTGGCGGGGCGGCTAGCCTCGCACCGACGACCATTGGGTGCAGGGTTGTGAATGTGTCGTAAGAGAATAGATGGCATGCAAGGGGCTAGTAAAGTTCTAATGTTGTTCTGGCCTACTAAGTGAAGGTAGGCTGGATAGGAGTATATATATAAAAGGTTGGAGAGCGTTAGTAACGGACAATTCAAGGATCTTCAAGAGGTATGTGAGAGAGGCTAGGTCGGACAAGAGTCGAGAAGCGCGGGTGTCTTAATGAGAGGGGGGGGGGGGGGGGAGTTCAAGGGCTACAGGGAAATTTTGCCCCTAAGGTCCCTGGGCGTGGGGGTGGCATTAGGCTACAATTGATATGGAAGTTTGAAAAGGCAGTAGAATACGTTAGCCAAATGCTACCGGGGAATGCAACTATGGGGTGGTATATGAGTCTGGAAAAGATAGAGTTATGTGATCAGTCAGAGGGTTATGGATACTATTAGTTGGCCCTGGGAACTGCGTTTTCTATTAAATATAAAATACCACCCACAGCGGCAGTTCGTAGGGGTACTTAGTTATTGTTTCGGGGTACTTATGACAGATACTGGTAACCAGGTTATCTTATACAATCTCTGGTTGGGGTAAGAGGTGTAAGACACGAAATAAATTGGCGTAGTGTGGGCTGTGGATACGAAGGAGGCAAGGGGAAGACGTATGACAATTGTGGAAAGTAAATGGAAAAAGGTGAACACAATGGCGGATAAAAATACTTAACCTAAGGATTGCATACATAGATTTATGGGGCGATGGGTCTTCAGAAGCTTAGTCTGGCAAGACAAGATGTTAGGGAATGTTAATATTATACTTAGTTACTAGAGGAGCAATGCAAGGGGCGACTGAGCACGGGTTACATATATCTATACTCGTCATGGAATATGATATACGAGGTCTAGGGACAAGCGTGGGTGTTTGAACTTCTAAGATATATAACATCTACTTCTCGGATGTAAGAACATACATAGATATATTTATGGCTGTCTGATGTGTTGGCATTGGCTCAACGTCGGGACAGGCATGGGTGTTTTTAATATGAATGTATATTCCTGTTCATCATCTTTGTAGTTAGGAGTGTAGGACACGAGGGGGTTAGTGTACGTGAGGTGTGGAAAATGGTCAGTTTTAGAAAAGGTAAATGGGTGTGTCCTGGAGCTGTTTAGCCCTGCGGGCTTGGGCCTGTCTGAAATGGCTGGCTCGGTCAGCTGGTCCTTTCGTTCTGTGGACCTTTCCTTTGGTGTTTCTGTGTGGTGTTCGTTCATGGCTTCTGTGGTGGGCTTCTCGTTCTGGGGCATTTTACTTCCCTCTCCTTCATTATAGGCTCGTCCTCGAGCCTCAAGGGTGAAGTAAAAAGAAGCATAGTCAGAAAAGTGTAGGTAACAAGAAAAGTAGTATGACTAAGGAAAAAAAATATAGTATATACAGTATATGGAAAACATGTAAATTTAAGAAAGGGCAGATAATTAAGAACACAGGAAATTAAGAAGAGGTAAAGTGTTTAACAATGTATAAAGCAAATTTAAAAGATAGTCAGAAAAGTGTAGGTAACAAGAAAAGTAGTATGACTAAGGAAAAAAAATAATATATACAGTATATGGAAAACATGTAAATTTAAGAAAGGACAGATAATTAAGAACACAGGAAATTAAGAAGAGGTAAAGTGTTTAACAATGTATAAAGCAAATTTAAAAGATAGTCAGAAAATTGTAGGTAACAAGAAAAGTAGTATGACTAAGGAAAAAAAATAATATATACAGTATATGGAAATCATGTAAATTTATAGAATCATGCCCAATCGCTTAGGAATTGAAAACATTCGAAACAATTTAGTACAATA
This sequence comes from Paralithodes platypus, assembly GCA_032716605.1. NCBI lineage: Eukaryota > Metazoa > Arthropoda > Malacostraca > Decapoda > Lithodidae > Paralithodes > Paralithodes platypus. The sequence continues at coordinate 53,115,833 of CM064568.1, read as the reverse complement.
ATATCCTCATCATCATCGGGGGGGGGGGGGGGTGTATTTAGGGTCGCCGTTAGTCTGGGTGACGGTCTGGTAATAGGGGGTGGTGGTTCACTTTCACTTTGGAAGGGCGGGGTGGATATACCGTTAGTTCTTGTCGTTAGGAATGTGGGTCTGGCGGCGAGCTGGCCCGGGGCCAGTTTTGGAGGGGGGGTCTAAGTGGTTTCGGTCGGGGGTAGTGATAGGGGGGTTTTAAAGATGAAACGGGCAGGTCGAGTCGGGGTTGTTGTTGCGGAAGAGGTTGGTGCTGGGGAGGGGTTGAATTGTGTAGAGAGTTGTGGTCGTGAGTGGGGTTTGGGGAAGGGTGAGTAAGGCTGAAGGTTGAGAGTTTACTATGATCGGGTGGTTTGGAGGTTTGGTGTGTGGGGATTTGATAGGGAGATGGTGGGGGGGGGTCTGGGCAGGCAGGGTTGTGGTTTGAGAGGGGTTGAATTTAGACTGATTTTATTTCCGGGAGAGACATGGATGGGATTTAGAGGAGTGGTTGAAGTTGAGAGGTTGATTATGTTGTTTGGGGCGAGAGAGAGAGTATTTTGGGGTTTAGCCAAGGTGGAAAAAGTTTTGTGGTTGGATTGGGATGGGAGTGGTATTTCGTCGAGCGGGATCTTTGGGGGGGGAATTTGGGGCGGGTGGGGTAACGGTGAAGAGGGGGAGGTTGAAAGTTTAGCTGGGCTCATGATGGTGGGGGACCGACTGGTGAGCAGGTGTTCGGTACACATGAGGGGGGGGAAATCACTTTGGTGGGGGTCACGCGTGAGGGGGGGATTAACGGCGCGTGTGGGAGGATCAGAGTGATGGGGTGTGTCGGTGGCAGTGACGGTTTGCTTAGAGGTTATCTGGGGTTGGTGGGTTTGTCTGTCATGAGGGGTGAGTCAAGTGTAGGGTTTTGAAGTTTATTAGGGGTGTGAATTGTGGGGGGGTGGAAGGGAGCTACTGACGGAAAACTGTCACAAGGGAGATTTTGTTGGTGGGGGAATAGCTGAGTATTTCTGGGGGAAGGGGGGGAACATAGTTGGGTCCCTAGGTCGTCACGCGTGAGGGGAGGGTTAACGGCGCGTGTGGGAGGGTCAGGGTGGTGAGAGGTGAGCGAGTTAGGAAACGGGATTTGTTGGGGGGACTGCGGCGGGTTGGTGGGGGAAGAGTTAGGTGTAGAACAGGGGTTATTGGTAGAGGACTGATGTATTGATTTGGGGTTGTTAACAGGACGAATTTGGGGAATTTGCTTGGAGTTAGTCTCGGTCTGGTTAAAGGTTATGTGGGGCTGGGGAGGATTAGTGGGGGCAGAGTTAGGGATGGTCAGAGAGGATAGAGGCAAGGAAGAGTGCACTGGGGTTGGACTTTCACCGGAAGTCATTTTGGAAGGGTGCACGGAGTCTTGGATAGGGGCTGAAGGGTTGGATAGGGGATTCATCGAACTGCGTAGGCATTCTTCTCTGATGGAGAGCATATGTTCTTCGAATAAGCCATACGGGTCGAGATGGGCGGTGATGTGGGGTGGGAGGGTGTTTAACAATGCGGTGAATAGGAGTTCATTTTGTTGGTCGTAATCTTCATAGCTATACGTGGTCCTCACGTATCTGTAGAGTTGTATGAGGGTCACATTTATATCCCCTTCATACTTGATCTCGTCGACTTTTATTATTTTGGGGGCGACGGGGGAACCCAAAAGTGGATCTAAGGTCCGGATCACGAAGGATCGAAACTGGTTCCAAGTACTCTCTGGCGTATTCTGTGTCACCATTTGGTGAAGAAATTCTTTAAAGGTAGGCTTATCAACAAGTTGGGAAACGGCTTCTCCCAACTGTAACATATGCAAAATTGCACAGGCGATTTTTTCGCGGTCATTATGAAGTACCACATCGTACACTGGCTTTATTATGTCTAAGTAACTGGTGATATCATACGTGTTTATATCATACTTGGGAATGTGTGCGAATGGCTGAAGATTTCGCGATGTTGCCATGCTTCTACTGTTCCAAACTTGCAGTGTAATGCAACCTTTTATCCGAATCAAGAACCACCGCTGCCGCCAATGTTATGCCCTGTTTTTCTACAGGTTTAACTTGGGTAATGTGAGTTCTAAATTGACTGGGTATATAAGGCTGCATGCACAATACAAGATATGAGGAATAGAGAACACAAAAAAACACATGGTAGCAAGTTACATGATCACGTTTATTGATATACCACTGCAGAATACTTGTGTAAGACAATATAATAGAATTGAACAACACTAGCATAAGTGGATCTGGATGGAGCCTAGTCTCCCACTTCCAACGTTCAGGTATTAATCTTCTGATCACTGGCTTTGATTTCACAGGTTTATATACCGAAGACCATCAATGTTACTTATAGATTCATATTCACTGTTAGATTTATTACTGTTAGCTCTGGTGCACAGTAGTAGTTCACAGACTAGATTAGACACACGTATTTTTAGAGCACGGGAATTCTAGTAACCTCAGGGGGTACTGGTCTAAGTTTTATATCCTTGTCTCAGAAATACATAGAACGCAAATCAGTGGGCGAACGTTAGATATCACTAGAGTTTTAATATCTGAATAAAGTAATTACGAGTCAAGGTCGCCTGTTAATTAAAGAGCACTGATCGCTTAGTACGTCCCAAATGGAATGGTTAAGTATGAATTACACTGGGCAAGGTCTTAGCCACTTCGTAGAAATATTAATTAGTGAATCTAAAACAACACAGTAATATGTAGTACTGCTAAAGGGAATCTTGGGTAGTATCTGATGGGTCTGGTCCTGGTTATCTTGCGTCCATGATGTTGGGGGCTAACGACTGGTTCCATGGCCGTCCAGGGGGGCCATATGTGTGAAGTTCTTCAATACGTGGGCAGGTCCTTCTATCCAAATCTGCCACGGAGTCTGCCGGTTCTGGGATCTCACTCCGGAACAACACAAGGGCAGAGCTAGAAATTAACTGCAGGGTAGTGACCCCTGGTTGGTGTCTAGCTTTCAACTGATTTGACTGGGGGCGGGAGTTAGATTTATAGGCTCGGTTCTGGACCCTGTAGACAGTAGGGATCTCGAGTCTTATGGACTTAATTGAGCTCTCAATAGATATGGGGACTAGGTAAGATGGTATTTACTGTTGTGGCACAGGGCGATAGGA